>OZ005656.1:246899140-247494140 GCA_963930645.1 Salticus scenicus
CATTCTTCAGAAATGTTGAAAAAGGCGGAGGGAGGTGCCTTATGTGATTTAAGGGGTTCATTGGTTTATAATTTCTTCATCACATACCGCAGTGGCTTGGATTTTTTGAGGGTATCATCCAGTGTAGTCCAACAAAGTGGAAATGCGCCAGAGATTTTTCATCCGATTACTTCCATTTCGAAAAATATTTCTGTTACCAGATTTATCATATCTTTTCTATTTATGTGAAAGAAATTTCTGATTAGGTATTAGTCATGTATAGTAATATTTACTTGTAAGAATCAAGCTTATGCTAACTACTTTTTTTACTCTTTACAAGTTGACTTGCATTATTTAAATTTAGCACATTTTTGTAGAATCAGTTGCCTTTTTCTATCCATGCCTAATCGAAATTAACAAATTTCAAATAAAAAAAAATTTCCAAAAATTTTGGAGTATTTTATTAAATATTTAATAAAATTACTTAAATTGATTTCAAGTTAAACTGCAGCAATGCTTTTTTGACGTTTATACTTTGTCAGATTTTTTAAATTTTAATATATTATTATTTTTGTTATTATTTAATAAACAATGTTATTTTCATCCGGTCAGATAACCAAAGTCTGAAGCCTGATATTTTAACATTCATTTTCTAAATCCAAATACTTTTATTTTATTTTGTTTTCTAAATACACAGCATTTAACTTTCAAGCTGACGAAATTTTCCGAAAAATCAAAAAAATAAAAATAAAAATATGAAACATACATAACACAGGAACAATCATCCACAAATAAAATGCAATATAAATACACAATCGGATGCATTTGTTTTAATTTTTATTTCTAAGGGAAAACTTCAATTCTATTTGTTAAATTCGAGGGAAAAATAAATCCTATATATTTATTTTTAAACGTGATACACCCAGAGAAAAGACCTATATATTAATACCAGAGCTACTACAGGCGGCTTTTATTATTATCATTATTATCATTTTTATACCACAACTTCTACAACATAAAATTTTTAATAAATTTATGCTGGCAAAGTTCTAATTTACCTGAGAAACTAAATTATAAATTTTGATTTTTTCAAATAATGGTACAAAAAGAATGTAAAGAATCTGGAGTGACTCCACTCGACTTTCCGAACATTGAGTAATTAACAGTTTTGTAGATAAAGTAAAGAAAGAAGAGTAGTTAAATAAACAAAAGAGAGAAAATCATAATAGAGTGTTTGAGTATTTTTCTCTATATAGTACACGATGTTTTATTTAACGCTACTGAACTTTGAGCCCATAGATCATAATGATAAAGAATTTTTCGTTGTGTCCCTGTAAAAACCTATAAATGCTTATAGTTAGTGCAGCAGTTATTTATAATATTCATATAAATTTTCAGCTCAACTGAATAAGGCGTTTAGACGCTATCGCACTTTTAAAAATTTGGTCCCATAGGCCATAATGATAAAGAATTTTTCTTTGTGTCCCTGTAAAGAAACTGTAAGTGCTAAATTCACCAAAATCTATACAGTTCGTGCAACTGTGACCTATAACATGTGTATAAATTTTTTGTTCAGATTAATAAGGCGTTTAGACGCTATCATACTTTTTAAAATTTGGCCCCATAGGCCATAATGATAAAGAATTTTTTATGGTGTTCCTGTAAAAAAAAACTATAAGTGCTAGATTCACCAAAATCAATAGGGTTCGTGCTATGGTGACTTAAAATATACGTACCAACTTTCAGCTCATTCGAACAAAGCGTTTAGACGCTAGCGTGTTCACTCACACACATACACATATACATACACACACATACATCATCGTAAAAATAGTAAAAACGGACTCAGGGGACCTCAAAACGTATAGAAACATCAAAATCTTAAATTCGAATGTTTGACATGATTACAATACTTTCCTTACATATGTATGTTCGGAAAGTAAAAATCTGGTGTGAAACAACCATACGACTTCCATTACCGACTACCACACGCATTATATGTATATTTTTTAGAAATAATGTAATCACAAGACATAAAATTGATCTAACAAAGTAAAAACCTAAAGATCTATACTAAGAATATTAGTCCCGAGTACTTTTTAAAATATTTAAAAATTTTCATCTCTTGCAAGTGAAATATCTATATCTTTCTCTGTAATTTTCTTATTGTTGAAACTTACATTTCTTTATAGCATGCTTTTTCAAGAATAAACTTATTCTATGCTTTTTAGGTTTCCACGATAAATCGCTTCTAATGTTAAAAAATGTTTTTTTACTTGAGTTTTTATTCTTAACCCTTTGCGTGCGCAATGTGATTGAGATCATTTAAATTACACTGCCACCGGAATTCACGCACAAAATTAAAAGAAAAGAAATTGACGACCTTTTCTGCTATGTTATAAAGGTAAAATTTTGCTAACAAAATTTCCGGGATGAGTTTTTGCAATTGAAAATTAAAATTAGGTGATGCTGTAGTGGCATCACCGCCCCTGAAAGGGTTTTAAACACTTTCAACAAAGTTGAAAAGTATTTGTGACTTCCGTGTATCTGATTTGTTCGCACTCTAACTCCTGTAAATATTCATGGAATTCTTTTAACCAAATATTTTACGTTATTCAGATTTACTATGAGATGGTCTCTATTGAAAATGGGGTAAATACTATCCCTGGTTTGTATACAGGGACATCTGAAATAATGAGAGGTGTTTTATTAATCGCACTTTAATATTTTTATTTTGCACAAATCATAATGAACTTGATATTAATAATATATAAGCACAAGAAAGTACTTTCTATGGAATATGGTACATTTAGCATTAGGATTTACAGGGTCACACAAAAATATTCACTTACATTAATGACTATAATAATTGCAGTTTGCTGTAATTGCATTGTTTTTGCATTTTCGTTTGCGTTAACCGTTAACACATTCTAACGATGTTTAAGAGTGGTTATGATTCGAATTTTTCTATCTGTCTGTCTTTATGTCTCTGACTGTTCCTCTTCTATCTATACATCTGTCTGCCTCTAGCGTCCATACACATTTCTAGAATGTATTAATAATGATATAATATGTTATTCAGGTTTACTATGATTTGCTCCCTGTTGATATACACTGAGAAGAAATTCTGTAACTGACATCTAGAATCTAAATTGTGGCTCAAGAAAATATAGTCCCATGTCATTCTTATAAATTCTAGTCCCCTTTGAAAGCGAATTCTATATACCCTTATGAGAATTCTAGAGCGTTTGCCTATACTATCGAGGTCAAAGTTATTTAAAAATCTCTGAAAATAGATGCGAATAAAAGAGGCGGGTTTCAGCAACTATAATATTAGTTTATGACCCGATTCTAGAAAATCAAGCGAGAATTTCTCGCAATACAAAGGATTCAGAATATTCAGAATATTTTTTCACAATCTAGAAATGTGTAGACTAGAAATTCTCGATCATTTCGTCTATTCTGTTCATTGGCGTGCTTTATGCGCATAGCTCGGAAATCTATATTTCTAGTTTAGTGATTTAAAAAATGACCACTTATTCATTCTAGATGAAGGCGGTATATTTTTTTTTCTCAATGTATATGTTATTGAAGTTCATTGTGACTTGTTGACATTGAAATGTATGCCAATAGAATATGTTTCATGAGAAGCATTTTTATAAATTCTGTTTAAGTAATTTCACACTGCACAAACCATAATGAAATTGATATTCATTCTTCAAATGTTTTCTATAAAATATGGTATGTCTAGCGTTAAGATTTGCAGGGATACACTAAAATATTCAGATATATTAAGGTTTACAATTAGGAATTGCTAAAATTGTTTTCCTCTTTGCGTTAAGTGTTTTTGTACTTTACAACAATGTTTAAAAGCGATTGTGATTTAAATTAGTCTGTCCATCTGTTTCAGTCCTTCTGCCTGCCCTAACAGCATTTCTTATCCCAGTGACATCCTCCGGATCTCCTACGGACAAACGAGAGACATCCTACGGACATCTTCAAGATGTATTTTGGACACGTGTGTTGTTAGGGTGTCCGTTATATGATCACGTAGGGAAAATACATTGAAAGTTAAAAGATGCAACGAATACGTACAGTTGGAAAGTATTAATAATCTATGTAAACTACATGACTTTTCTTTTTTGTTTATATATGATTGTAATTAGAATATCACAACGTATAAAAAAAAAAAATTCGTAAAATATTTCATGGGAGTAAATACTTAAAGAAAATGTTTGCGTACAGACATACATTTGTATACATAAGTACGCACAATTTTAAAATTTTTATCAAGTTGGTTTTTTTTTTTTTTTTTTTTTTTTTTTTTTCAAAATTTTGATAAATTTCATACCAAAAATAAATTTTCTCAAAAAATAAATAAATAAATAAATAAATAAAAAATAAATAAATAAATTTTTTTAATAAAAAATTGTCTTAAAATTTTGAGTAAATTCCTAAAAATCATTCTTCCTCAAAAAATAAATGGTAGACAAATTGTGATTACATATATATATATATATATATATTCATCGTGTGTTAAAAATAATTTCCTAGACATTTTATTGAGGGGGAAATTCTTAATCAACTTAGTTCCAAAGAGATTTCTCAGCAGAAATCTTTGACGTCCTTTCACCTAGTTTATTAACACTTACTTAATGCACTCACGAATCGCTAAGTCCGAGCTTTAATATTTTGATGTTGTTCCGTACTTGTAAGATTTACCGATTTGAAGCTCTAATACTTCTTTGTTCTTGTTCTATTTTTATTAATTAGAAATCAACCCTCCTGGACTCTTCTGCCCGAACGAAATTGATCCGAAGGATTAACAGCAAGTTTGACCTCGATCTGTTGGACATCTTCCCTGAGTTGGAAGATGTCCAACAAATGCCCATAAGATGTCCCTGGTGTGACTGTTTTTGCCTTACTCGACGAGTTTCTTTTACTATTTTTGTCATTAAGTTTGTACTCGACAATTTTTTTGAGTGAGTCCTGTTCGAGTAATCATTTTTATGATTTCTACTTGTACTTTATCTGGAAAATTGCTGCTGCTTGTGTATTTTTTTATTCATGTGATAATTAGGCAGTTTTTGAGACCGTTCGAAGAAATGAGTTGGACCAAAAAGAGAAAAAAAAATGGGGGGAATGTGGTCAAATCTGGAGTTTTGTCTCACGAGATCTTATGAAATTTGATAGCAAACACTTCCTCGAACATTAATTAAATTGTCTTTATATAATAAATGTTTTAATGCTGATTACACCCTGTATTACATCATTCTTTGAGAAAATGCTGTCGAATTCGGAGCTTTGTCACACAAGATCGTCTCAAAATCGATAATGGACACTTTCCTGAACATTAATTAAACCTTATGTAATAACTGTTTTAATGCTGAGTACACTCTGCACTATACCCTTTATAAAGATGGAAGAATGTGGTCAAATCTGGGAGGGGGGGGGGACCAGTGGTTTTAGTGTCGCACTATAGCTACGCAGTGGGTAATTAGGGAAGACCTGGGATCCCCCCCCCCCCTGCAGGTGGTCCGAATACATGCCACCGCAATTTTGATCCCCTGCAGGGGGATGGGACTCCCCTTCAGCAACCCTCAAAGGTATTGATTTTGGAACATAGAGAAAATTGCGACCACAACGGATTTTATGTTCACCAGCCGCCATTAATGTACATGACGGCCTTTGGTTGGCTTGAATGTCGAACTTGCAATCTTCCAGTTATGAGTTCGGGACTTTAATAACCAGGCTACCACGGTAGATAAATTTGAAGCTTTACCGAGATTTTCTGAAAATTGATAGCAAACACTTTCTTGAACATTAGTTAAACTGCCTTCATATCATAAATGTTTTAATAATGTCCATCTATTGTTGCATCATCCTTTGTAAAAATTAGTGAATGTGTTCAAATCTAAAGCTTTATCACACGAGACCTTATGAAGTTTTACAGTAAACTACTTTCTCGAACATACTGTCCTTATATAAATAGTTGAACAGTGAGTATAAGTCTTGCTTTATAAGCAAACAGCGAACTTCGCCCGCTTTTCTAGTCACAATGTTTAAATAAATCCTTTATAAATATAAAATATAAAAAATAAAATAAAATTCTGAAACGAAATTCCAATAAATTCGGTACAATTCTCGGTAAGAATCGCAGCTGTTTGTCTTTGACAATGTATTTCCTGCGTACAATATGCAGGTTTCCAATACCTTCCGCACACAGAAAGAAATGGATTCACACATGAACCTCTGTTGGCTTCCCCACTGCCTTCTGCATCGTCTTACCCGCTTATACTATTCCAGGTTCGTAAGTGAAAGAAAATTGTGGAAGAAGTTACTAATGTTAAAAGGGAAGAATAAACTTTGGACAAAATTTCAAAGCGACAGGTTCAGTAGAATGAAAAATAAATACAAAAATGGACAAAGTTCTGCTTAAAACCCATTAACGCCCAGCGTCCTCATTTGAGGACAGCTAATAAAATAACACGTATATTTTTTGCTTTTTAATGACAGTTTATAGCATCACTATAAATGATGTTTTATATGCCTACTATTAATTACAATTACATAATTTGGATAATTATTTTATGAATTTTCATTCATTGCATATAAATTTGTTTTTTTTGCGCAGGTATACCAATTTAAGTCAAGTTGAATAATAATATATATTATGATACTTTACTTTCGAGGTGTTTGTCAGCATATAATAGGACATTAATCTGTTATATCGAAGTTTTTCTATCTCGAAGTTTTTTCGCTAGAACACTAAACGCCTTCAAATAAAGATAGGCTTTAATTTTAAAACTATCAGAAGAATTGTCTAATTTAATATATTTTACTGCCAGTTGTCTATATTAATTTAGAGCTGAAATTTTCATCAAAATATGTTTCGCAAAAATAATTCGGGTGTTAACGGATTAAAAGATGTAATTATCATAATAAAGTTGGAAAAGGAACCATTTGACAAAATTTCAAAGGATATATACGATCAGCGCGATGAAATATAGACGCACAGTTAATGTAAAAATTTAAAATAGCGGCTGAATGACTTCGTATGTATTATAGAAACATTTAGGCCTATGACTTTTTCCACAGTGCTCAGATAGAGAATTTCAATAGCTTTAACCCCCCCCCCCCCCTTACAACGTGGATCAATCTATAAAAACTGCTCGTTAATCGGTCGAGGAGTTTTTAACACTTTCTAACAAAGTTGAAAAGTTTCTATGAGTTCATTTCAGATTGTCAGACTGTCCACGTTCTAACATCCGTGAATATTTTCAGAATTTATTTTAACTGATACATGTTATCCAAGTTCACTATGGCATGTTCTTTATTCAAAATGGTGTAAATACCACGGCTGGTTTGTGTACAGGGACATCCGAAAGTATTCGAAAGCACTGTGTTTTATGAGAGGCATAAACCATATTTTAATTTACCTTTTGTTTTGCACAAATGTTAATTAAATGGAAAATTATTATACATATACACAAAAAAAGGCTTTTTTTTTTTAGTATATAGTATAATTAGGAGTAAGATTTAGAAGGCGATACAAAAATATTCAGATACATTAAGGGCTATAATTGGAAATTGTTGAGATTACATTTTCATTTTTATCAAGCATTTTAAAAATTTCCCAATACTGTTTAACACTGATTATGATTTCAGTTAGTCTGTTTGACTAACTTTCTGTCCGTCTGTTTATCTCACCCACTGTCCACCTCTAACGCCCGTAAATATTTTCAGAATTTCTTTAAAAGGAGATTCAAGTTATTCAAGTTTATTAGTTATTACGGAATGTTCCTTAGAATGGTATTAGTAGCATAAATGGTTTGTGCACAGGGACACCCGAAAAAATGCCATTTAGCACTAACTTAATAATTTTTAGCACTAAATTTAGCAATATATTTTTATTGCAAAGATTCACACATCTACTACTTCCATGGATCATAATAACATGCCAGAAATATTTTTCATGCTTGACGTATTGTAACCCCCCAAAAATGTCATAATATTTTAAAATACAATACAGAGCATTTCTAGACTAACAGAATAAACATTATGGGGCGATGGAACATATCGAAATACATATCTTTTGTATAAGAAACAAAGGTCGCAAACTACTTATACTCAGTTATATAAAGGACGTTTTACTCTAATCCGGGAAAAAAAAAAAAAAAAAAATCACCGCTTTAACAAAAATGAAAATATTTTTGCAACATTTTAAACGTATTTAATCTGGTATAAAATGTGTTGGCATAATCTAATATACTAAAAATATACAGGCATCTGATTTTTGATGTCTTATGAATTACTATCAAAAATTGACTTTTGTATTTACGGAAATGCATAAAACGAGTAATGTCACAAAAAACAAGCATTGAAGAACTTAAAAATACTTTATTTACCGTCTGGGTATGAGGAACTAATTTTTATTTCTGAGAAGTTTTCCTGCAATTTCCAACTATATTCCCACTTTATTTTAATTATTTTGGGTAGCCCTGTAAATGAATGGTGAAAATTTTTCATACCACATTCTTCACAAAAACACGCTTTTATGCACATTAAAAAAAAAAAAAAAAAAACTTGTTCATTTAATTTTATTTAGTGCAGCCTATAGATGTTAAACTGTACCTACCAACAATTTTGCCTATAATATTGTTTTAACACTAGAAAAAACAAAATCTGTTAAAAAAACAGAAAACGTCCGTAGTTTTCCTAGAAACTTTCTGTTTTCTAAAGCTACAAAAATTTACTACACAGTTATTTATCAATCTGTCAAAAATCACTTTTTTCTATAGCCGAATGAAATCTGTATTAATAGTTACAGATTTTATCTGCTGGATACATATTTTACACAGTCAAAAATACAGAATGTCAGGTTTGAAATTAAATTAGGATTTCGTACACGACTTCAGCAGTGCTCTCACTATTAGAATCCCAAATTTGTTTCTCGGGGTAACGCTCGAAACTAACGTCATATTTACAAAAATGTATTGCAATAAAGAGAATAAATTTTTATCCTTGGTTTGTAGGAATGAATAAAATAATGGAAGAACGATGATTTTTTTTTTCAGCAAAAAAAAAATGACGTCAAAATTGCATGAATGTATTGAGGAAAAGTAAATTTTATCCGTAATTTTAAACAAATAAAATAAGTCTGAAAGATAATTTAAAAGAATAGATGCAATACTGTGTAAATACTGTCATTTGTCGATTTTGAAGGATTTGTGCTGAAGTTTATTTTCATAAATATAGCTAAATTTAATATTTACATTTACTATAAACATACATTTATATATAAACATGGTTAAACGTGAAGCTTTTTTTTTTTTTTTTTTTTTTTTTTCTTGTTTACATGATTGGCTATTTATTAAGACATTTGGCCACTGCTTTTTCTTTAGAGAATATGATTTGCCTGGAAAATATGCAAACAGCAAATTTGGAAATAGGTTCATTTGGAAACATCGACCGTTAGGCGGGCGAAGGTCAACAAGTAATACAGTATATACAGTCACTGTAGCGATATTGACAAGAGATTTATTTAGTTATATAAAACATGCGGATGTGGTATTACAAGTAAAGCCTTGTTCTAAGCTATTTCGACGCCTACACCTCTGATAATTACTCCCCCCCCCTCCCCCTAGAAAAAAAATTTAAACCTTCACTTACGCATATTTTTATTACTCCTATAATAAGTAACGATAATTCCGGCAATGTAAACTAATTATTCGTATACTAGACACTGACCTTATTACTGCGAGTTTAATATAAAACAAGATGATATTGAGAAAGCTTTAAAGTGTCATAAACATTATGAAAATCATGCATAAAAATACAGTCTTAGTTTGTAGAGAGACATCCTGCATCTACGCATTTATACATGTGTATGCTTTTTTTTCTAAATATGTAATATTAAACAAATTATTGCACACGATTTTATTATTATTATTATTATTATTAACTTTCATTTCTTTACTTTTCCAATTAATTTTCCTTTATGAGCTGAAGTTTTGACTGTTATTAGAATTTTGAAAGATTTTATTTTGGTGAATTGAAGTGACTGTTATAATTGACTAGATTATTAATCACAATTTAGTTTAATAGTTAGTTAAATAGGAATTGGGTAATATGATTTGTTTTACTTTTGTAATTCTGAAGAAGCAGGCCATAATTTATATACAGTATTGATTAAATGTACATATACAGAAAATATTTAAAGAATATGTTAGAAATATGGTATTTACAGTTAATTACAAGGTGATTATTGAGCTCGGCAGCTTAGTTTTATATCCCCGCAACTGTGTCACAGTTGGTCTTTTGTTTCTAGCTTATTAAGACTGTTTTTAAAACTATTTTCACCTACTTTTAAAGTACATTTATGTGCAGTACTTGTTATCTGACTATAATCTGTAATACAGGGTGATTATAATTAAAGTTACGATTTCAAAACGCTATAATTTTAAAACTACACATCAGAGCGATTTGAAATTTTACCACAGCAATCGTGAGGCAATGAAATTTTGTTTGTAAAAAGAAAAAGAAAAATAGTTCCAAAATATGCCATTAATTATCCGTTAAGTATTTGTTTCATGGAGCTCCTCTTTTTCTCTTTTCACTATGACTGTTTCCGCTGTAAACACGTATTCTTGTCTTTTTGCTAAAAATATTTCTGTACTGATAAGTATAAAGGATTTAAGTCCATATTCTTGATTTTTCAGGAGACGAAAAATAAAGTTAAACTAACTAAAAACTAATCAGCAGAATCGATTAGGAAAAAGGGATTATGTTGGTTTATACGCTTTATACCATTCAGTGATTGTTAATCTTCATTTAATAAAGAGAAAAAATTAAATTAAATATTTTATACTAAAGATTAATGCTAAATTTCTGACATGTATGTTTTTCTACCAATGGATTTTCTCAAAGACTAAATGACATGGTTTTAAATCCTTTATACCAATCGATAGAGAATTTTTTTCTGAGTCTGACTATGTACTTAACTCAAAATCGACATTTTTGGACTTAAATCCTTTATACTTATCAGTACAGATTTGTAGTAAACCCTTGAAGTCTGTTGTTTCTTGCTATTCCATTGCGTTGCTAACAACATTCCTGTGTTTAATGAGTCCATTTAGGCGTTTCCCTGACGTTACTCTGACAGCGCCATCTATAGAACATGTTGGAACTACTTTTTTTTCTCCCCCAAACCAAATTCCATTGCCTCACGATTGCTGTGGTAAAATATCAAATCGCTCTGATGGGTAGTTTTAAAATTATAGCGTTTTGAAATCGTAACTTTGATTATAATCATTCTGTATGTCTTTATGGTAATCAAATGCAGTGTCAAAGAAAATTGAGTGAGTGGCACACAAGATTATTTTCTATTAATTAAAAGAATAAACAGAAGAACTCTTTTAGGGATTTTTTTTCCAAAGGGAGGTTTTGTGGAGGATATTTTTCTCGAAATAGATTATTTTTAATTATTCAAAAGAAAAAATAAAAGACTTTTTTGGAGACATTTTTTCCTTGGAAGTTTTATGAGGGACGCTTTTTTCTGAGACCAAAGTACGTTATTCAAGATGGGTTTTTTTATGAATTAAAAAAAAAGGGGGGGGGGGAATGAATTATTTAAGGATGGGAATTTAACGCAGAACACCATTTATAATATATATATGTAATAAATTTTAGTTTGTACAAAAAGAGGATTTCCTTTTGTAAATTGTGGTATGAATTCTACGTCACACTACCATACCTGTTTATTAAAAGTGTTATTTTTTAATAAAAACCTATTTATTATTTTCATATTTTTATCAGGCAGCTAACAAAATTCACTGAAAAAATACGACTACTATATGAAAAAAATTTAAATAATTTGATGTGGGACTTAACTTCTTTATCTTACCCTGAATTTGAATACTATAAAGACAAATTACTGACTAAGGTGTAGGGTAACAGGTACTGTACATGAAAATTACTTTAAAAACATTCAAAAATAGTTTTAGAAACATTTATATTTGAGCGTTACCACCCGCCTCAACCGCCATTTGAACATAATACATATATTTATACAAAAAACTAAGACTGTTATTAAATTTAAAAGTTCATTCTAAATTATTTAGATAACATCAAAAGCACCACTTCTTAAAACTTATCAATCTTGGTCAACATTTTCAAGTGGCAACCTTTGAAAATTGTTAAAATATCAAATTTGCATTTCCTGCAGTTATTATTATTGCTATTATTATTTTACTTTCTCCTATATTCCATAGAAAAAAGTATTGGATTCGTAAGAATTTTCGATTTCCGGTTTTCGATGGATTTACACATTTTGAGTGGTCCAGAATACGATTTGACCATTTTTAGAAAATGTCTGTCTGTGTGTCTGTGTGACAAAATTTTGTTCCAATTATACCGCAGGAATACTGTTCAGTTGTTTTTGTTGGCGGGATTAAGGCTGATTGACTGTTCTAGGGTCCTAGACCTCGAGGGGATGCCCTCCGTGTGGGTCTTTCTAAGGGATCCTATCCCGTATTTACACAAGTTTCGGAGAAAACCACGGAAAACTCCAACGTCTAGGTGATGAGCGCGACCTAGGATCGAACCCGGCACCTCATGTCTACCAGCTTTGAGCGCAGAACCGCTCGTCTACTAGTGGGCCCCCCACTACTGCTCAGAATTACATATAAATTCATTAAAAGTTGCATCTTCACACAAATTAGTGTCTATCAATTTTTTGTTGCCGGTCGCTCAACAAGTGGCGTTGCTATACAGCGATTTCTGCAATTTCAAGGAAGGCTATATCTCATCTCAGGTTCTACTGCGTATAATCGAACAAAACTTGATATGGGAAAAGACCATTATCAGGCATTAGGCAGATTCAATTTAGGTGCATATCGGCCGATAGGTAGCGCCGCTATGCTGCAAATATTTCCAAGAACGGGAAGGATGTTATCTGCATGGTAAAAATTCACTTTCATTGGACATTTTGTGCAATAGTACCTTCCTGAGATGAAAACAGCCTGTATTCATAATGGAAAAAACATTGATAAATAAATTCTACAGCGTGGATTTGTATAGGAAAATATAGTAGAAAGTTTTGCGATGATCACAACATACTAGTTTTTAAAGTTATGCTGATAACACACATAATCACACATAAATCACTAATAAATTGTTTTTTGTGTTCAGTTCAAGAGACCTTAAAACGCGCAATTAAAAAAAAGCCAAAGTTGAAAATTTAAATTCAAATTAATACTTTGTCTATCAAATGAGTATGAGAAAGTAATTATCCTTCCTATGTAGTTTTCTTCGACCTCGTAAAATTTAGTAAAGCACTTTCATGTATTACACTTAATAGCAAATAATCTTCGCTTAATTTTAGTCCGGTATATTGCCTATCAATTATAAACACACCATACCATGTGCTTAAATTTAGTACGATACAACTTAAATGTACTTCAAGCGATCCACAAATATAGCCCTAATATGTATCGCAATTACTTTGAGTGGCCCTGTAAGTGAATGGTGAACAATTTTCACACCATATCCTGTACGAAGCAGACTTTCATTAGTATAAAAAATTAAGTGTCCTTGTACCCTTAATCAATTTAACAAATCTATCGATTTAAACTAACGATTACTTCGAACTATCGATTTAAACAAAATGTTTCAAGTAGCTTCTTCATATGATACAGATTTAGAATACTGTGTTTGAACATTTCTTTTTATCCTATGGGATTTTTGTTGCTTTGTTTTATAAGGATATTTCATTTAAAAATAAAGATTTTAGAAGTCTATTTTTATTATTATTATTATTATACTCTTTGAACATGTCGCTTTTTAACTTAGTGGGCAATTTTTTGAAAACAAATAAATAAATATTTCGTTTAGAGATTGAAAATTAGAGTCCTAAGTTTATTTAAGGAAATACAATATTTACTATATTAAAAAATGCTCACTAAAATATTAGGTGTAAGGGAAAGTTCTGCCGTTTTGTGGCCCCCCAAACAGAGAGTTTGGACACGAAACCAAGCCTTTTAATGTGATCCAAAGCAGTATGATGAATTCCAAGCTTGAAACCCACTACTGTGGAAGTTAACGTGGGATTTGTCCTGATCATACTGTAGCACTTCGTCATTGACCCCTGATGGTCATCCTGATCTGGGTTCATCTTTCAAAGAAAAATCACCCAAACGAAATTTCGCAAACCATCTTTGGCATGTTCGAGCTGTTATTGCAACTCTCCAAACACGTCACACAAGTTTTTTGTTGCCTCCATCGCGTTATTCCCTTTTTAGAACTCGTACAACATACAATGTCTTCAGTGCAGTTTTTCTTCACCCATGGTGACAAGTTTGAAAAAATCTGGTGTGAAATATCCACACGACTTCCATTATCCACTATTACACGTATTATATGCATTTTCGAGAGATAATGTGATCAGAAAACATAAAAATGACCTAAAGATAAAATCGTTATAGCTGTTTTTGAGATACCAATTTTTATAAAAAAAATCTATTATTGACTGGAAAATAATAATTACATACAAAAGGATATTTATATGGCGAGTTTGAAAAAAAAAAAAAAAAAAAAAAATCCGTACAGCCGTTTTTAAAGGAACGCGCTTGCAAGATCTGAAATTGAGCTATTTGTACAGTACGCCTATCAATTTTCCTGAACTAACCAACAATATTATTCAAAAGGGCATATAATAGAGTGTTTATATAGCAAATTTGAAGATAATCGTTAGAGCCGTTTTTGAGATACGGACTTAAGGTCCTACTTTCGGTCTCCGATGTCCTACTTCCGGTTTTTCAATTTTCACCAAAATGTGGAAAATTCATCTGTGCACCAGACCTGTCTAATTCTGAAGTTTGTAGCTCTATCTTTATCGGGGATGTGATAGCCAGAAGATTCCACACATACATACACACATACACACACACTGACCAATTGCCAAAAACCACTTTTTTGGACTCAGGGGACCTTAAAACGTGTAAATCAGGTGAAATCTCGATATCGAATTTTTGGACCAAATACAATACTTCCATTAACTACGGTAGTTGGGTAATGGAAGGAAATACCTACGATAGTAGGGTAATGGAAGTAAAAACCAACTAAAATACGAAAAAGTGTGTGTAAATTATCAATCATACTCTAACCTAACTGTTTAAACCGGTTTCAGTCCATAACCGATTTCTGTCGATAATCGACAACGCATAAAAGTGCACATGTTCAAAAACGGCAGAACTTTCCCTTACACCTAATAAAAATAGATTTGTTCAAAGACTCAAATTCAAAAAACTTCATTTCTGAATGAAATATCTTTATAATACGAAGCAACCAAAATCCCATAGGAAAACATGAGAAGAAACAATGAGTGAATCTGATTGAACCGGCACACAGACACACATTTAGACAGACGAACACACGAACCAACTGCTAAAAACCTGATTTTCGGATTTAGGGAACCACCTCAAAACGTGAGGTGGTATAAAAATCCAATTCCAAAAATTTGTCCCCAAAATATTGCTTTCTCTATCATTATATGGGTATGCGAAAGTAAAAAATGAAGCTATCAACTTGATCACCTATCAACTAGACAGTATCGACTCAATTCAAATGTATCCATACTATCAAAAAGGATTAATTAAGAATTCATTTAATCAATATCATTAATACGCTCCCTTCTAAAACTCATAATCAGAAGCTAAATCCTACATCACTAGCCACATTTTACACGCATCAGCTGAAATCTTAGCAAGGACAAAATCAACAAGCAGAAAATTTATGTTAAACAAATAAATAAATACATAAACAATAAACTGGTAGCAAAATACTCATGGTTGTTGCTGATATTTTCCTTTTTTTAATTTCTGTGCATATTAATTACAATAATTTGTCTGGCACCCCTTTTCGTGACGAGTCAGAGCAAATCCTTCCCAAAAGTACGAATTTAGATAACTTAATGGCATTATCAGATTCGAGTGATATCTCGAATCAGCCTAAGTTTCTAAATCCGTGCCCATATGAGGTATCAAAGTTTTTAACCTCCCCTCAATACCCTGACAGAATTAGCTATACTAAATGGATCAGGCGTAATACCTTGCAATGTCCTATGGCTTCTTCGGTGCCGATCTTGTATGTGAACAAGATTAAAACATAGCTGGATGTAAGTAACGTGAGAGAGGGATGGAAAATTTTTCTGACACTTGATACGGAGTTCAATAGACTGCATGTTTTGGCAGTCGATCTGATTTGTTTTAACGGCGGAAAGGGAAAAAAAAAAAAAAAAAAAAATCTGGAAGGAAAAAAGAATGTTTCTTTTCTTTTCTTTTTTTTTCTTTTCTCCCATAAGAAAAAGTGAAATATTGGATAACTGCCGAATGTGAAATTTCACTGCTACATAGCTTTGCTTTTCTTGTAGCTTGAGATTGAGTGCTTAGTATGAATAAAATAAATTTAAAAAAATTTAAATTAAAGACTTTTTCTATTAGCTTGATTCGCACTAAAAGGTATGAAAAGATTAATATGAAGTGTTGCCACCTAAATTTCATACTTTAGCTAATTTAAAAAAATCTAATTGTCGTGTCGAAAAACTGTTTGCACCCCTGGATTCAGAAAAAAATCGCCCCTTTCAATTGGTACCGAATTTGTAACGAGCCACGTACTTTTCAAAATTACTGAAATGAATTAAAATGAAATGTTTCCACCTAAATTTCATACTTTAGTCAATTTTTTAAAAAACTAATTATCGTGTCGAAAAACTGTTTGTGCCCCTGGATTCAGAAAAACCGCCCCTTTCATTTGGTACTGAATTTGTAACGATAGGACTGACATTTCTAATCTACTTTCCCCCTTTTTTTTTTTACCCGGATTCGGCAGAAGGTTTATGACAGGGAATGTAAGCTAAAAAAATAATAATAAAAGAAAAATTAATCTTGCATTGTCTATTGGTCACATGTGTTAGAAATTCCCAATAAAAAATGTAACTTTTTTGTTGCCACCTAAATTTCATACTTTAGTTATTTTTAAAAAAATTAATTATCGTGTCGAAAAACTGTTTGCACCCCTTATATTCAGAAAAATCGCCCCTTTCATTGGGTACCGAATCTGCAATTATAGTCTAATTTATTTTCCCCTTTTTCCGTTTTTAACTCGTATTCGGAAGAAGGTTTATGACAGAGAAAGTAAGCTGAAAAACAGTCTTTAATAATAATAATAATAATAATAATAAATAACACTTATTTGTACAATTTTATTGGAATAGTAGTAAAATGCAAGCATTCAGATCGGCGGTACTGAGCTGAAAAAGTTATTTTGTTCTTTTTAGTGCATTAAGAAAAGGGCATTTTATTTTATTTTTTAATAAGTGTTATTTTTTTACTTTTTTACTTTTTTATTTTTGTAATATTTTATAATTTTTATATTTTTGATGCGCTACCTAGATTAAAATCGCCGTTGCGAAATTAAACTTCTTGGCGAAAAATATTTGGTGTACTTCAACGCAAAAATTTAAAAAGTCGCCTAGGAGGATCTATAAATAAAACTGATTTTAGTACAACATATATTTGTATCATAAAATATATTAGCACTTTATCAACATATAAAAAACATTTTAAGTGATAATGACGTCAATTTTTGTGAGAGGCATATTTTTTTTTTTTTTTTTTTTTAATAAATTTTTATTGTTTACGTTTAGATAAATGTATTTATTTTTTTACCGGGGGGAAAAGAAAAAAATGAACTCGTAAATTTTTGGCAACAATTAAATTATGGATAAAATTTAAATGGCTAATTTTTTGCTATATTAGCTTATTATTTTCATATTTTTATTAATTAAAAGAAAACTAATCAATTATTATTATTATTATTTATATATATATATATATATATATATATATATATATATATTACGTTAAATTGTAGTGTCAGACATGACTAATATTTTAGTGAAAACCCGAAGTCTTTAGATGGTCTGATTGCTGAGATACAAGCAAAAAGATGTGACACATTCGGACAAACGCCGGTGACAGACAGAGCGGGTATAAGAAAAGGTCTTAATATAACGATTGTTGAAAGCTGTGGTTGTAAAGTAGCATTAAAGAACAGTTTTACAATTACATAAGTTAGCAACGAAACAACTGCATAGATTCTTTTTCCTGCTTGCGGAATTTTATGCACTGAAACCGAAAAGATACTAAAAGAAAAAATCATAACGTCATTATTATTATTATTATTATTAATATAGTGTTATTATTATTTTCAAAACTTATATTTTCATTTTAACTTTGCGTAAAAACATAAAATCTGATATACTAATGTTGATTATAAAAGCCTTATTAAATAAATATTTCTTCCTTTAAAACAATATATTTGTGAGTAAATTTAAAAACAGTTACAAAATGAAAAATAGAAGGAATTGGTGGTGTGTGTGTGGGGGGGGGGGGGGTGAAAGCAAAAGCATGTTTAGTGGCGCATCTAAGATGGAAAAGGTTGTATGACCAAAAAGAGTAAACACAGAATGTTAACTACACCATGGCGGAATTATTTGCATAGTTATTAGAAAGCGTATGTTTAGTTCAAAGTAATAAAATTATTATTATTTTTTTTAACCACTATTATTATTATTATTATTATTTTTTTTTTTTTTTTAACCACTATTAATTTTTTTTTTTTTTTTTTTTTTTTAACCACTATTAATTTTTTTTTTTTTTTTTTTTTTTTTGGGGGGGGGGGATGTGTGTAATGGGCAGAAATATAGGCAATTTTCGGTTTCAACATCCTCGAAAACAAAATTTACCAAAAATATTTCAAGCGAACTTTTTCTTCTGTTAAAACATATGTTATTGAAATTTTGTAATAGCGATGACAAAATTAAATATGCATAATTGTTTTAAAATATAGTAAAAACATTTTAACAGATATTAGAGACAAAATTAAATTTTGTTTGACCTGAAATATATCATGGACAACGCCATGTGGATCTGCTAATAATAATAATAATAAATAGTGATAATAAATTACTGTCATTGATTAAATCTCATTACAATTCTTTTTTGTTTAAGCATAATTCTTAAAGTTGAAAAAACAAGGTTATATGTTTAATGCAAAAATACGCTTCCTCCCTCAAATTACAGGTTACTTCACATAACAAACTGCGATGTGGCACAGTATCATACATATTAGTAAAGCACAAGCTTTTGAAAGGAAATTCCTCCAAGTTTAAGAGAATTACCCATCTAACATTTCATAAATTATCATTATGACAATTTTTTAATTACATATGTATATGGATAGGTAGATGATACATAGACAGATAGGTAAATTAAGTGATTGCAGTATAGTCAATAATCTAAATAAATCAATCTAAAAAGTAAATAATATAAACTCATACATTACAATAGTCTATGTTCAATCATATTTATTTTCTTTTTACAAATACATAATACATTTACATATACCAAACATTAGGAAAAAACATTTATTTGTTTTATATGAAACAAAAGTCATACTATTTCAGAATTTTGCCTATTTTGCAATTTTATGATTGTTTATTGATACAACGTTTAAAAAAACATAAATCTGATTTAAAAAAAAAAAAAAAAAGAAAAAAAAAAAATGCCATTTTTTTTTTTTTTTTTAATACTTACTCTTACTTCTTAGGTTTTTTTTTTTTTTTTTTTCCCTATTTACTAAATGTCTCCGCTAACTTTTACAAATAAAAATAATTTTTTTTTTCCCATAAGTGTTATTATGAAAATGAGTAATTAGCTCGGTGTGAATTACACAAGTCATTACAAGCATATTTGACAAACAAAATGACGTATAATTTTTTAAAGAGTTAATTTTTTAATCCTGTAAGATAATTTTACAAGAAAAGTATTTAAAACTGTGTAAAATTAAATCAACTTTAACTTGATTCATTCAAAATTGTTATATATTTTCTCTAAGCTTACTATTAAAGAATAAATCATTATTTAATCTATTACAATTGTAACTTAAAAAAAAAAAAAAAAATTGTCAAATTGAAAAAAACATAAAACAACGCGTATTGTGATTGTAATTTCAATGAATCAAAATATGTACATATAATGCATATATGTCTGTCTGTATAACGAAAGAAAAATATATACATAATTAAATTACATCGAGTACAAAATTAAACAATGAAAATACATGAATACATTCTAAAGAAATGTACTATTCATATTTACAGATAAGTACTGTACCATTAAAAAAAAAAATTACATATTAGACAATTATTTTTTACAGGTATATCACTTCTGTATGTTTGTTTCTTGAATTGTCAAGAAATAACGAAGAATGAAATTCTTTGGTTAATTAGCTTTACAAATGAATATACAAATGGTTTAAGTTCATATTATGTTTCCCTTTTTTTTATTAAAACGTCTAAAGTTACATCGTTCAAATGCTTCATTATTTAAGACAACCTTTTCTTTTTATCAAAGTTTCATGCTTATGTTCCACAATATTTTATTCACAGTATTTACACTTACAGTATTTTGTATAGAAATATCACTTCATTATTATGAAACATATTCAAAGCTTGAAGATTTCCAGTACCATTATTACTGTCCACGTATATTCACAATTGAATCATAAAAAGTTCGACTCAAACTTTTTTACTGATCAGTCTCAATGGAAATTTTTCTCATAAGTAGATCATTCTGATAAAACTGTCAAGTTCCTGTAGTAAGACGCATCAAGAAAAGTTAAATGTGCATAAAAATTTACCAGTGTGGTAAGTTATTTCATAAATGACAGAAACGTATGTGGTACATATCCAAAAGCTAGTCGTAAAACTATCTTTTTTCTTATATATAACATTTAATATCTGTGGTCATGATAGATTTATCTTTCTCTCTTTTTATTTTTTTTATTTTTTTTCATTGAAAGTTCTCTTATACTTGGTATTTTCAGTTCTAATTCAATAAAATAATATCATTAAATACTTTTTATATAGAGACTTTTTTTTCACTGCTACTTCACATAAAACTATTTCATGATTAATTCCAAGCTTTCTCAATAACATATTTTCAGATTTGAAGGTAATGAGAACCGTTGTAAGACGTAATAAAAATTTTAATCATTTTTTTTTTCTAATATATATAATATAATTCTCTTTAAAAACTTGAATCCGATAAAAAGCATCAGGTTGTTTTGAAATGCTTTACATTCACGGCAAGATTATGGCACGGGCACACGGGGCACTGGTCCAGGACCTCCGAATTTATGGGGCCTTCCTTCAAAAAGCTTCAAAGTAATAGCACAAAATTTCTCGTGATATGGCTAGTAAAAACAAAAACGATCCTATATTTCAAATAAAACTCTCAATAAAACTATCTTCCTGTATTTCATTAAAGAGCTTAAACAATTATTAAATTTTGTCATTAATCTCCTAAACTATTGTAAAATAACGCTTATATTGGTTGATCAATGTGCTTTAGCCTTTTGGTTGTCTTGCGCATAAAAACAATTATATATATATTTAATGAAAAATTTTGTATTTGTGATATTTTTTTCACTATTCTGATGACATATAAGTTTAGTACGAAAAACTTTCGATAGGGTCACATTATTACTATTCATAAAGTGAAAGTAAAAGGAAACGTATCAGTAAACTGTATTATTTAAAGTAAGATTTTTTTTTATTTTTTCCCCAACAAAAAGCAGTCTGACTTGTAACACATTTCCGTGTTTTCACAGGCTTTTTAAGTATATTACAATTTTAAATACTCATATTGAATGTTTCTGGGTATTTGTAACTGTATATTATCAAAAAGTAAATTTAAACGAAAAACTTGTTAGAAATCTGCATTGAACTGCATATATACAAGACGATTTGTATAAATAGCATTTGAATGCCTATATATCAAATTTAAACCATTAAAAAAGAAATTTGTTTAGTTTTTAAAGTATTACGTTAAATAAACTACAAACATTTCTTTCTTAAAAATTTTATGCGCTTATTTTTTTTTTTGGTATTTATACTCTTATACATATTTTCAAATTATATTTCGAATAACTAAATGGGGGCGGGGGGGGGGGGGAGGGGGAAATCAATTTCAATTTTAATTTTCCTGATACTAAAATTTTCAGCATTTATAAACTTTAGTAAAACTAGATATTTATAAATAAATGAGCAATTTTTTTAATAATTAATTATTTTTTCTTTTCAAATGAAGATTTGTATGACCACACTATACAGCTGCTTTTTATATCTTATGCTTTGAAAAATCTTTCCACAAAAATATTGCAAATGAAAGTACTTTTCCTATAATTTACGCGAAAAAATAATAATAAATGAAAAAGAATCATAATTTCGTTTAAAATGAAATCAAGGATGCAAATCGGATCGTTCATTGGCTCTATATTCTTGCTGCAGTCCACTACTTAAATTGGCCAAAATGCCCGACGATCTATCACTGCTGTCCTCATCATGATGCCTTTGTTGGGGATGTGTGCGATCTTGTTGCAATCTTCGATTTCTTTCTTGTTCCTCCCTCTGCTGTTTCCGCCACTTAGCTCGTCTGTTTTTGAACCACACCTAAAGAAAAAGAAAACGATAAGTTGTCAATCATCATGGTGGAGATCTACGAAAAAGGAAAAAGATATCAAAATGACATACGTAAATAATTTTCATTGCGAGAATTTGTATGTATGTAGGATAATATAAAAAGAAAAAGTTTGTAATTACCGCAACATGCGTACTAAACACTGTTTAAAAAAAAAGTAAAATCACAGGATTTAGTCGTATAATTTTACAGGAAATGACCGTTTTGCTAGCTAAACGGTTAAAGCCCTTAAATTGATGTAAAAAAAGTTGGAATGCTGTTTTTTTTTTTTTTTTTTTTTTTTAGTCGTGTCTATGACGTAGTCGAATTAGATTAAACCGTGGATCTTTATAACTGCATCTGCGATTTGTTGGACGTTGTCGTCATATAGGTCTATCAGTGACGGCAATACGCCAATTTCTCTCAAGTTCGCACTTATTGCCGGACACTCAAAGATATGGCAAGGTGTAAGCTGTGTATCTGGGCAATTGTTACAGTTTCTATACACCCTTCCACCCTCTTTATTAATTTTCATGCCTCTGTGATGACCGGTTCTTAGCCTTATTATAGTTTTTGTTATTAATCGATCTGCATATATTTCACAAAGCTCGTGTTTGTTTGGATTGTTTTTTCTCTAAGTTTAGATTTAGTTATTGCATTTGAATCTTGAAGAGAGACACTATTGCTGTTATTGTTGAGATTTCTGGACTCCTTGGCTAGTTTATCAGCATTTTCGTTGCCTGCTATATCAACGTGTGCAGGTATCCACTGAAGTGTACAGGTTTTATTCATAGCTTGAAGATCTTGAAGTCCTGAGATGATTTCATGGGTGATAGAAGAGTGCCCCTTTGAAATGGCCTGGAGGGCGGCCGTCGAGTCGCAGAAAACCACCAGGCCCTCTGCCTGCTTAGTAGTGGGAAGGAACTTATACATATGCTGTTTTTTGTTTCTTTTTTATGGGCAAAAGCGTTAATCTACGCGATTTGCTCAAATCTGCCCTCAGATTGTATTTTTACTGTCATATCCCTTCAAATGTAAAATGTTAGCTTTTCAGTGACGTCATATGAGAGTCATTTCGAATTTGAAATTGGAAATATGTTTCTAGTTTTATTGGTTAAAATTGTTTTCCCAATTTAATTCACTGAATTTAGTTCAAAGTTGTATGTTTGTCACAGCGTAAAAACATCATTTATAATCCGAATGTTTTTTTTTACATGCTGTTCCTGGAATCTCTGCTGCCGGGCGTTTCCCATAATCTTTTTACTTTCCGAACACTATAGTGAGGAAAGTATTGTAATCATGTCAAAAATCCGAATTCGAGATTTTGATGTTTCTATACGTTTTGAGGTCCCCTGAGTCCGTTTTCACTATTTTTACGATGATATATGTATGTGTGTGTGTATGTGTGTATGTGTGTATGTCTGTGAGTGAACACGCTAGCGTCTAAATGCTTTGTTCGATTAACCTGAAAGTTGG
The DNA here is from genome assembly GCA_963930645.1 of Salticus scenicus. NCBI lineage: Eukaryota > Metazoa > Arthropoda > Arachnida > Araneae > Salticidae > Salticus > Salticus scenicus. The sequence goes on from OZ005656.1 coordinate 246,923,176, forward strand.
TACGCATATTGTAAGTCACCATAGTACGAACCCTATAGATTTTGGTGAATCTAGCACTTATAGTTTTTTTACAGGGACACAAAGAAAAATTCTTTATCATTATGTCCTATGGGAGCAAAATCTTAAAAGTGCGATAGCATCTAAACGCCTTATTCAATTGAGCAAAAATTTTATACACATATTATAGATCACAAATACTCAATCTGTATAGATTTTGGAGAATCTAGCACTTATAGTTTTTTTACAGGGACACAAAGAAAAATTCTTTATCATTATGCCTATGGGGCCAAATTTTTAAAAATGTGATAGCGTCTAAACGCCTTATTAATCTGAGCAAAAAATTTGTACACATGTTATAGATCACAGTTGAACTAACTGTATAGATTTTGGTAAATCTAGCACTTACAGTTTTTTTACAGGGACACAAAGAAAAATTCTTTATCATTATGGCCTATGGGACTAAATTTTAGAAAGTACGATAGCATCTAAACGCCCTATTGAATTCAGCTGAAAATTTATATGAGTGTTATAAATCACTGTTGCACTAACTATAAGCATTTTGGTGAATCTAGCATTTATAGGTTTTTACAGGGACACAACGAAAATTTCTTTATCATTATGATCTATGGGCTCAAAGTTCAGTAGCGTTAAATAAAACAAAGTGTAATAGATGTGGAGAAAAATACTCAAACAGTCTATTATGGTTTTCTCTCTTTTGTTTGTTTAACAACTACTCTTTCTTTACTTTATCTACAAAACTGTTAATTACTCAATGTTCGGAAAGTCGAGTGGAGTCACTCCAGATTTTTTTTTTTGACTATGTATAAAATGGGGCAAAACGAAGATGATGGGCGAAAATGGAGGCAATACCCATTCCCTTTGTAGTTAACACTTGGAATAAATATAGTCCATTAATTATGCATTAACAGTTTAAGTATTATTATTATTATTATTTTAATTAAATGTTGTAATGAAAGCAGCAGTTTTCATTATAATATTATAATAAAGTGCATTGATTCCATTGATTCAAATGTTATTTATGAACTTTCTATGTTTATTTCATAAATACTTTTAAACGTCTGAATAATAATGAAAAATTTAACTATATTTAAAAAACAAGTTCTAAAGCAATGTTAAAACTAGTATGCTGTATCTATTACAAAACTTTATTCTACATTTTTCCATACAAATTCACACAGTACAAATTAGTTATTAAAATTACTATTTTTCAAAATTATTTTTCCTGTGGAAGGAAGATGATTTTTAATCTCAGGAAAATATAACATTAAATGTAGAATAGAAGTCGATTTTATGTCCTACAGACGACATCATAAAAAAATATCTCTCTCTTTATTTTTACCTTTTTTTAAATGAAAATTTTTTTTTTTGTTGTTAATTATCAATGAATGGTACACGCTTTAAATATTCGTTTTAAAGGTATTGACGAGTTCTTTTGAAACATATTCATATTGAAATTTTATACCCTGCGGAAGGAGCGATGTTCCAATATAGACTTTTTTTTTTTTTCTTAATCTAAATTTACTATTATAATTATTCTTCTTTTCACAATGAATAGTTAAAACTAATTGTCATTGTGTAAAATTACAAGAAATTTCGCCCCATACTGCCATATTAAAAATTATAATAAGAAGGAATGTCAACGTTAGTTCTTTAAGGATATGCACAAGAATTTGAAAGAAACCAATTTATGTCAAGATGCCCCTAAATATAACTTTATATGAAAATCTGTGCATTATCATTTCTCGAGGTAAAGTTCACAGAATATTTTTCTTACACACATAAAGATAGACAAAATGATATTTTCTAAAGATAAGTAAATTCTGGACCTCTAAAAACATGTAAATCCATAGAAAACCGAAAACCGAAATTTTTTACGAAATACTTCGGTTATTACCCTATTCGAAATACTTCGGTTATCGAATAGGGAAGAAAAAAAAATTTAAATTTTATAAAATTTAGCAACGTATATGTATATATATTTTAATTATTATTCATTTATTTATATTTTGAAATCAGATTTTTATGCTAACCCTATTAACATTAATTTTGATGTCAACTAATATTTACAATCAAGATTCACTTTTGAAATAACTGGTTATTTAATAAAATATTTGCACAAGAATTGCAAAAAGTCCTTTTTTAAAAAAATATCATCCTATTTTTCTGATTGCTTGAATCAATTGAAATTATATTCGAAAAATACTTAAGTAAAATCATCAAAACTATCTTTTAAGAATCTTAGATTCATTTTCAAATTTTTTGGAAATTTTGAGATATCCTCGATCGTGGATTAAAATCTAAGCTATAAGATACCAGTGCAGAAATCATTTATTTAGATTTTCTAATTAAAATTGAATGACATAAAGTGGTTCGTTAAAATTTAATCAAGATGCCTCATTTAATGCATAAAAGAGCTCATTAATACCGTACTCCGCAGAAATCATTTCCCCTTTCAACCGAAATTACGCGGAGTTCCGCATCACTATTGTGGGGGGTCAATCTATCTATCCTGTGAGGTAATCGTTTTCCAATTTTATCTTTCAGCATCCCCTTTCTTCAACCGCATCATTTCATCTCACATCGAGTTAGGTGATTGGCAAAATGCCACGCGCATTCGCGAATAGGAGAATACGGCCAGCACCCTGTAATCGGCCCTATTTAGGCGGAGCTAAAACCCAACAAAACCTTCTTCACAATCCCCCAAATTCAGCAATCTATATGCCCCCTCGCATATGCTGATGCTGCAATAGACGCCATTTTGATTCGCCTCATTGGCGGTATTGATAAATGTTCATAGTATAGTAAAGCTCGTTTGCAGGCAGGGCCTTTTTAATGAATAGGCCCGTGAGGCCGGGGCTTACCTCTGAATTTCAAAGGAGCCTCCAAATTCATTTTTAAGGGTTTTTTTTTTCTCAATCCTACGCTTTGAGAAAATGAAAGTAAGAATTATATATATATTTCAATGAAAGTAAGAATTATATATATATTTCAGTGGGTGTCAGCCATAAAATTCATAAAATGGAGGAAAATATCAGGTTGATCACATGAAATTTTTGCATTAAATTATTTTAGAACTTATATATTTTAAGTTTCCATCAATATTATTTATACTAATCTAGTAACTGTTTGTTCAGCAGGGTCCCAAAGATTCACAATTTTGCATTTCGAGCAAAAATTCTTTCATTTTTAGAGACTTGACCTGCTTATTTTATATGAGCGTAAAGGTGCAACACTTTCTAATTGAAATATATAATGAAATGCATTATGATACAAATTGCACATAAAGATAAAAATATAAAATAAAATAAACTAAAACATTGGTTACAGTGAGTACGTAGATTGTCAATATTGATCTAACTTTTGAAGTAGTAAACTCATATTAACTTCAAAAAACAACATTTGAATTGACTGCAATTATTTCTTTTTAAGTTACACTGATAACAGGCATGCACAAAGATTAAACTTTAAAAACTTCACTTTTTTATTCAGAAATCCAGGGAAACTCAAAACGCGTAAATTTTCTGTATGGGTATAAGGAATTAATTTTCATTCCTGAGCAGTTTTCCTGGACATAGTAAAGCATTTACACCAATTACATACAATAGAAAAGAATGCTTTCGCTTAATTATTTGTAGCCCTGTTTGTCTTTCATAAATTATGCACACACTACATTGTGTACTTATATTAATAACAGACAGCCCAATCTAAAGTGCACTTCCAGCAATTTCCAAATATATAGTCCCTCTATATTCCTTCATACCATATTCTACGCGAAACATGCTTTTGTGCATATAAAAAAATATGTGTAATTTCCTTTTTTTTAACACATTGAACGCCACGCAAATTCTTAAAATTCATTAAAATTCCATAATGATTCCTCCTGTAATAAATAAAAATTGAGCAAATTTTTAATAAATTTTCAATCATTAAATGTAATATTTTTAGTTTTATATCCTATTTTATATCCGCCACCGATGGTTGACGCAGATTTATATCATATTTGACACTGTCAGCCACCGATGGCTGACAGGACGCTCAATGTTTTAATTTTTTATTGGTACTGCTTTTACTTTCGGGGTAAAACTTTCACTGAAATGTTTGAAGTATAACATGTTCTGCACACTCCTAAAGTTTCAAGATGGTTCCTTCAGTACTTAGAGATGTATGACAAAATGTCTAAAATTTAGAATGGCTGACATGACAGTCAACGTGTTAATGCAGTCTATAGATCTTAAACTATTCTTACAGGAACAGTTTAAGTACATTGATTTCTAGGTCTATAATGATATACAGATTTATTCAAAGTTTGGACGATAATTTTCTGAATAACTCGAAATAAACTTTAAATTTTCATGAAATTAAAAAATGTTTTATTATTATAGCAGCAATATTCTGATGATTTCCAGGGAATAAGTTTATGCTATAGTCCTCTTAAACATTAATGAATATTACCGATTAAAAAATTCCGATGGCTGTTTTCTAATTCAACTGATCAGAATTTCCCGGTATAAGACGATGGCTTTTAAATTTTTGTGGTAATTCATAAATTGAATAATAAGTTGTTTTCGAGCATAAAAAATAAGTAACAAAAGTTAAGAAATTGAATTTATTCTTTTAGAATGTAGAATAAATCATGACAAATTACGAAGTATTCTATTTTCGATACATTTGCTGCTTACTATATATGAGTGGGGAAAACTACTTATACAAGCAACTAAAAATGTTTTCTGTTTTGTTGAAAATAAAAGTAGCTTTTAGGATTCAGTCATAGCTACCAACCTTTTAAATTTTTAAATCAGATTTATCACAACTTTATTTATTTATTTTTTTTAAATATCTGTCATACAGTGTTGGCCAAATTATTGTAGAATACACACACACACACACACACACACACACACACACACATATATATATATATAGTAATACTGAACGAGAATACCTCGAACTTTAGATATACTAAGAACATTTTTTTTTACTATCGATTCAGTCGCGAGTACAATTAGGGGACCGACTACAAATTAAAGAAAAGCATAGATCATTTGCATCACCCTGTGTCACAAAATGCTACAAATGACTTGTAACTTTAACATATTGTTGCACTTACATGATGCAATATTTCTGTGGTTTTTTGTGAGAATCGTACAAATAATAAGGCAGATTTTTGACAAAGCACTAGAGAATCATTATTCTAAAACATAAAAATCACACGTTTATTTTTCTCTGACATATAAGTATTTGTAGTATATATATATATATATATATATATATATATATATATATATATATATATATATATATATATATATATATTTGTTACATACGTTCAACGCTATATATAATCGGTAACTTATGCCAAAAGTTCATTTGAATACAGTAAAAAATTAAGCAAATTATCGGCAAAAGAATGAGCAAATTTGAGATATTTTTCAGAATTGAAATTTCGTATGGGATTTTTCACATGCCATGCATTTAATTTGGAGGTTCAATTATTTTATCCACGCTGCAAAAGTTCTTTTTTCGTTAAAAAACACCTTATGAACGCACAAATCTTAGCAAATAAATAAAATACTAGAAATACAAGTTTAAAAGGTTTTTTTTTTTTTTTTCAAAAAAATGCTTTTAAACTTGGGTGAAATAATGGGACCTCATAATTCAATGTGTGGCTTGTGAAAAAACCCTTATGAAATTTCAATTCTGAAAAATATCTCAAATCTTGCTCATTCTTTTGTCAATAATTTGCTTAATTTTACTCGATTCGAATGAATTTTTGACATAAGGTGTCCAATACATTTAGCTTTCAACCTGCACAGTAAAAAAATATTTACTAAACTCATATCTCAGCGAAAATTACAAGTGTGAGTTTTATGTTTCAGAATAATGATTCTCTAATGTTTGGTCAAGTTTTCTGAAATTTTTGTTGAAATCCATTCTTTTTATACACAAAAAACTTACCAAAAAAATAAAAAATTATATATATGTGTGTGTGTATGTGCGCGCGTGCGTGTGTGTGTGTGTGTGTGTGTAAATAATCGTGTGATGCCCACAAAAAAGCACACCAATATTGCATATAGTCTGTGATATTATGTGTTAAAATTACAAATCGTTTGTAGTATTTTATGATACAGGGGTAATCCAAAATATTTGTGCTTTTCTTCAACTTGTGGTGGGTCCGCTAATTGCACTCGTGACTAAATCGACAGAGAAAAATATGAGTTTATAAATGTTCTTTGCATGTCTAAAGTTCAAAGTCATTTTGTTCAGTTCTTTTTTTTCTTTGTTTTTTTTTTTTTTTAATAGAAAAAATATATGTTAAAAAAAAGGGGGGGGGGTCCAAAATAATTTGGCCATTACTGTATATTATTACTATTGTATATTAAACACTATATTCGACGATTAAGTAAACTGAAAACAATTATGAAAAATTTCCAGTGTGAAATCTTCTTTGAAAAGCGGAAGAGTTGGCAGCTACGATTCACTCATAAAAATGGTGTTGGTGCATGGCTTAAGGCCGATCGTCTACTCAAAGTGCTTTTCCTAAACTGTAGGTTAATAAATAAATAAATAAATAAATAAACTAGAGTTAAAAGAACTTTTCTTGGTCTAGGTGGTTGTGTACTTGGGATTTCAGCTTGGGAGAGATGCTCTCCAAAGGAGATCTTTCTAAGGGGGGGGGGGGGGTCTTAGCCCATATTCACAGCCATTTCGAATATATATATATATATACACACACACACACACTAAGAGGCTGCTTTATTATATTATGACCATTTGACAGTTTTATGAAATGGGTAACTGCGTCACAATGTTGCCAATAAAGAACTACGGCAATATATATATAAATGAGTTCTTGAGACAGTAGTTCAGGCGAATTACTTGTGAATATATGGAGAGAAAACGTGATTTGAAAAACTTTGAAAGTAGGGGTGATAGTAAGAGCTCGGATGTATGTATTGGTCAAAGAGCAGCATTTGTGAAATGTTTACGAGCAGCTATAGTGAAATCGTATCGAGACTGGAGTGTTAGGTAAAAGACTGGTCTGAACTGGTAAACTATGGTCATCACTGAATGGTGAATGATCATGTGAAATGAACAATATCCTGCTTTGTAACACAAAACAGAACAATAACAGTGAACTAAATTGCAGCAAATTTTAACCAAGAGCTATCTCAAACTACCTCTTGAGTGCTCTGCGAGCCGTTGTAAGCTTCGTAGAGGCTAGAAAAGCCGAAGACCAGGGCAAACAATGCGAAGTGGTCATGATAAAATTCGCTGCTCAGTGTATATATTATTGAAAAAAAAAAAAAAAAAAAGGTAGATCTGCAAAGAACTAGGTCCAGCTTGGTTTTAAACTCAGCACCTCCCACCTGCCAACTTTTAGAGCAGAACCTCTCGGTCACTTGGTGGGGCTCATGAAAAAAATTTGTTGAAAAATGCGAATAACCCCAATCATTTAATTATAATCATTTAATTACTTTGTATCAGATAATTTTTTTAACTATATATAAAGTTCTTGACAATATGCAATAGAAAACTGATATAACATGACAGTAAATATTGGTAGCTGATACTTATAATAAAGAGAAAAGCTTCAAAACAATTAAGTTAAGCATTTTTTACTTAATGTAACTTAAACAGTGAAAGTACAAAACCCATCCTAAACAAAATTATACATTTTTTTTTTTTTTTTTTTTAATACTAATGATTCGAACACTTATTCGATCGTCTACGTCCGCAAAGTTCACAAATTAAACTTAGTTGAATATTTGTAAAATAATTAGTTAATAACTTCGGAAAACTCAAACGAAACGAAAGTTAATACATTATTTTCTCTACTCATAAGCTGAAGCATAGCTTTTAGTGCAAAAATAATAACACGAATTCTTTACATTAATTTTATTATTCTCACGCTTCCGAAGATGAGATCAAGAAGAATAGATCGCATAGAATTCGTTTTTTGTCATCTGCTATTCGAGCGAATTTCTCAATTCGATGATCCAAAAATGTCCGCTAAAGGGAATGTACAAGCCTTCGGCGCTGATCGCATTCTCTGCTGTCATGAAGATGCTGATCATCGCTAGCCTAAACAATTGAGGAGCAAAAGGCGGAGAAGAGTGGAGTGCACGTCACCACCAGGTGTCTCCACTCGACTCTTACGCCCCGTGACTTTAATTTTCTCGTAGCGGGCCACTTCAAAGTCCATTTCGCGCCAGTTCCCCCTGTTTTATAATCATCATAATAATACACCATCCAAATACGGTTTTTTCCCTCCAAGCTATCGTCTCTATAGCTAAAAGGAAAAAGAAGGTGGGACATAACACACACACACACACACACACAAAAAAAAGAACTTATAAATTTCTGATTTTAGAAGACGGTCGTTCCTTTCTGCACCGAGAAAGCTTTTAAGTATTAATTAAATCGGAGGTTTTTATTCAAAAAGAAAGCCGGATAGGACAAGAATCAGTTTTTGAGTGTTTAGAATTCTTGTCCAGAATGCGATAGCGGAAATTGTCCTCCTCTCTTTTTAAAAAGACGCTGCTTTTGTGTGTTACGGCGGCGATGTAAAAATATTCCATCACACATATCGAAGTTTTGTGGAGATGGATTCATCGAAAGCTAATTAAACCTTTACAATAGCCTCTGAATCTTTATGATGTGAACAATACTGAATCTATAATAAATAATAATATAAAATAATTTGATGTGAAGTGGACAATCAATGTCATAGGAAGATGTCAAGCTGCGCAATATCATAAACGCGAAATTTCGAAAACTTGAGGAGCTCTTTGCTATTATGAGAATTATGGCGAAATTTTAAAAAATAAATTATAGCAAACGTTGTTTTAATTACATTTTTTTTTTCTTTTACGACTATTATTATCAAAACCATAATGACATTTTTTTTTTTTTTTTTTTTTAAGCATTTCGTGCTATACAATAAATTTTAATGATTCATCGTTAAAATATGAATAGAGCTAAAATTGCTATTGAACTGAAACAAAAATGTCTATGCTGAATAATAATTCATTTTTTAGAAGTGGAGTGGGTACGAAAATTCATATATTCTTTTTAACATTTTGAAACATTGATTTTCTTTTAGATTCTGAAAATGCAAATCATTCTTTCAATAATTCTTATTTCGTGTATCAATATTTGTTCAATTTTCATGTTTTCTAAAGTTATAGTTTACTGTAACTAAAAAATTAAAAGAAATACATAAGTTTACTAAAACGATATGTTAAATTACGAAGCAGGACACTTTGGTCCCGCCGTTTGGGTCCCGCCACTTTGGTCCCGAGACATTTTGGTCCCACCAATTTTTTGCAATTTTTTAAATATGTATCAGTATTTTAATATGACAACATATTTACTGATACGGGAAAATTGAAGTGCTTTTATAATATCTTTAATTAAGGAATATCTTACACACAAATATAAAAATTTTCGACATTACGATTGCTGCCTAGCTATTGAGATTCGGAGAATTTTGTACTATTTTTTTTACGAACATTTTATTTATTTATTTTATGCAATTGCACTTTTTTTATAATTGATATTTTTTTTCATTTGATTTCAATTTAACTTACTTCAATTGTAGTTTGAATTTTAATTTGCTATCAGTGACAACATTTTGTGATTTTAAAAGTATTGTTAACAATAACAACAGTAGATAAAGTTTGAATTATTTTAAAAATAATAAAATACAGAAAAATTGTGTTTAAAAAAAGGGAAAAAGAAAGAAAGAAAACCTTACGATATTAAATATAATTTGCTTTTTGTGGCAGAATGCTATTTCTTTCAAAGAATTAATTATTGACCTGCTCCCATCATAGACCCTTCTTCATAAGCATAAGCTTGGGATCATTTATGAAGTTCTGGAATTTATATATGAATTTATTCATAAATATATATATGTGTGTGTGTGTGTGAGAGACAGAGAGAGAGAGATACCTTTCATTCGATTTGATTGTGATTTAATTTTTATCATTAATCTAAGAGGAATTTATTTCAAAATCTGTGTTATATTGATAATAATAATAATAATAAAATGCAAGTTTGTTTGTCCGTGATACTTAATTACGTTAACCGTGTATATATGTGTATAAATTACTTTTCTTTCAATTACAATGGTTTTATTTTAAAAATGAAAAAATGTAAGTAGTCCAATATTTAATTAAATGTGCGCATTGCAAGCATAATATTCAGAAAATGTTGATGTACAATTTTTTAGCTTTTTAGTATTATGTTAAAAAAAAAAAAAACTGTCTGATATGTCTCTATGACTAAAAGCAATGCCCGCATTGAAATCTCTGTAGCACATTGAGATTCGTTTCGCACCTGTTTCTCCCACAGACAATAAAAAGGCATTTCACTGTTTTGTTTCAGCGCATAAACAATATTGAAAGGGGTTATAATGGAATAAAAATACTTTTCCAATTATATGTGATATGTAACTACTTCCTGTGTTTGACAAATATATCCGGATTGACAGAGAAGAAAATGACTTAAGTTTAGCAGAGCTGTACAAATTATTCCTGAGATCATTATTTAGGTTCCTCGCATCTTCTTTTATTATTAAACTCTAACATTTAAGAGATGCTTCGATAAAGCATTGATTTCCTACAAATTTTGTATTCGAGCACTCTAAATATGAATGTGATAATTAAGAGCCGCATTACAGTGTTTTATATTAAAAACCTTGTATTTTATTTAAACTAAAATTTTGCAGACTTTGGTAAATTAACAATGCTTAGATCTGCGCTGATAACTAAATACTTTTATCATTCAAAATTCGATCCGAAATAATAAATATTCTGTTCCATGTGTCCTGTATTTAAATTAATTTCAACAAAGGTTGTAGATATTCAACTCTCCAATTGAAAATATTCGTCTAAGTTCTCTTTTTCCCGAAGTTCCCTCATGTACGAGTATTTGCTGTCCTTTTTCCTCTATCGTACAAAGAAAAAATCTAAATCTCAAAATTTTAGACATTTTTTCAGTTTTATTTGTTACTACAACTTTCTGTTGCAAAATAATAATAACAACAATAATAATAATTTTCCTACCCCCATGTTTTCAAGTCAAATGACAAAAATTCGAAATATGAAGAAGAATTTCGCTTTTTTTCTGTAATACTTTGATTATTCCTGATATCGGGACCAAAATGGCGGGACCAAAACGGCAGGACCAAAATGGCGGGACCAAAATTTCCACGGGACCAAAGTGGCGGGACCAATTCGGCGGGACCAAAGTGTCATGTACCCGTTAAATTATACTACCATATGAAAGTCGGAATTTTCTTTCTCTATTTTTGTATAAATATTATTATTATTTTTTTTTACTATACTCAAACATATTCACAAAATACTCTGTTATATATATATATATATTATGAGGAGATTTATAATTGCATTTGATTAACAGAATCACTAACTTTTCACCGTTACTTAAATACAAAAGTGTTAAAATTTTTGAAAGTAACAATGATATTCTCATACCAACAACAGCAACAGTTATAATAACGATAACTAGTATGCTGTGGCTATCATAAAACTTTCTTCTATATTATTCTGTTTATAACTGTTCAACCTTCTGATTAACATACACAAAAATGTAATCAACACAGCTTCTCAGAATAAAAATTTTACATATGCAGTTTAGTGCAGTTTTATACAACATACTACATTAATAAATTTCAGGTTGTCACTACAAGCAGTGTCATCTGTTGACCGATATACACTCAAATTAAGTCAGCATTCTTTTTCATAATGATCATTTTCCGTATCAATTCTGGTGTATTTGTACGCTATAAAACCAGCGATATAGCCTTCTCATAAACAAGAAAAATTGCAGCAAGGTAGTGCAATCTGTCAATAGATACACACCCACATTAAATCAGCATAAATTTTCATAATTTGAATCTTGAATTTAATATTTTTTAATTAAATTTAGTTTTTTTTTTTTTTTTAATCTGTTGAAATTTGGCAATTTTTTAAAGAAGCTTTTTTTTAATACTATGATTCAAAAGCCACGTGACTTATCATTTAATATAACTTAGAATTTGGGAGACTGACAGCTTGAAGATTTTGAAATATCAATGCAAAGTGTCTTATAAAAATCACATTTTAATTAATTTAAAAAAAAAATCTATCGAACATATTTTTTCATTTTTTCAAACATAGATAACTACCATACAAATTAAATTGGTGTTATATTAAAAAGGAAAAAAAATCGTATTGGAATCGGTTCATTCGTTTGAAATAAACTAAAATTCAAACTTATAGCATTTTTTTTTTTTTTTTTTTTTTTTCGGTTATTATAAACTGCAAATTTCAAAACAGTTATTTTAAGTGACTAAAAAATTCTGAATAAAATTAAATCGAAACTTTAATTTTAAAAATAAATAAATAAAGCTATGTTTGATAAAAATCAGTTTTAGAGACTTCTTTTAAATTAATTAAAATTTGATTTTTCCAGGTAACTTTGCATTAATATTTTAAAATTTGCCAGCTGTCAGTTTTTCAATTTCCATAATATATCTTAAATGATTAGTCACGTGTCTTTTTGGACTGTAGTGTAAAAACCCTTCTTTATAAAATCACGGATTTTCAACCGATTTTTAGAAAAAATAAAGAATTGCTAGAAACAGTGATTATGAATTCACAGTCCAAATATTTTTTTATTCGGTTGAAAAATAGAGATTCTTAAAGTAATATTTAATGAAATTCAAAGCTAGTCATGCATTGAAATTTTATAATTTGTTAACTTGTGTTCATCCAACTGAAAACTTCAGATTTTACAGAAAAATAAATAAATAAATAATTAAATTAAAAATCAAAAGTTTTTTTTTTTTTTTTTTTTCTTTTGGGGAAAAAAAAAAAAAAAAAAATCACAAAATATTTTTTGCTGGATTTGAAGAGATTATTGGATTTATTTATTTCTGGATTTGAGGAGAGAATGTGTAAAACATATTTTATCAATCATTCTAGAGTGACTCCTAAAACAGAAGGTTATATATAGATATATAATGTTTAATATCAAGTTAATAGGTTTCATTACACCAAATATAGTCATCCATTGGAACTAATACTGAAAACTTGGAAAATTTTTATAAAAGATAATTTTTACACTTGTAAAAGTGTCGTTTTTTATGCATCTAAATTTTACGAAGTGGCCCATTTTATAAATTTTAATTTTAAGACGGAGTTAATTTTTTTTTAATACCGCCTCTTTTTATGATGCGAAACTTTGTAAAAGGGCAGTTAAACAGGCCCAATTTTTTGCCTGGTTAGACCCCTGAATAAAACACAAAATAGCGTGTATTATTTGAAATAATTTCAATTTAGGATATATGAATATGTTTTTTTTTTTTTTTTTTTTTTAAATATATATATTTATTATTTGTCTTTTAGTACTAAAAAAATAAATAAATAAAGTACGATGAAAGTTATATGAATATTATCAACGGATTCCTTTCTCACAAAAGCCATTTTAATTTAAACATATCATTAAAACCTAAATAATCATTAAAATGCATAAAATTTACTTCTAAATAGAAAGAAAATGTTTAACTTATTATTTTGTAAATATGACTGATCACGTTGTTGAAAATCAGCGTCTAACACAATGCAAATTTAAAAATTATGCATTGTTGTTATTATCATTATTATAAATTTTTATTTTTATTTTTCTTAAAAATAAAAATAATAATAATAATAATAATAATAAATAAAAACAGGGTTAACACGAATTAATAAAAAAAAGAATCATAAAAAAATTACTTTAATATAAATGTGATTTTTTTTTTTTTTTTTTTTTTTTTTTGCTTTCCTCAGAAAATACTGCATTAACTTTAAACAGCTATTTTACGTGTATTCTAAATACTAATTTCTCGTTTTTATTTTGTTTTATTTTTTTACCTATTAATTTATTTTATATTTATTTACTTTATATTTTTACATTATTTATTTTATACATTTTTATTCATTTATTTATTTGTTTTATTTTATTTTTTGTACAAATGAATAAATATTGAAAACTTAAACAGTATCATTTTAAGTTCTATACCATTATCCGAAAATTAAATTCAATAAAAGCATAAATCCCACTTCGTAACGTCAAATTCTACTATATTTCTTATAATTTGACGAACTTATAAAGAAAGTATTTATATAAAATAAATTTCCTTTATCTCAAAATGTCTTTCAAAAGAAAAGGAACGAAATACATGATGAAACAATTCGGTTAAAACTTACAGTCGCATCCCTTCACCACTTTTTTCACCTGTAGATGTTGTTTTTCCTTTGATAGATATCTTTTACGATGAAACAAGTCATAAAGTAGGGGAGAGTGGGGTATAATGGGACGCAGGATAAATGGGACAATAGCAAAATTTTTATGTTTTGCAAGCACCAGAAACTTGACATTTTTTCTGATATATGGCAGCACTGAGATCATTCATCAAGTGTGGTTTCAGAATTGTGCTATTCATAGAAGGGCAGAAAAATAATAATAATTATTATTATTATTATAATTTAAGCTGCCAAAGTAAATTTTTACTGATTCAGGTAGGTAGTAGTTAAGAAATTAACTATTTGCTTAAAGTTAATATAATTCTCATATGGTGAAAAGGCATAATCTTTTATTGTGTTTATGATATTCAAGAAGAATATTGACTATTGTTCATTAAGCCTATTTCCTGTTTTATATGATCATGTGGTGGTTGGGATGAATGGGACAGTTTAAATGGCTGGACATTCCCCACTATGTACTAATTTAAAATTTTACACAAGAATTATATTAAAACGTAAATTAGCCATATTGATTATCAGGGTTCTTAATTTTGTAAACTAAGAAAAAAAAATTAAATTAATTGTTCTGATTTTTGTTTATAATAATTATGATTAAAAAAATTATAAGTTAGAATATTCAATGCAAATTAAATCAATAATTGAAATAAATAAATAAATAAACTAATAATAATTTGATTAAAATCACAATTTCAATCAAGCTAATTAAATAAATTCCTGTGATTGTTAATGTAATACAGAATAGAATGTTGATTTTCCCGATTAGTCGGAAACAAAAATTTATCTGGATAATTTGTACTCTATTATAATGATTTATCGTTTTCTAATGTCTTTTTTATTTATTAATTTTTAGGTTAGGTCTTATTAGAATAAATTACCACAGCTTAAAGCACTAGGAACTGCACGAACCAAAGGACTTTTGTCTTTTGATGTTAATTTGAGTCAATACATCAGTTTATGTTAATTTCAGTAAATTCATAGTGTGCAATAAAAATCACATAAACCAATTTAACTTTAAAAAATTATTTACTTTCCACTTTTTTTTTTTTTTTTTTTTGTTAACTCCAGTCCTGTCCCATTCATCCCCACAGGTGGGGATGAGTGGGACAATTGACAATGCATGTAAAAAAAAAAAATATATATATATATATTATTAATTAAAAATGACAACTTTTTATTAAAGTTAGTATGTTTATATGTAATAGATTACTGAAGTGTACTTATGAGGAATGTTGCAAAATTCTGAATTACATATGGCCGACGTTATCAATAAAAACATGAAAAATATCCCATTCACCCCCACTCTCCCCTATGCTATGTGTCAGACAGTAATTTAGGTGGGGGATAATAACGACATAAAAGTTAACCAACAGGGAGCTGTTTTACGAAGGAATACACCACATGCAAAAACAATTAAAGAACTGGTATGTTGTGGCCATCACAAAACATTCTTATATATTTTTCCAGACAAATTCACACAGTACAAATTATTTATTATAATTATTTTCCATAATCAATACAGACTATTTCTATCTCAGAGAAGTATAACTCTAAATTTTCAAAGAAAGTCAATTTGTATATTACAGGCAATATCTTAGAAAATATAATTATATATATATATATTAATTTATTTATTGCAAAATATTGATAAATTTGTTTAAAAATATCATAGATAGATACATGATTCAACCATTTGCTGTTCAAGGTATTTACGTGTTATTTTGAAAAATACTCATATTAAAAATTTACACCCCCAGGGAGGGGGGAGAATTTTCTAGGGGGAGTGACGCTCTTACATACATAAAAATTTTTACCTAGTTGACTATCAGTATTAAAAATAATCTTTGTTTATTTAACAAAGGTTGATTAAAAATAATATTCATTGTGAACATTTATACAAAATTTTGTCATCTGTTGTCATATTAAAAATTATGATAAAAGAGAACGACGTCGCCATCTGTTGAGCGATAGCCACCTAAAGCTAATCGATACCAACTTAAATCAAGATCCCACCAAATATGAATCTACACTGAATTCTATCCTTGTATTCGCGACATACTGCATCTACAAAATTTTGGTAACACACACAGATAGATATATTTTTTAAATGGTCAATTTCGGTTCCTGACATCTTAAAGCGGGTAAATCCATCAAAAACTGGAAGTAAAAAATTTTTACAGATTGAACACTTTCTTCTATTGAATACAGAAATAACAACAACAATAATAATAATAATAATAATAATAACAAAGCATGAAACATACTCAATTATATTTCTCCCTTTTTAAAAGACTCATTTAAAAAATGCAAATAATGCACAATGTTCTCAAAAATCATGTTTATTTAAACTCATTTTTCAAACTTAAATAATTATAAAATTTCATGAAGTTTGATATTTATCTTCTTTTTTTTTTTTTTTTTTTTTTTTTAAGGAACATGAAGAAGAGTATTATCTTATATATACGATTTATTACATTGTTGATAGCCAATGTAACACGCATTGCAAACTTAATAATTTCATTATTATTATTATTATTATTATTATTATTATTATTATTATTTAATCAGTATGCTTTCTTTCTTTTTTTTTCTTTGAAAATAAAGTCAACAAAATGTACGATGAAACGGAAATTAACTCGGTCAAAATTTACAATAGCATCAGCGATATTTCACCTAAGTGCAGGTTCTTACCTGTACATGTTGTTTTTCCTTTCATAGACATTTTATACAGAGAAATAGGCCTTAAAGTATGTTTTATATGTCAGTGGCGTGTAATCAGTTTCGCTACTGGATAATAATATCATCAAAAATATTTCCATAAAAGTGATTTACGAAGATGTATTTCATGTGCAAACACAACAACACAAAAAAAAAAAAAAAAAAAAAAAAAAAAAAACCTAGTATGGTGTGGTCAGCACAAAACTTTCTTCGATATTTTCATATACAAATTCGAGCAGGGCAAATTATTAATTAAAAATTTATCCATCATAAAGGAAGACGATTTCCATCGCAGAGAAGTATAAAACAACTAAACACCAAAGAATGTCGATTTTGTGACTGATAGACGACATCTTAAAAAATTCATATTTTCAAGTCTTTTTTTTTTTTTTTTTATGGGGTGAAATAAAACTTTATTAACCAACGTGTGTTATCAACAGTTTGCAATTTCGTTAACACGCATATAAAATTTTTCTAAAAATAATCAAATCTTCTTCAGGACATGAAAAAGTGGAAATATATCGAAAACAGGAACTCAAAAATTTTTACGAATCTATTTCTTTTTACTATTGAATATTGAAAAAATAATAATAATAAAAATGCTAACTATTATTATATTACTATTATATGTATACATATAATTTCAAAATGCTCTGTAGAATCGTAGAAAATAATCCTTATTGTGTAGATTTATACACTGTTATTTTTGTGCTACCATTTTAAAAAATTTGTAAAACAAAAGAGAAAAGGAAAGAAAACGGACAGCACTCACCTGTTGCGCCACATGCACGTAAAGCTAATCCGCACCAATTTAAGTCAAAGTACAACCAAATATAAGTTTATATTGTATTCTGTACATTGAATACAACCAGAGGTTGAAAATTTTCACGAATCCAATTCCTTTCTTTTTTTTTTTTTTTTTTTGTAAATTGTGTAAAGTTTTTTCAGAAAGGTTTCAAATATATACTAAGCGAGACGTATTAAACCCTCGACGATAGTTTTAAGGCCCCAGTCTCAGTCCCTTTCTGCTCTTCGATAACTTTTTCTAGTCAATTTTGGCTTGTTGTTTCTTCCGGTGATAGCCTTTTTTTTTTTTTTTTTTTTTTTTTTGGTTTTTTTACATACTTAACACTGTGCTTTTTTTTTTTTTTTTTTTTTTTTTCATCCCATGTTTTTTCCATGGACTTTTAGCTTTTCCCCCCTCGTTTTTCACATTCTAAAGTACTTTTTCTATGGATTTATATATCATATGTCAAATAGTTACTACTAAATTTGTTTGAAAAGAAAACTAGTATACTGTGGCCACCTCGTGACATTCTTCGATATTTTCTAATACAAATTCACTTAATACAAATAATGTATTAGAATTATTATTCATTAAAGTTATCTTCCATGGTGAATGCAGACGATTTTCATTCTAGAGAAGTATAACACTAAATATTCAAAGAAAGCCAACATCATTCTCTATATAACATCTTTTAAAAAAAATGCTTTTTTTTTTTTTTTTTTTTTTATAACAATGAAAAATTTTGGTAACATCCGATAACTTTATTTTAAAATATCCCAGATCGATGGTTCTACTATTCATTTTACAGGTATTTATAAGCTCTTTTAAAAGGTACCCATAATGAAAATTTGCCCTCGGGGGGAGAACTTTTCTCCCAGGGGAAAGAGATGCCCCTACATATACAAAAATTTTTACCAGTTGGCAATCACTATCTATATATATAAAAATGAATTGCTGTTCGTTAGTCTCACTAAAACTCGAGAACGGCTGAACGGATTTCGATCATTCTTTTTTTGTTTTTTTCCTTATAGGTCAGGGATGGTTTAGGAAAAAAAAAATTCGAAAAAATTCGAATAGTTTTCTTATTATAATTAAAATATGAAAATAATAACCTCCTAATACCTTATAAATAGCCATTAAAATATTAGCTATAATTTAATTGTTGCCAAAAAAAATTTACGAGTTCATTTTCTTTCGACATAAAAATAAATAAACGTGATTAAATAAATAATTTAATTAAACGTGAGCTTTAAAAAATTGTAAAAAATTAAATTATGTATCTCACAAAAATTGACGTCACTATCGGTTTAAAGATTTCATACGCATTGATAAAGTGCTAATGTAGTTAGTTCTATGATTCAACAGAAAATTTAAAAACACAGTTTATAAAAAGTTTTTTTTCTTATAATCTATATATATATATATATATAAATGAATGTTTGTCTGTATGTCCATTATAAAATTGTAAACGGCTTGACCGATTTCGATCATTCTTTTTTTGTTTTTTTCCTTATAGGTCAGGGATGGTTTAGGAAAGAAAAAAATTGAAAAAATTCGGCCCCCAAGGGGGGGGGGAGGGGGCAAAACGTGAATTCAAAATATCCTTCATAGCTCAAACAAAGAAACAGATATCCGTAAAATTTTTGCTTTAAAATATAGCTAATATAAATGTCTAAAAACCAATTCCTGGAATTTTCGAAATTTGATCCCCAAGGGGGGGGGGGGGCAAAAACAATTAGAAATACAGTTAGGCCTTTCAAAATTGGTACAGATAGGTTTCAATAGCCTGCAAGTCGAATGGGGATATTTTCGAAAGTGTAAAGTTATTAGGAGGGGAGAGAAGGGGGAAGGGGAGAGGGGGGGGGCAAAAAAATAAAAATAGAGTTAGATCGTTCAAATTTGGTATATAGAGGTTTTCGATACTTACAAATCGATTGCGGATATTTTCGAATTTGTAAAATTATTAGGAGGGGCGGGAAGGGGGGGGCTATGGGCAAAAACAAATAGAAATACAGTTAGGGCATTCAAAATTGGTACAGATAGGTTTTAAAGGCCTGCAAGTCGAATGGGGATATTTTCGAAAGTGTAAAGTTATTAGGAGGGGTGAGAAGGGGGGGATGGGATGGGGGGGGGCAAAAAAATAAAAATAGAGTTAGATCGTTCAAAATTGGTACAGAAATGGTTTTCGATACTTAAAATCGAATGCGGATATTTTTGAATTTGTAAAATTATTAGGAGGGGCGGTAAGGGGGGGCTATGGGCAAAAACAAATAGAAATGCAGTTAGGCCGTTCAAAATTGGTACAGATTGGTTTTAGATGCCTGCAAGTCGAATGGGGATATTTTCGAAAGTGTAACGTTATTAGGACGGACGGAAGGGGGGCGGAGGGGCAAACAAAATAAAATAGAGTTAGATCATTCAAAATTGGTACATAGAGGTTTTCGATACTTACAAATCGATTGCGGATATTTTCGAATTTTTAAAATTATTGGGAAGGGGGAGAGTGGTGGGGCAAAAAAATAAAAATAGAGATAGATCGTTCAAAACTGGTGCATAGAGGTTTTTGATATTTACAAATCGATTGCGGATATTTTTGAATTTGTAAAATTATTAGGATAGACGAGAGGGGGGGTCGAAGGGGGAAATAAGAGTTAGAGCATTTTGGGAATTTTTTCGGAAGGCAGTGAGAACCCGGTGCGACATTTTTCCTAATCAGATTTTGCTTCGCTTTTTTTTTTTTTCACGTGATAAAAATTAATGCAATTTTGAGAATTCAGTAATTATAGTGATTCATTTAAAAATAGGGACCAGCGAAGCGGGCAAAGCCTGCTAGTTATAAATAATTATATTTAATTTATATTGATTCTTAAAAAATAATTATTTTTATGCATATTTTTACAAAATTTTGTCCCATACCTTTATGTTAAAAATTTTAGAAAAACCGGGATGAAAATGCCATCTGTAGGATGATTTTCACCAAAAATTGATAGGCACTAATTTTTGTTAAGGTGCAACTACATATCAATTTGCATGAAATTATGAACAGTAGTTCCTGAGATACTGTCATCATAAAATTTTTGTCACATGCACAAACACAGCCATTTTCTAAAAATGTTCAAATCGTGTTCCGGACCTCTCTAAACGTCTAAATTCATCGAAAACCAAAAGTCAAAAATTTTTACGAATACAATACCTTATTCTGTTGAATACAGAAGAAAGTAATAATTCTCTTTGTATATATTTATACGAAATTTTGTCCTACACTGCCATGTTAAAAATTTAGAAAAAGCTGGATGGCAATGCCACCTGTTGGAAGATTTTCACCAAAAGTTGATAAGCACTAATTTTCAAAAAAATTCCACAAAAATTGGTCAAACACACAGAAAGATAGACAGACAGACATTTTCTAAAAATGTTTAAATCGTGTTCTAGTCCTTTCAAAGTGTGTAAATCCATCGAAAATTTTTATGAAACTAATATTTTCTTCCATTGAATTTAGAAGAAGATTATATCTATCTATCTATCTATCTATATATATCTATATATATGTATAGATAGATAGATAGATATAAAGATTTTAACTTTAAAAGTGTTATTTTGAACTATATTTTTCTCGTATTTATTTAATTTTATATTTCATGCTTTTCACTTATTATTATTGTTATTTATTATTATTCAGCGACACTTCACCTCGGCGCAGGTTCTTACCTGTAGATGTTGTTTTTCCTTTGATAGACATTTTATACAGAGAAATAAACTTTAAAGTAGGTTATATATCGGAGACGTGTAATCAATTCTGGTATACAGAAACAAATGTAAAAGCGAAAACCTAATCAATATCATTTTAAATTCTGTTACATTATTCGAAAATTAAACTCAACATTTGCATGAACTCCAGTTTTATAACTCATAATAATAGTCTATTTATATGAAACAATTTTCCTTTTTCTCAGAATGTATTTTTAACGAAAAGCAACAAAATATACGATGAAATGGAGATTAAATCAGTCAAAATCAGCGATAATTCCCCTCAGATAAGTTCTTACCTGTAAATGTTGTTTTTCCTTTGGTAGACTTCTTCTAGTGCAAAGAAATAAACCTTAAAGGATGCTATGTATCAGAGGCGTGTTAAGAATTTCAATACTAGATAATAAGAAAAACGAAAAATAGCATCAGGAAACTGGTTTACAAAGGAGTTCTCTATATAAGGAAACTAGTATGTTGTGGCCATCACAAGACTTTCTTCCATATAATTTTACATAAACTCAGGCAGTACAAGTTATTTAGTAAATTATTATTTATTAAAACTATTTTCCATGATGAATGCAGACGATTTTTATCTCCCAGAATTATAACTCTAAATGCCGAAAGTGAGTCAATTTTGTGCTAACATCGGAAGAAATTAATTTTTTTTTCTTCTAAGTTCCTTTTTTCTTTTTTCGTTAAAAAGGAAAAGAAATCGATAATTATGTTTTAAATTATCACAGATCTGTGGTTCAACCATTCGTTTTAAAGGTATTGACGAGTTCTTTCGAAAGATACCTATAACCACTATTGAAAACATACACCCCTAGGGAAATGGGGGGGGGGAGGATGATGCTACTACATGCACAAACTTTTTCCTAGTTTACTACTATTATTATCAATAACTCATATTAATTTTACAATCATGCGTTAAAAATAACTCTCATTATGTACATTTATACGAAATTTTGCCCTATACTGCCATGTTAAAAATTTAGAAAAAAAAAATGAATGACAGCGCTACCTGTTAAGCGATTGATCTCCAAATCTAATCAGCACCAATTTAGGTCAAGGTTGAACTAAATACCAAGTTTGGTTAAATTTCGTTCATTAGTTCGTGAGATACAGTGTCTACAAAATTTGTGATTCACAGACACACGCAGACAGACAGACATTTTCTAAAAACAGTCAAATCGTGTTCAGGCCATCTCAAAAAAAAAAAATAATAATAATAATAAATAAAAATAAAAATAAATTAACATAAATGTTTGGTTTAACCATTCGTTTTAAATGTACAACGTCGCCGAATGTTTCAGAAAAATATTCATATTGAAAATTAATACTTCCGCGGATGGGGAAGAGATATGCTCCTACATATTCTAAAGGTTTATTCTGGTTGACTATTGGTATTATAATAATCTCTCTTTATTTCACAAAGTTTGATTAAAAATAATCCACATTGTTCACATATATACAAAATTTTGACCTCTGCTTCCATATTAAAAATTACGAAAAATTCAGCTTACATTGTTTTAAACAGAATTTAACGCGACAGGACTTATTTTAATCTATTCTTGCATATAAAGGCATGCAATAACTGTGTTTCATTCCCTAGTATAACTAACTACATTCATTTCTTAAATTTACTTTGGTATAAATTTAGCATGGGAGCCCCTTGGCGGATTTTATACTTTTGTTGTCATTTTGGCGATGAATTAAAATGGGTATCGCAATTGCGTAAGTAAAGACCTTGGCGAGAAACGTCTGAGATAATTAGGTGCCAAATTTAAAATTTCAGAAAAGGGTTTTATGCTGAAGCTGTTTTTTTTTTTTTTTTTAAGGATGATTTTTCTCAATTTTATAATAATTATTATAATTATTTTTTATGTTAATAAATATTTATTTATTTATTTCATTTTATTTTTCACCTTCTTTTATTTTTTTGACATAAAAAGAAATATATTCACTTGTTTATTTACTTAATTTTGGCATCTTTTTTTTTTTTTCGTTTAAATAACTTTAAATTTAAAATGGGGTTTTTACTTAACATTTTTTGAATCAATTTTCCGATTGAATAAAAAAAATGCAGCATTAGCTAGATTTTGTCCCTATTAATAAGTGAACCAATTTTTAACAAAATCTAATAATCCGATCAGGTACAATGACAAACTTTCAGCTTTATATATTCTAAATAAAAACAAAAATGGTTGCACATTCATTCAATGTGTAATACAATAAACGGCGATAACACAAAATTGTTATCTGAAAGAAATAATAGGACCTGTTGTACTAATAAAATGGAATGACCAAGTCACCTGTCGAGCGAAATGCGTGAAAAGTTAATCAGCACCAACTTAAGTCAAAGTACAAACATAGTATATAAATTTATATTGAATTTCGCCCACTGGTTCGCGAGTTACAGAATCCGGTTTATCCAGCGGATGTTACCAAAATTTTGTAATTTTGGTAGCACACACACAGACAGACTTTTTTTTTTAAATGGCCAAATCTTGTTCAAAACATCACATCCATTGAAATCCGGAACTCGAAAATTAAGAATTTATTTATTTATTTATTTTTATTTATATTTATTTATTTTATTATTTATTTTTGAGTAGTTTTCCTGTAAAGAAAACTAACAAAATCTAGGTTATCGAATTACTACTAATATAATTTAAAAAAAAAAAAAAAACATTTTTTAGTGAGATACATCTTTTTATTTTGTTTTCATCAGAAAAAAAAATGCATTAATTATAAAATTACTTACTATTTTAAGTCTGTTTTGAATTATAATTTATTGTTTTTTAATTTATTTACTTTTGCAAACAAATAAATAAATAATAAAAAAAATATTATTGTAATTTCTATTAAATGATTTGGAAATTAAATTCAAGTATAACATGAAATCCTATTTCCTAACTTATTAAAATTATACTATATTTCCTAGCATTAAATTTATGTGAAAGTGTTCTCTTTTTTTTTTCTTAAAATGCCTTTGATATGAAAAAAGCAATGAAATATACAATGAAAATGGAATGAACTAATTTCATACTTACAATGGCATCAACGACATTTCACCTCAGCGCACTATCTTACCTGTAGATGTGGTTTTTCCTTTGATAGAGTTTCTATACAAAGAAACGAACTGTAAAGTATGCTATGTATCGGAGACATGTTATCATTTTCAGCAGTGGATAATAAGGGCATCTAAAATTTCACCAGAGATTTGATTTACGGAAAAATACTTCACAAAGAAAAACAGTAAAACAACTAGTATGTTGGGGCCGTCACAAAACATTCTTCTATATCTTCGTATACAAATTCGTGCAGAGCAAATTATCTATTAAAATTATCATTTATTTTATTTCATTTTGTTTTATTTTGCGTTTATGCGTGTGTTTGTGTTAAAAACGGAGAAAGTTAATAGCTTTCTTTCAAATTATCACAAATACAGAGTTCAACCATCATATTTAAAAAATATTAACGAGTTCTTTCGACAAATACTCATATTGAAAACTAAAACTCCTGGGAGAGGGAGGATTCAGCCAGAGCGACCGAAGTAATGCTCCGACAAGTACAAAAAATGTATCTTGTCTTTCTATCAGTATTATACATTGTTTATATATATATTAATATATATAAATCCATATTGAATCTCTGGCCATTGGTTCGGGAGATACAGCCTCTACAAAATTTTGGTAACAAATTCACAGGGAAAGATTTTCTGAAAACAGTCAAATCGTCTTCAGGAACTCTCAAAACGTGCAAACCCAAAGTCAAAATTTTTACGAATCTAATACTTTTTTCTGTTGAATATAGAAAGAAGTAATAAATAATAATAATAATAATAATAATAATAATAATAATAATAATAATAAAGCACCAAGCATATTCAGACACCTTTCTCCCTTTCTAAAAGTCTGTTTCCAAAATAATAAATATGTTTCAACTTTTTGAAATACGGCAATATGATATGTTGCATAACAATTATAAAGGGATCTCCACCTCAAAAAGCTATTTTAATTTAAACATATCACCTCTCGGCAAAAAAAAAAAAAAAAAAAAAGAGGGACACAGCTCAAAAATGATGTGTTTGGGAAATATAAACTTAAAGAATACTATAAAATAAGAACTAGCCTACAATGAAATTGATACGATGTCCTCGGGTAAATAAATTGCGACACAGAGATCTGTTGCTTTTTGTGCATGTTGGTATACTTCATGCACATTTTTCAATGACACAATGTCAAAATTGCCATTTTTGACTCGAGTAATTTTTTCTTTCGGGGTTCGGTATTATTCTAACCTCATTAATCATCAAAATGCACAAAATTCAATATTTATCTTAATATTTATCTTATTGTTTGATATCTTCAATGTATTTTAACTGAGTAGACAAGCAGAAAAATGTTCCTCGTAAATATTTTTATCTTGGTTACAGAAAATATTAAAAACTAGCGAGCTTCGCCCGCTAGCGGGTCAGTATTTTCAAATGAATCACTAAAATTAATGAATCACTAACAGTAACTTTTAGTGTTAAGAAAAGAAATTTAAAAAAAAAAAAAAATCATTTCTGATTGGGTAAAAAGTCGGCCCGGGTCCCCACTGCCTTCGGCAGCGCTGCATGCGCGTATTCCTTCCCTGACCCTCCGTGCCACCCAGCGGCGTAGCATAGGTTTCTGCCGCCCGGGGCAGATGCCACATTTGCCGCCCCCTTTTTACACCCAGAGAAAATACGACTATTATAATTATAAAATTTTCCAAAGCGGATAAAATGTTGAATTAGATTGGTTGATTGATTAACGTCACACTAGACTGAACATTGGGTTGTTGGTGACGGTCCGGAGACATGGCATCACGATTTTGATTCTCTAAGAAGTGGTGATATTCGCGCTTTAATAGCCCTACGCAGGAAGTCCAGCACATGACGGTGCAGCTTAGTTTAACAAGGACCAAGTTAGTTTAAACCAGACGTCGTCTCACCCTCGACCTCTTTCGTAGACCAGTACAGAGGCAACCCCCTCCGAAGCACTAACCGCGATCAGTGCTGCTTCGCTTTCGGTGTTCTAAATTGAACCGAGCTTTACCAACTGGCCCACTACCGGGGTTATTAAATTAGAAATTTACGAATTTGTAATATTTTTTCTAAAATTTAAAATGTTTAAAAACTGGAAAAGAAAATTTTATTAAAATATATTTTCACTCATTGGTCGAAACTCGACCACTTTTTTTCAAAGCAAAGTAATTGCCTTCTCATAAACAGAATTAAATTGCAACGCTGCAGTGCATTTGTCGGCCGATATGCACCCAAATTAAAATAGAATAGTTTTACATAATGTCCATATCATATACCATGTTTCGTACGTTTATACACTACAGAAGTTGATATATAGCCTTAACTTAAATGGAATGAATCACAACATAGCACACCACCTTTTGGGTGATATATTCCAACAGTTAATCAGCACTAATTTAAACCAAAGTCTAACCAATTGTTAATCTTATTTAAATTTGCCTATTGATTCACGAGATACTGTAAAATTTACACACACAGATAAATATTTATTTTCTAAAAATCAGCGAGTCACGTTTGGGACGTCTTAAAACGTGCAAATTTATCGAAAACCGGAAATAAAAAAATTTCACAAATCCAATACTTTCGTCTATACCATTTCAGATGACAGCGCCTCCTACCGATTAACATGAAAAAAAAATAATGAATAGATTTTCTCATAAAATTCAGTGCAATTTTCATCAACAGATGCTGAGATATAGCAAGGAGAAACCGCATTAAAATATTAACAAGAAAAATAATTTTTGATAATATGTACTCACACGTCCAGTTTGGTACATTTATATAGGATAGAAGCTGAGATATAACTTTCCCGTAAACGGAAAATATTACTGAATAGAAGCGCCTCCTATCGTCTGATATGCATCCAAAATGAATCAGCATAGTTTTACCTAATAACCATCTCTTACAGCAAATTTCGTACATTTATACACTATAGAAGCTTATTGTCGTCCCTAAAATGGGATTAAATTGTAATTTAACAGCGCCGCTTATTGGCCGATATGCACTCGAACTGAATCAGCAGAGATTTATTTAATATATACCTATAAGTTTGGTACACTGTAGATGCTGAGCCTTTTCTGAAATGAGAGGAAATCGCAATGTTGGATGATATAGCCCAAAAGCTAATCGGAACCAATTCAAACCAAGGTCCAACCAAATATCAAGTTCGGTTAAATTAAGTCCATTGGTTCATGAAGTGCAGTGTTCGAACTCAGAAAGACAGACATTTTCTAAAAATGGTCAAATTGAGTTCAGGAAATCTCAAAACGTGTAACTTCATCGAAAAACAGAAATCTATTTTTTTTTTTTTTTTAATTATGATACTTTCTTCTTATATAGGCAGAAGATAGAATAATAATAAATCCATATATATATATATATATATATATATATATTAAGTAGGTAGTCAATTTCAGTTAATTCAAATGCAAGGAAATCTCAAAATGTGTAAATTCATTGAAACCGGAAATCTTTTTTTTTTTTTAATCTTATACTTTCTTTTTATATATGCAGAAGACAGAATAATAAATCACTTTTTTTTTTTTTTTTTTTTTTTTAATAAGTTGTCAATTTCAGTTAATTAATTGAAATGCAAGGAAATCTCAAAACGTGTAAATTCAGCAAAAGCCGGAAAAACAATTTTTTTTCCTTATCTTCTACTTTTTTCTTATATATGCAGAATCTAGTAATAAATCCACTTTCATAAAAATAAGTAGTCAATTTCAGTTAATTGAAATGTAAGGAAATCTCAAAACGTGTAAATTAATCGAAAACCGGAAATAATTTTTTTTTTAATCTTATACTTTCTTCTTATATAGGCAAAAAATAGAATAGTAAATCTATTTTTTTTTTTTTTTTTTTCAATGAGTAGTCAATTTCAGTTAATTCAAATGCAAGGAAATCTAAAAACGTGTAAATTCAGCGAAAACCGGAAATCAAATTTTTTTCTGAATCTTATATTTTCTTCTTATATATGCAGTAATAAATCCATTTTTATAGAAGATATAGTAATAAATCCATTTTTTAAATAATAAGTAGTCAATTTGTCTATGTGCATAAATAAAGAACTTTTTTTTTTATTATTATTATTATTTCTATAAATTTCTGAAGAATCATCATCTGTTTTAACAATAATGCATCTGTCTGGCAAATCAACGTCTTTTAATTGAACACGCCCATCTTCTATGCTTTGTGGTCAACTGTGTTGCCATTCGCGAGACACCATGGCGCGATTTTATCCCTGCCAAAAGAAAAGATCGCCAAGGTGGTTCCGAAACAATGTATGTTCTGTAAATACGCAACCAGGAAGACGAAGATGCATTAAAAATTAATACATATATATATATTAAAATATATATTGCTTTCTACGATTGCGTCACGTGTATATGGGGTGGGGTGGATGGAGAATGGAGATAGGAGAACTGCTTATTGATTATTTTCCTCCCTAAATAATACCAAGAAAAAAGAGAGGAAAGATGTCTTCAATAGATTAATTGTACAGCCACCGATGATTCTTTACAATTTTTTGTCTCAGTGAATTGTTTAGTCCCCCCCACACACACACACATACGCTTTTTTTGTTTTCTGGTTAACACAAGAGCAAGCGGAAAAATTTGGCAAATTTTGGAGAAAAAAAAAAAAGAAAACAGATTAAAAATTTTATAAATTAAAAATTTGAGCCGATAAAAACTCGACTGATATCAAAATTTGCCGCCCCCAGCGAAGTGCCGCCCGGGGCAGGCGCCCCCTTTGCCACCCCCCCCCCTACGCTACGCCACTGGTGCCACCCCCCCCCTCAAAAAAAAATTTCTGATCGGGTAAAAACTCACACCGGGTCCCCACTGCCTTCGGTAGCGCAGACCCATGCGCGCTGCGCACGCACGTGTGAAGGTATACGCGCGCTACGCGCACATATTCCTTCTCAAATCAAATTTTTAATCTTAAGAAAAGAAAATGAAAAAAAAAAAAAATCATTTCTCATCGGTTAAAAAGTCGGACCGGGTCCCCACTGCCTTCGGCAGCGCTGCCCCGTGCGCGCGGTGCACGCCTATATCTTCCCCATCCTTTCAGCCCTTCCTAATTAACCTACATATACCAATTTTGAACGGTCTAACTGAATTAGCTGAGATGCAAAAGAAAACCTAATCAGGAGACCTCAAAACGTGCAAATCTGATTAAAACTTTCGATAATATAAAAGAACTTTAACATATCTTTCGAATGATGTATTAAAAACAATTTAATCATAATTAGAAATTGAAATTTTAAAATATTACAGCGCCATCTGGCGGTAGAAATTTCTGTAATCTACTGTTCGATTTCAAACCAACAAAGCTATCTTATGATGTATTACTTATGGAATTATTTTAATTAGTAGCTCAGATACAAAAGAAAACCGATTGAGGAGACCTCAAAACATGTAAATGAAGCGAAATCTTGAATCCCGCTTTCGATAATATAAAAGTACTTTAAAATATCTTTCGAATGATGTACTAAAAATAATTTAATCATAGTTAGAATTTGAAATACGCGTATTATAATAACATTTAATTTGCAATTAAATTGTACATTTTTTATTTATTCTCGAAACCCGATGATATTTGAACTGGAACTTCGTCTTGTGATTTTAAAAGTTTGTAGTAAGTTTGAATTAATTTTGAAGAAAATTGAAGCATTTTGAAATTTGCAATTTTTATTTCCAGTACAAAATTAGTAGAGCTGGAAGTAAAATCTATTTATTCTTTCGCCCGGCGCCATGGTAACCGAAATACGTTTATTGCGAAATTAATAGAACTGTTGTGATTTATTGCCACCTTTTTTTTCATACTTTAGTTAATTTTAAAAAATCTAATTGCCCTATAGATAAGCTATTTAAACCGTCGGATTCAGAAAAATCGGACCTTTCATTTGATATCTTATTAGTAACGATACGACTGATATTTCTAATTTATTTTCCACTTTTTCCGTAAAAATGTCGCTTTTTAAGCATTTAATCATGAATTCTGGGTCATTTTTCGGTAGATATGGGTCGACGTTTTAATTAATATCTCCGCTAATTAGGGTCGCATCGCTTAGCGAATTATCGCGATGTCGAGATGAAGAAATTCTGCGTCTGTCGACACCGGTTTCGAAGCGCTGCGACCATTAGCGCCGGAGCTTTAGCTATGACAATGCATTTCTCACAGACAGACATACAGAAAGACAGACAGACAGACAGATGCGCACAGATTTTAATAATATAAGGAGATTAATTAAATAACTGAAAAGATACTTCGAGCGATTTTCATTTATATCAAAGTATATTATTGAAATAAGTAAAGTATTGAATATTTTTGTATGACCTGTAAACTAATCGCTATTGCTAATCAAATCATAATCTGTATGAAATATTCTCTTCTATATCTGAAGAATGTGTGTTAATTTAGTTGTATTTTATGCAGAATAAAAATATTAAATGTGTTTTAAAGATATCTCTCCCACGGATTGTAACGTACCCGAATTCATTTGTGAGTCCCTATACACAAATATAATGCTTTTTAATAGGAAACATTGTATAGTAAACCTGAACAACATATATCTGTTGCTTAAAAGAGTAAGGAAAAGATTTTAAAATGTCTTTAAAAGAAAAAAATTTTTTTTTTTTTTTAAATATAACATTTTTTTTTTTTTTTAATTCATCCTTAATTCTTATAAGTAGGTTCAATTAAACATCCAATGTGTGTGTGTGCGTGTTTGTGTATACATATTAAGTATTTTCTTAAATATCTAGAGAGTTTTAGCCTTTTGAAGATCACGAATTCATGAAAAAATGCAGACTGAGAAAACACAATTTGAAGATTTTCATTCTGTAAAAAATCCATCAAAACCCATAGGAATTGTTGATTGAATATATATTCTATTGAAAAAACCTAAAATAGTTCAATTTATAAATATTAAAGGAAATATAAACTTTTATATAGAACCTTCAGTGTTGCCAAGTTAAAGGTGCCAAGGTCCAAGTTTATGAACTGGTTGTTGTTGTTGTTGTTGTTGTCGTGTGCCACTCGGAAATTCCGAGCCCCGGTAGTGGAACTACCGGACTTATTTTAAGGCAAGAGGGTTGCGTCTTCCGTTATTAGGAACGCCTCATAGGGAGGAAGTACGACTTCTAGTTCCATAAGCTGGTGAAAGATGGCAGCACCAGCCAAACTCGAATTTTGATCCGGATCAGAGCGAGTTTGACCCATGTTCCGGTACCCCCAGAGGTATAATTTTTGATGGGAACTTGGAGGACTTCGCGACCACGACGGAATTTAACGTGCACCAGTCGCCATTAGCGTACACGACGGTCTTCGGCCGGCTCGAGGACCGAACCCGCAATCTTTCGATCACGAACTCGCTGCTCTTACCAACCAGGCTACCGCGGCCTTTATGAACTGGTTACAGGTACAATAACATCAATTTAAAGAAAACATTTTCTAATTGAATGTGTTGCTTTTTTATAACAAGTTATGAATAGGACATCTAAAAACCATATAGAAATGATATCTCTATGTTTGCCGTACATTCAAGTCAACAAATTCATGGAATGAAATTTTTTCAACACAAATGCGATTCGCTTAAATAACTATGTATCCAGTTTATTTATTTCTCGAAGCTAAATGTTTAGTTTTTGACGCTCTCCAAGATTTTATTATTACATATTATTATTTGATTCTTTCGTTCTCTGTTATCTAGTTAGCAAAATTCAATCATATTTCCCCTTGGAAAAAAAAAAATCAACTATATTTTGATACAACTATTAAGATATTTTAAAACTATACATTTTCTTTCCTTTCCTTTAAAAAACAAAATAAATAAACAAACAAACATCCTTGAAAAAAAAAATTGTTCAAAATACTGTTTTTGAATGATGATGGACAGTAGCTTTTTAAAGAAACATCAGAAGTTGTAAAAACACGCACCAATTGTTTCGTATCAAACTAAGTAATCACCACCCTTCATAATCTGAAAATAAATGTAGGCACAAGAAAACAAACTGTGCAACTTTCAAGATAACATAAAAAGGTTTTTCAAAAATATTTTTATTGCCTACACTGTAAAAAAATATGTCCTATTTGCTGCCAGAAATTCTCTGTAATTTGAGAAAATACACGTAATTTACGAAAACATTACGTTGTCAGAACGTATTTTCTCAAATTACAGAAAACTTCTGGCAGCAAATAGGACATATTTTTTACAGTGTATTTTTTCTTCAACTATTTTTCACTTTAAATCAATCACACCAGTATTTTTACACAACTCCTTTTATTTTATTTTATCTAACAACTTGCACAGATTTTGGACTCTGCTGTTTTTAGACTGTACTCTTGTTGACTTTTCACACTTAATGAAGGGGTGAACTAAATTATTTCGACCCGAAACAGTTATTACGTCTTTTTGAAATGTATGGTGTTTCTTTAAAAAGTTTTCCTGCATCAAATAGCTCATCCGGTGGTCAAAGGGTAAGCGCTCTGGCCTTCACGTTTTAAGTGCGGGGCTTGAACTCTGGTTCAGGCATGAATGTTCGTAATGATTCGGAGTTCAATTTAGGTTGTAGGCTCATGTGTAATTTGCCTTAGTGTTCAAAAATAAGCGTAGAGTGAAAAAAGAAAAAGAAAAATAATAATTTTAAAAAAAAATTAAAGACTTTTTCTATTAGCTTGATTCGCACTAAAAGGTATGAAAAGATTAAAATGAAGTGTTGCCAACTAAATTTCATACTTTAGTTCATTTAAAAAAACATAATTGTGGTGTCGAAAAACTGTTTGCACCCCTGGATTCAGAAAAATCACCCCTTTCATTTAGTACCGAATTTGTAACGATAGGACTGACATTTCTAATTTATTTTCTGTGTTACACAAAAGTTGTTGTCACTTAAATTTTATACTTTAATTATTTTTTGAAAATCAAATGGTCGTGTCGAAAAACTGTTTGCATCCCTGGATTCAGAAAAATCGCTCCTTTCATTTGGTACCGAATTTGTAACGATAGGACTGACATTTCGAATTTATTTTCCCATTTTTCTGTTTTTAACCCAGATTCGGAAGAATGTTCATGACAGAGAAAGTAAGCTAAAAAATAATAATAAAAGAAAAATTAATCTTACATTGCCTATTGATAACGTGTGTTAGAAATTCCCAATAAAAATGTAACTTTTTTGTCACCTAAATTTCATATTTTAGTTAAGTTTAAAAAATTTAATTGTCATGTCATGTCGAAAAACTGTTTGCACCCCTGGATTCGGAAAAATCGCACCTTTCATCTGATACCAAATTTGTAATGATAGGACTGATATTTCTATTTTATTTTATGTATTACACAAAAGTTGTTTCCACCTAAATTTCATACTCTAGTTATTTTTTTAAAAAATCTAATTGTCGTGTCGAAAAACTGTTTTCGCTCCTGTCTTCAGAAAAATTGCTCTTTTCATTTGGTACCAAATTTGTAGTGATAGGTCTGATATTCTAATTTATTTTCCTTTTTTTCCGTTTTTAACCCGGATTCGGCAGAAGGTTTATGACTGAGAAATTAAGCTGAAAAAAAGTCTTTAAAAAGAAACCTTCATCATATAAAACAGGACTTTTCAAGAAATATTTACCTCTACTCTTTCTTCTTTCAAATCAACTCTGAGGGCGAGTTCTTCTCGGAGGAGTACATCCGGATAATGTGTCTTTTCGAAAGCAGCCTCCAACTGCTCTAACTGCTCCTCAGTGAAAATTGTCCGGTGACGGCGTTTTCTCCGATGACTGCCGACGGGATGAGAACCTGGACCGCCCAGAAAGACTGGAGACGGTGACAGGTATGGAGACAGGACGCTGGGGTATCCTAGAAAAAATAAAATAATAATAAAATAAAATAAAATAAATACTGCATGAAGTTTAATTTAAAATAGAAGTAGGATTGCATCATAAGTATCAATGTAAATATGGAAGCATATTTATGGCAAGTCTGTAAATTCTATTTTCGAAAAGGGAATGGAGTAGAGAGAAAACGTATTCAGTTTTTATCGCTATTTTATATATATACATATATATACAGGGTTTAAACTGCCATTAGTTTTTTTTAGCATTTTGCTAAAAGGTATCATATTTTGCTAAAACAAATCGGTCAGAATTTCGCTAAAAAGCTAAAACTGGATAACTGTATAAAATATCTCTATACATATCTAATAATTCAGATTTTTTTTTTTTTTTTTTTTTTTTTTTTTTTTTGTAATATTTGCAGGCAAAAACTACGAAAGGACTGAAATTTTTGGGAATTCTTATTTATATAGTAATTTGGATTTATTTTTAATTTTCAATGATTGAATTTAAATGCAAAAATATTTAAAAGTATGTTAGAATTCAGAATTTGCTTCATAGAAGCATTTTTAGCACTAGTATTTCACGATTATCTAACACTACACTTTACTTGATTTTTAAATTGCTTTTTCATTTTACACATATGATATGAATACCTCTTTTTGTATTCATAAAATCAAAACACAGTTTCCCTGATTTATATTTTTAAAGTCACAAATATGGATGCTTGGTTAAAATCATCAATGAACAAAAGGAATAGAAAACAAAACTGGGGATAACAAAACTAAGTAAAAGAAATCAATGGTATCCAAAGAATTAACTTTCGGAAAAGCTAAAATACTACTTGCCTATTTTCGCTAAAATGCTAAAGTAATTTTTTTTGCCAGGTTAAACCCTGTATATATATATATATATATCTTCTTGATAATAAAAGCCCAAGTTTTCTTGGGATAACGTTAGAAATTAACATCATAGCTACAAAAATGTATTGAAATACAATAATGTAATGAGAAAAACAAATATCCGTAATTTGACATAAATACAATAAGAATAAAAAGTAATTTAAAAGCATACATTTAATTCTATGAAAGGATATTTTATATTCGGTTTGGCGGTTTTGTTTTTCGGTTACCGCTATAAATAGCCAAATTACAGTAAAAACATTTAGAGAAAAACGTTTAAAAAAAAAAAAAAAAAAAAAAAAAACTGAAATGATTATTATAAATAATAATAATAAAATAATAATATTAAAAATAATATAAATAATAAATTCAAACCGAAAAAAAAGGGTACTTTTTGTTACTGGAAATGGATTCAGGTAGAGTAAAATAAAAGTAATATAAATTTAAGGTATTTAGGTAATATTCCTTCGATAAATGAACTAGCAACGATTTTAATGATTTTGCACTGAAATTAATTTTCATAAATAATTAAATTTAAATTACATTTCATTATCCGAATTCAATTATTTGGATAAAAAAGAATTAAATAATCATTATTATCATTATTATTATTATTATCAATCATTTATCACGAAATTTGACCACTGTTTTTAATCAGGTGAATAGAGAAAATTTGTAAATATAGATTCCTAGGCGGCCGAAGACCAGCTGTGTTATATATACAAAATCAAGCATTAGGTTTTCTTACAATGCATTAATCCAAATTACTTATTAAGCATTTAAAGAATCAGTAAAGGCCATAAAGATAAAGAATTTGCACAAAGAAAAATCCTTTTGAATTTAGAAATTTATTCATCAACCATGAAAATTCATTTTAGAAAATTTTGGAGTGGAAGGCTGATATTTTATACCAACTATGTGAAAAATACCAGAGCCGGGAATCGAACCCGGGGGGTCCGCTTTACGCGCGGATGCTCAAACCATCGAGCTACCCTGGCTGATTACCAGCTAGTTTTATGTGAGAAATACCTAGCTGGTAATCAGCCAGGGTAGCTCTATGGTTTGAGCATCCGCGCGTAAAGCGGAAGGCCCGGGTTCGATTCCCGGCTCTGGTATTTTTCACATAGTTGGTATAAAATATCAGCCTTCCACTCCAAAATTTTCTGAAATGAATTTTCATGGTTGATGAATAAATTTCTAAATTCAAATAAAATTTCGTGGTCTATTGGAGTTGTGCCATGAATATTAATGTCACTTGATACAGCTGTGTTTACAGACTCGGTGACTTTTCCAACGAATTTTATGTGAGAAATACCTAGCTGGTAATCAGCCAGGGTAGCTCGATGGTTTGAGCATCCGCGCATAAAGCGGAAGGCCCGCGTTCGATTCCCGGCTCTGGTATTTTTCACATAGTTGGTATAAAATATCAGCCTTCCACTCCAAAATTTTCTGAAATGAAAAATCCTTTATCATTATGGTCTAAAAGCCCAAATTATTTAAAAGGCGATAGCGTCTAAACGCCTCATTCGATTCAGCTAAAACTTTATATATACATGTTACAAGTCACCATCGCATGAAATGTATTGATTTTGGTAAATCTAACGTTTATAGATTTTCCACAGGGACACAGAGAAAAGAAAAAATTCTTTATGGCTTATGGGCTCAAATTATTTAAAGTGCGATAGCGTCTGAATGCCTTATTCAAATGGATTGAAAAAGTATATACATATTATAGATCACTTTGCTTGAACTGTTTGGATTTTGATTAATTTAGCACTTATCGCTTTTTTACAGGGTCACAACGAAAAATTTTTCATCATTATGGCCTAAACTAAATTTTAGTTTAAGTGCGATAGCGTCTAAATGCCTTATCCGATTCACCTGAAAACTTATACACATGTTGTAGGTCACCATCGCACGAACTATATAAATTTTTGGTGAATCTAGCACTTATTGATTTTTTATAAGAAAAATTCTTTACAATGAAAAATTCTTTATCGTTATGAACTTTGAGGTCGAATTATTTGAAGTTCAGTAGCGTTAAATGTTTTATTCGACTGGGCTGAATGATGTCAGACTTCTCTTACTTTAATTTATTTAAATAACCATCAATTATTTAATGCTCGAAAAGTCGAGTGGATCCACGCCAGATCTTTATTTCATTATCTAATTACATTTTTTAAAACTTATTTCATAAAACGAATCAAGGATTTTGAAATATTTTAAAATTTACTCTATATTAAAAAAATATGTAACACTTAGAAATTGTCAAATTTTCAAAAAATTGAAAAATATTTCTAAAAAATTACAACAAAATAAAGTTAGTTTTAGTGATTGTTAATTCATTTTGCAAGTGTCCTTTACATAAGTGTGTGTGTATAAAGATTCAAAGTAACTATTTAAAAAAAAAAAAAAAAAAAAAAAAAAAAATTTTTTTTTTTTTTTTTTTTTTTTTTTAATATTTTTGGATATTATCAAAAAAGAACTTTTGAGAAAATAAACGTTAAAGTTTGCCAATACAGTAAGGTTTGTTTTATTATAAGTTATAATCTTGTATATAATTTTTGAACCAAAATACATAGAATCATAAATAAAGCCCCAAAATGTTCAAAATCGTTAATATTTCAAAACATATATAATTTTTTAAAGTATATATATATATTAAACAAAAAAAAAAAAAAAAAAAGTTAAAATTCTCTAGGCCCCTCAACTAAATGATGTATGTCGAATATATACCCCTGCTCTGATATACTTAATATTAATATTAAGATAGATAGATAGATAGATAGATAGATAAACTCTTTCCTCTCTTTTTTTTTTTTTTTTTTTTTTCTATTTTCTATTGCAAATTTATGATTAAAAATTGTATTAAGTGGTTAAATTTTATTATTATTAATGAATCAATCAATAAACAAATAAACATAACTCTAAATAGGATAAATTATAAAAAAAAAAACCTGCCTACGTAGACCTAACCTATAGGATAGGGTCAAGTATGTATAAAGAAAGAAACGCAACATCTTCGGAGAATGTGTCTGTCTGATTTCGGCCATTTGGGACGACAAGCGTAATATATAATATTTATTTCATACCGAAAATATTTTAGAAAAAATAAGTACACTATACTACTACTATAAGTACTTTTCCTAATTAAGCAACACATGATTTTTGAATTTAAGGTTTCTTTAACTTGTCATGCAATGTAAAAACTGTGTTTGGCTAAATATTTTATTTTTTCAACTCCTAATCCTTTGCCACTGGTTGTATTTTGCCGTCCAGCCGTTTCAGGCATTTGGCGCTGATCTAGACAGACAATTTTGTAACATTACGTTGTGCCGCTGATCGTGTAATAGCTTTGGTACATATAATATATCTATAACTTATATGAAATTTTCAACAAGTGTGTCTAAATGCGTAAATTATAATTTACGAATACGAAGCAAAACATTTTATATAGTTTTAAGTTTCATTGAATCTTCTAGCCAGAGATAGCATTGTATCATTTTCACTGTTACTTGGAAATATAATTCAGAGATATGAATAACAATTTGATGATTCAATTTATATGAACACTAATTATGTCTAGACAAGATATAATTTTATCCCAACAATAACAGACAGTTATGTAAGATGATACAAATCTATATATGCATTTATATATATATACTTAAGACTGTAATTCCAGCAAATCGCAACTTTCTCCATTTGCCATTTAAAATGCTTAAAGGGAAAAAAAAAAAAAGATCGATTTCAGAGATTTTTTTTTTTTTTTTTTTTCAGTGATGACACTTTACCAATAATTACATGAAACCTCAATATGCGCATGCTCACTTATGTAACAAGTAATTACTCGTAAAACTGAATAAGCCAGGTCAGTCTTCCCATCGTTAGAATTCATTTATCAGTTCTTTCACCTTGGTAAGTTTTGCGACGGTTTTTGCTTTACCTTTTACCTTTTTTTTTTTTTTTTCTCTTCTCCCCTTAATTAAGATTATTTACTCGACGCGTATTAATCTGCTGCGTGCGAGGCTTATTGTGTAATTCATTTATCGTCGACCTAAATTCGTTACATCTCTCTCAATCTGATCATTTAATCGGATTCTGACACAGAGCGAAGCCGATTAGCTGATGAGTAATAAAACAAATGATGGAAGTCATTGGCTTCCATTGATTTTCATTACTAATTTTTTTAGCTCCTACGGGATTAGAAACCGCCGAGTTCCAGAGAATGAAGCTGTCTGGTAGTAATGTTTTTTAACGGAAACCGTATCAGTTGCGTAACCAGGTACGTAACCGTGTATGTACACAGGCACCCTCCACCCCTTGTCGGATCAGAGGTGTTTGCGTGCAGAAACCAGCTTATTTAGATCCCTCCATACTGACATATTTAGGACATTTTTAGTCTCCCCTCTGTTTCATACATAAAAAAAAAAAAAAAAGATGCTCTTTATTATTTTAGATAGTATGTGGAAGTCAGTTCGTAAAAAACACATCTTTAAAGGAAATACACCTAAAGAATGCTTTCTTAGGAAAACCAAATTTATTTTGTTGGCTTATTTTTAGATTTATGTTGCCATTTTAACAAAAAAAAAAAAAAAAAAAATGTGCAGTTAGCCGAATTAACCTGTTTCTATTAATATTATATATATATATATATATATGATTGAAAAGAATCAAATCAAAAACATAATCAAAAGCTCGAATTCGCGTAGTGATGTCAAGCGTTAGTTATCCATGGAAGGTTTGGTCAATCATGCAGGTATCGCCGCGTTCCACAGACTTCACTCATGTTTTACTACACTGACACCACTATTGCCCCCCCCCCCCCCCCAAAAAAAAAAAAAAAAAAAAAAAAAAAAAAAAAACTTTAATATTTTAATACTAAAATATTATCTAAAAGAGTATTGTTTTAAAATACTGGTGACACTGTAATAAAATGAATGTAAAATTTTAGAAACGCTGCGAGGCCTGGTCATGTCAAGTGTTAATTATCCTACAAGTTTCGTTTAGATCGGAAGGTTTCGGCAAATCTTTAAGAGTACATAGAGGAATTTATGTAAGTTGCGAAGTTTAAGAGCGTCAGTTATACATTGACATTTTTGGTAAAGAGGTTTCAAGAAAGAGGTAACGAAGTGGTTCTCCAGCCAAAACTTAGTAATATTTTGGTTGCTTTTGAGAGAGGCTAACGAGTTCGGAAGTGTTTTATACTAAAATCTTTATTATGTCAAGACGCACCCTTCGATTTCTTTCAAGCATGGTGAGTTTCCTTTAATACAACACTCAATACACACAAGTAGACTTACATTTTCATTTCACGTAGTAATAAATTATATTCTAAGTGGATAGTCAAATCCCCCCTTATTTGTTTGTTTGTTTATTAAAATCATATACATCAGACTTGTATGCCTGACTCAATGTCCGCCTCTAAATCTTCATAGAGAAAAGCACAGAAAACACATAAAAGGATTACAATACGATTTTGAAAAAAATAGCCAGGGCAAGTGCGGGAATCGAACTCACTCTCCTACGCTCCAAGACGATTAGCGCTGTGGAGACATAACCACTTGGCTACGGAAGCCCACCCCTCCCCCTCCAACCCCTTAAAAACACTGAAATTAAAATAATAATAATAATAATTTTGTCCACGTAAACAAAAATTGTTTAAACTGAAAAAGTCTTCATACACTATAAAATTAATGTAAACACTACGGGTTTCGAAAGAACGTGGCCTTTCTTCTCCCAGTGCAAAAAATAGAAGTCTTGCTTTTATCTCCAAGGCACGTGTTTTTTGCACCTGAAGAAGAAAGCCCACGTCCTTTCGAAACTAGCAATGCTAACGTTAATTTTATAGTGTATGAAGAATTTTTTAAGTTTAAATATTTATTGTACACCAGTCCTTTAATTTATTATTTTAAACAAATATAACTTTAATTAACATAAATGTTTGGTTAAAACAATAAAATATTTTTGTACTGGTTAAAAAAGTTTTTATTAAGGCTATATCAACAAACTAATTTGGCTGATTTAACGAAATTTTTGTCATTTCAACAAAACAGTTTTTTCCTGTGTATTTTTTTAGTAAGTAAGTATAGTAAACTCCAGATTATCTGCGAGCAGATTATGCGTTTTGCGGAATATCCGCGGCGTAGCGAAAGAGCGGAATCAAAAGAAAGTGTTTTTTCAACAAGATACAAAAACAAATAATTGTTCAAAAATAAATAAATTAATAAAAATGTATATATAAAGAACTATGTTGTTCTTAATAAGAAAGCACCACAGTAATGGCATTTCAAAGTAATAAGTACAAAACTTTGAATAAACACCGTAAAATGCAATAAATTCGCAACAATTGTTTCGGGTCGAAAGAAAACACGACCCTTCGTCAGGCGAACAAAGTAGGCACGAGTGCTGCCGCTTTGATTGCAGCACTCGTTCCTACGTTGCGAGGAAACAATTGTTGCGAGTTTATTACATTTTATGGTGTTTATTCAAAATTTTGTACTGATTATGTTGTTCTTGTTTTATTTTTTGTACAGTACAATACGGGGAAGTCTAATTTAATATCTAAATTAGCTTACAGATTGTTTCATCGTGAGAACACTTTTTTTTTTTTTTATTCCTACATCCGCTAGTACCAGAGTTCACACAAAGGGAAATTTGGATGCCACTATTGTTATGTAGTAATTTTAGACTTGATTAATCGTTGGTATCCGTCGATATCTATTTTAAAAAAAAAATACTTTATAAAAACTGCGATATTTAAATTTCTCTGTGTAATAACCCTAGTTAGTAATTACATAATATACAAATACTTTTATTATATTGTGAATATTTTCACTCTTTATGTTATGTTTTATATGCAATACAATCAAGTTTTTGAGCTAGAATATTTTTTATCTCATTTGCTCTTATTTTCAGATTTTTTGCGGTTTACTCATGATCCTCGGAAACCGTACCACTCAATTCCTCAGATAATCTGGAGTATACTGTATATAAAATTTATTTTAAAAGAACTGCGTCCGTAAGAAAAAAGAGAAAATTTTATATGCGTTAGAAAACAAAA
Organism: Salticus scenicus; assembly: GCA_963930645.1. Classification (NCBI taxonomy): domain Eukaryota; kingdom Metazoa; phylum Arthropoda; class Arachnida; order Araneae; family Salticidae; genus Salticus; species Salticus scenicus. Next base: position 246,965,618 of record OZ005656.1, read on the forward strand.
CGTTTTTAATGATAAACTAAATAGCATTTATAAATATTGAAAGAATAAATCAAAAATTAAAAAAAAAATTCTAAAATAATAATAATAATAATTATTATTATTATTATTATTATTCAAATATTAAATCTTATTTATTAATTTAACTTGTTTTATAAAATTTTAATATATACTTAATATTATTATCATTCGAAGCACTTGTATGTAAAGTTCCATAATTTTAAAAGGGTAAATGACAAAAATTGTTTTATAATTTCCACTGTTCCTATAAGTTGATTTTACAGCGATACAAAATATGAATTTGTAATTAATTATTATTATTATGAAAACAGGACAATTGTGAAACACGTTTTATTAAGGAAAAAAATTGCCATTAATTATATAATGCAAATAATTTTAAAACAAAAATTGTTCATACGCATTGGCATAACCTATTTGAATGACTTTATTAATAAAACCGAATAAAACAACAGTTCTGGCAACTGAAAAATTTAAAAGAATGTCTATAGACTCTATATGTGACAAGAATATCATGAGATATCTTATATATTTCCACGCTTTAATTGCTCTGTTAGAGATATGCGTAAATCTTAAAGCATTAAATTGTAAATATAAAATTTAGATTTAAAGGTGTTTAGTATATATATGACAGAATATATCATAAGATTATCTTATGTAAATCTACATTAAACTTATCCTACAGATTGTGTGTAAAAAAAGAAAGAGAAAAAAGAAAGAAAAAAATTCTTTACATTTAGAAAGAAAAAAAAAAAAAACTATAAAAGTAGAGTTTAAATTAAAATATATCTAGTTTTAATGAATAAAAATAATCTATTTATCGTTACTTTATAAGTTTAATTTTTACATTTGTAATATTTTATTCTGTAAACATACAGAATAAAATATTAATTCATAGTAATTATAATGCATTAATAATAATAATTATAATAATAACAATAGACATATAAAATGTCTTTAATTCTTGAGAGATATATAAGTGTACGTTCGTATATAAATTTGAAATGATAAATTTCGACTACTTAAAAAAAATAAATAAATAAAATAAAATATCTAAATAATTTTGCGAAACAAATTAAGAATCTGTTATTTATTTATTACTCTAGACAAGGAACATTTTAAGAATTTTTAAAATTTATAAATAAATAAATATTACTTTGAAAATAATCTTTAACTTCAATACAAAGTGCGGAACATATTTCTTCTATTCTCTATTAAATTCTATTTTTTATTAAAAGGAAATACTTGGAACTTACGTTTTAAGATTGTGACTCTATTAATTAAAAAATAGATTATTCAAAAGTAAACAACATTATCAAAAAGATTGTTCTTTTTTACTGATACACGATATTTTTCTTCTGTATGTACCGAAATATAATTTAACATTCAATTAAAAGTATAAAACTTTAAAGTACAATACTTCAACTACCTTTTAGAAAAACAAGGGAAACCAAGATGGATTAAATTCCCACGATAATATAAATGTGAAACGTATTGCATTAAATTATGAAAAATACTTATGACAAGTGGATCTACAGATCAGGAACCTCAACGTCCTATTTGCATCACACATTATTAAACAGATAATTTTTATTTGTTCCGTGTAATATATATATATATATACATAGTGACTCGATTGACTCACTGATAAACCGATACGTTTCTGAGGGGAACTGCCGTCTCTCTAAACCCGACACTATATCTCTTTCTGTATAATCTTCTATCTATCTATCTATCTATCTCCCCCCCCCCTCTCTCTCTCTCTATATATATATATATATATACATATATTTATATTCCTAGTAATTGATAGCCATGTATTAATTCCTTGTAACTCATAAGTACTTGCAAGTGATTGCGTAACATATCGAAATTATTTTGCTTAACCCTGTAATCTAATTACAAATTCTATGCATACAATTTTCCACAGAAAAACATAATTTTAAACATTCTAATAACATTTCTTTATATTTAAGGGAGTGTAACCCTGTTAAAGTACACTTTTAAGAAATATCGTCTATAGACCGTAATGGTATGAAATTCTTTTATGTATCCCTGAAAAGGAGCCTCAGATATTACATACGCCAATAAAAAAATGCACCTCATTAATTATGACTCATTAATATTTCAACGTAATTTGACATCATTTGGTTGATTACAGAATGTCATTGAAATTAATAAGTATAAAAGTTTGAAAAAACACCATAAAAGGCTAGAACTCGCAGTCTTTTATGGTGCTTTTTCAAACTTTTATACTTATTACTTTTAAACGCCAGTTCTGTGGTGCCTCATTACTTATGACTTATGTACTCATTACTTATGACTTATGTACATTACTTATGACTACAGTACACCTCATTAATTATGACTTATTAATACTTCAACGTAATTTGACATCATTTGGTTGATTATACAGAATGTCATTGAAATTTATAAGTATAAAAGTTTGAAAAAACACCATAAAAGGCTGAAAACACCATAAAAGGCTAGAACTCGCAGCCTTTTATGGTGTTTTTTCAAACTTTTATACTTATTACTTTTAAACGCCAGTTCTGTGGTGCTTTTTATAAAAAATATCATTGGAATTCTTTTATGTGATCCTCTAAATAAAGCATTTAGTCTATAAATAAAGTATTTAGTCTATAAATACTTTTTTTTTCTTTTTTAAGAGAAAGAAAATATTATTTTAAGCATCTTTATAATGTATATTCATTCCATTACCTTAAATGCAGCATAAATGCGTTAAAGTGCACTTAAACAAAAATTTCTCCATATGTTCTAATGTTACGAAATTCTTTTGTGTGTCTCTGTAAATGAACCATAAACATTGTATACACAAATAAAAACTATTCAACTCATTCCATGTTTTTCATCAATATTGTTCGAAATTTGACATAATTTGGATGATTACGTGACATTGTCGGAACACTTTTGTAAGGCCCTGTACATTAATTATGAAGCCTAAGCACACATATTTTCTACAGAAAACATATGAGTATAAGCATCTCAGTAATGTACGCTAATTTCACTTTGTTGAATGCAGAGTAACTATGTTAAAATGCGTTTATCGCCTCACACACCGTAATGATAAGAAATTTTATAATACTTCATTTATTATATTTATTTATATTTTACTTCAATGAGATTAAAATTAAAAGTAAATAAAACAACTTTACAGCCCATACTGACTTTAATTTATTATTTTTAAACATTTGTTATGTGAACTTATATCATTTCGATAGTTTAGAATATCACAGCATATTTATTATAAAGGAGTAATTTTAAGTATATACCATAGGCATTTTTTATTTTAATTTTTGAAGAAGTGTGTTCATCTTGCCTGAATACTTTGTTTGAAATGTTAGAAAAGTCGTTTTCTTTGGTATTATGTATCAGATATCTGCAAATATTTTATAATTTAGACTAATAATAATAATAATAGTAATAACTCAATATCATGATCGCTTAAATTTTCATTTACAGAACTTTTTTTTTTTTTTTTTTGTACTGTTGTATATTTTTCTCTCTCTCTTTAAAATATCTGAAAAATCAAATTTTAATACACTGAATGTCATAAAATGTACAAAGAAAAATGATATTATGAGAAATCAAGTTTAAAAAAAAGAAAAGAAAAAGAAAAATTACGTTACAAGAAAAACGTTCTTCTAAAACTTCACTTTTTGGGGGTTATTTTACAAGAGATTTCTTAAAATATCCTTTTTTTTTTTTAATTATTAAATGGAGAAATTTGTAAAATAGAGGTCTGGACTGTAATTATTATATATTAAGAAGTGGCAGGAATATGGAAGGGGGGATTAATTTTAATTTATTAATTTAAAAAAAAAAAAAAAAAAAAAAAAAAAAAAAAAAATTTTTTTTTTTTTTTTTCGCATAGATTTGTTTTGCTTTCCGTAATATTGAGTGATGACAATGAACAAGGTTGATCCGCTCAATAATAATAAGTGATAAGAGATACACAAACATCAAAACATATTAACTTAATGAAAAGCGTAAAGAACTTGCCCTCCCCCTCCCCCGTCACTCGCAAGTATACATTATAAAATCATGGACAGATTTGCGCACTTGGAGGCCCAGGGCACTCATGTTCAATGAACTCTTTTTCTCATGCTATAATATTAAAAAAAAAAAAAAAAAAAAAAAAAACATCGCATATTTTTGATTCACGCGTCTAAAAATTCTCTCCTCTTTTCATTTTATCGCTACGAGCCTGGGATTTAGTTAACCAGTAAGAGTTTGGAATGCAAGTATCGGTAGTATGCAGTTGTATTTGCATTTAGCGAAAATATTGCAAATTTTTCAATGAAATGATAGTTTCCTTGAAAGATCATACCACTGATCTTTCAAGGTAAATAAAAAAATAAACGATCTTTTAACAGTGCAGTAACACCTCCATCCATTGACGAAAAAACAAAAAACAACGACCACTATAGCAAAATTTGAAAATTTTTCATTTTAAGTATATATATATATTTTAAATGTATAATGGAATTTCTTGGAGGCCCTATCAGTGTAAGGGCCCAGGGCACATGCCCCTAATGCCCTGTCTTAAATCAGGCACCGTATAAAATGTTGCAGTACGACTCGTTTCAACATTTAGAAAATCATAAAAACAATAATCTGAATTAATTACAATAAAAAATATAGTAAATTATTTATGAAGCAAAAATCTTAATTGTCATTTCTCAATCCGTAAGATAACTTAATTTTGAATTTACACAATAATATACTACTATAACTTATATTAAAATGTCTCCAAAACTGTATTCTTATCGAAAGAATTAATTATGTAGAAATATTTTGGTTTAAAGCCTTTAAAAATAACTTGCAAATTTGAAAGATGGAAAGTATATGAAAATTTTTATTTTATTTATAATTAAAAATAATGAAATATTTGGTCTCTTAGAAATATTAATTTATTTTATAGAATGCAGTTTGTGGAACTTTTTAATGCAAGGTGTATGTTAATTGTTAATATGTCAATTATAAATTAAGTCATCTTAAGGATCGGGAAATAACACAAAAAATGTTTGCTCATTAATAACACTACACTGCAATTAAAAAAAAAAAAAATGTTTTTCGAGCCCTGATACCATTTTTGCTGATTCTTATGTAAAATGACCTCCTGAATCCAAATTTGACCCCCCCCCCCATTTTGCCCCATCACCCACCGTTTTCTTGGGACGTCACCTCCTCCCTCAATTTTTATCACTCTTCGGTCATTTTATGACCATGAATTTGATTTGGAGAATGGAAAATAATTATTTAACTCTTAAAATATATATATATATATATATATATATATATATATAATGTATTGTATAATAAGTGATAATAATAATTGGTTAATAAAATATAATAAATGTAACTTATAATTTCAGTTGGAAATCCCCCCCCCCTAAATCTTCCCCATCTGCAAATGTTCATGTTATAGAATTTTTCACCTCTTTAGGTCTTCAGAAGATATTTAACAGTTAAAATATTTCTTTTCTCCACTATTAATCAAATTTATAGTCGAAAATAATTATAAGATTTAAAAAAAAAAAAATTATATACCATGTTTTAAATTTTCTGATGAATCATAGAGCTCTTATCAATCAGCATAAAATTTTTAAAGGGATAATGACGTCAATTTTTGTGAGATGCATAATTTAACTTTTTTATAATTTTTAATGTTCACGTTTCATTAAATGTATTTATTTTTATGTCGAAAGAAAATGAACTTGTATTTTTTTTTTTCGCAACAACTAAATTATAGGCTATTTTTAATGGCTATTTTAACGCTATTAGGATGTTATTATATTCATATTTTAATTAATTATAAGAAAACTAATCAAAAATTCGAAAATCGGACTTTGAAGTATTGTGTTGTCACCGGGTTCTGAGCTACTGTGAAAGTTTCAAAATGTCTAGCCAGTATGAAAGTTAGTTAAAATTCGATTGCAAGATTTGTACCGGACAAACAAACAAACAAGAATAGAGGTTAATAAAAACATGGTAAATTACCGAAAAGTGGTCAAAATAGGGGGGGGGGGCGTCCCCAAAACACGGTGGGCCGTCAAAAAAATCGCCTTCATATTCGGATTCAGGAGGTCATTTTACATAAGATTTTGCAAAAATGGTGTTGGGGGGGGGGGGGGCAATTTTCATGCCGAGCAGTGTAATTTGTCACATTTCTTTTATTGTCATTAAGAGTATCAACTTTTTGATTTTCCGAAAGCTAAACAAACTTTTGTGTAATTTTTAAAGAACTAAAATACCTGTTATATATTTAAACAGATCCTTTTTTGAACGTACTTGAGCATTTTAAAATATATGGAATCGCTTAATAGTAAATTTAGCGCTTAAAAAATTATAAATAGTTCAATTTGAAATGAAATATGTATGGTTAAGTAAGGTTTTATTATTATTATTATTACTATTATTGTATTTTCTTTATTATTATTTTTTTTTTTATGCATTACACATTCCTTTGTCTTAGAAAGATTTATTACATTCAATAATAATATTTAGCTAATAATATAAAGATTGAGGTAATAATTACACGGATTCGCATTAACGTGTTTTCTAATAAAAAGTATTTTAGATGGAAATTAAAAAAAAAAAAAAATCATTTAATACGTTTTATTATATAGTAATACTGTTTTATAACAAAAGGTATTACCGAGACGATAAGGTATAATGCTTTATAATGAAATACAAAATAATATATATATATTTAATGTATTTTTCTACATTTTATATTCTAATAATATATTTCTATACAACATCAAAATTAAAAAAAAAAAAAAAAAAAAAAAATCACGTCTTATTAAAAAGGAACGTTGTTTTATAAATATTTAATAAAAGGTGCAATTGGAAAAAACTGCAATACTTTATAACGGGATGTTTAACAATAATTAAAAAAAATATTCTTTAGTACATTTTAATAATATACTTTAATAACATCAAAATTTTGATAAATCACTTAATTTGATAAATCACTTATTATATATAGAAATGCCGTTTCGTAAATTTAACAATAAGTATAATCGAAAAGACAGCATAGTACTGCATGATACACTAAATAATAAGAAAATATTAAGAAATGTATTTTACTACATTTTAATAATATACCTTAATAACATATTTTATTTATGTTAATACTTTTGCCAAAGTAAATTTTCAATAGAGCTTACAAGATTATTAAAAAATGACAGCAGCCATTTTTTAATAATCTTTTAAACCATGTAATTCACCAGAAAAATTACTTAGTTATTCTTTTCTTATGAGACATATTTTTAGAAAGGAAAAATAAATAAATAAATAAGACATATGTGAAGAAATAACATTAAATATATGTAGAATTTAGCAATTAAAAAAGTATAAATAGTTCAATTTGAAATGAAATATATATGGTTATGTAAGTTTATTATTATTATTATTATTAATGTTGTATTTACTTTATTATTATTATTATTATTATATATTATTACACATTCCTTTGTCGTAGAAAGAAAAAAATATCTACAATAAGAAAAGAACATTTCAGCCGGATATTCAACAGACTTAGATTTTTTTTTTTTTTTTTTTTTTTTTTAAACAATAACGCGTAAAATAAAATTTAAAAATTACTTGCCTTATGAAAAACAATTATAATAATGAATAAATAAAAACAAAAACTTACTTATCATTCACAAAAGTATACATATATCACTGTAAAAAAAACTCGTAGATTTCACTGGAAAATACAGTAGAACCTCGATTATCCGAAGTAATTGGGACCGAATCTACTTCGGATAATCGAAATTTTTGGATAATCAAGAATTCATCAATAATCATCTAGTTTAATATGTTATGTAGTATCGTCATTGAACTGGTATTATGACTATTTCAACTGTTAAATAAATTAAAATGATAAATGAAAATAAATTTATTTCTGAAACAAAAACTTACAATGGTTTACATAGAAGCTTGATCTGGTGTAAATTCGCCATCCTTTGCCGTGTAGCTCTACCCCCAAGTTAAAGAGAATAAGTTCTTTGTACTTGCTTACAATCAGAGGGTGGAATAACATTTGATTGTTCTTGGACTCGGCCGTATGACCTTCCAAATTTCGAAATGGGGTATATTTTTGTTTAAAACAAGGACGTTTGAAAGTGGGGAAGAGTACACTCATACCGAGAATTGAGCTTGCGAGAAGGAATTCTAAAAAAGGGAATTCCAAATAATTTATCCGCACTCATAGTTTGGAAAGGACGGCTTGCATACAAAAGAACTTTAAAATGAATGTTTGTTAAGAGAAAATTTTGGATGATAGTAGAAAGTGAAAAAAAAATAGTGAAGAAGAAACCGACTTCGGTTAACGGAGAGTAGTTTCGGTTAATCGAGGTTCGGATAATAGAGGTTCTACTGTACTGTAAATTTCTACGGGAAAAAACTTTAATCAAAAGTGCAGTTTAAAAATGTAAAATTGTACTACTGACATATATTTTACGGAGAATCCCTGTATATCAAACAGTATCGTCCTGTAAATTAAAACTTGTAACAGTTTTATCCCGTATATTTGACAGAGAAATATTGACACCCCAGCTGCCAGATTTTTTCCGTACTTTTACGGGTTTATTTTTTGGAGTGTATGAATTAGTTATAATTTAAGTACAAAGAAAATGCATAAAAATCTGTTTTAGTTTATAACTGAAAAATGTAAACCCCAATCTCAAAAAAAAATCCAAGACTATCATAAATACCAAAAGAAAGATTGTAGACATTCTTTTTACAGCAATTTACTAAATTTTGTACGCAGTTTAAATAAAATATTTATGTTTATTAAATATCCATTAATAATGTATTTATTTACAATTTATTAAATATTCGTTACTAATATTCTATTAAAAAATAAAGATCTTTATAAGGATATAATTTTAATAATTCACGTCAATTTGTAGTCCACGAAATTGAAGGACGCATATGTTGCGCGCCTAGAGAAAAATTACACTGGAGAAACTAATAAAAATAACACTTCTCTACCCTATAAGATATATTGATACACTTACCACAGAGTTCTGCTCCACTGTAATGATAGTGCAAAGGTGAAGCAGTCCATATGGTTGTGCTAGGTCCGGCAACTGGTGCTGACACAGTTCCGATACGACCGGACTCTTTGGCTAAGATGCTATCGATGGAGAAAGAAGGGCGACTTGGCGCCGGATTGCTCGGTGCTTTGAATAAGTCCGGCACTAGGCAGCAGGGATAGCCGCTGTGAAGCGCGGGATATCCCGGTAACATGACAGCGTTTCTGCGACAGCTGAGTTCAAAATTAAAACTGCGAGTTTTTTGCCATACTTTTACTTATAAGCATGATTTATTATTGTGAGTGCATTTTATTAAGGATATATATGGTTTGCCAAAATTAAGATAAAATCACAGTTCCTTTAAAAATTATCTATACTTTTCTTTGCAGCAACATTCGTATTGCATGATGTGTTTTAACACAAGTTCAGCAAAGGAATCTTAAAATTTCGCAGAATTTTTTTTAAAGAAATTAATGAAAGTAAAATACAATTCTTTAAATTTGAAATAATTTTTCTTAAAGCAAAAATCTAATACAGTTTGACAACTGATTATAACGTTGACACTTTTATCTTTTTTCTTGCATCTTTATTTTCTTTTTTATAAGAAGAGAAAGTTTGAAAAAGTATCTCTTTATACTTGCATTAAAGTAATTTCACATAGAATATATTTATATAAATGAATAGTAGAAAAATTAAATATTTCTACAGATTTTTTTAAAATGAGTGAAAAACTAATTTTCGATATTTTAATACACTTCATATAAAAAATTTCATTATAAAGTTGATTTCGATTGTTTAAATTTTTTCTTCAATTTAAATGCGAATTTTCTATTTTTCGGGGGAAAAATTATCAGTTTCTTCTTGTCTGAATCTAGTGTAGCTCCAATTTAATTCCGATGTTTTACAGGTAGTTTTATTCAAGAAATCTTACTTGTTTCAAAGAAAAAAGATATGTTTTAAATAAGTTTGACTTTTAAAAATAACTTTTTTCCTTCTTTTCACTTTGAAAAGGATATGGAAGTCAGTATGATTTAGAATAAATAAATGCAATAAATATTTAAAACTTGGACGAAATATTAATTTTTTTATTTTAATTTATTTTGCATAAGATACGAGATTATTGCTTATTGCACATAAATTATTACGCTGTGCTTAAATTTTTACTGCAGCAAAGTTCAAAATATTTTATCTTCAAAATATGCTAAAGTTTCTCCTCAATGCATTTTTCAAAAATTCGATTAGTATGTAAATATCGTTCTGCAATATTTATTTATTTATAGCAGATGCATTATTTCAAATATTTTTCAAATATTTTATTATTATTATTATTATTATTATTATTATTATTATTTCTAAGTAGACTTTATAATTTTTCTTCACAACATAAAAGTTCAGAATTAAAGTAATCCAAAGTTCATATAAATTTATGTCTTCTTATATAAATCGAAATATTATTATATTTTTCACTAACGGGAAGTTTTTATTTTCTAAATTCTTATAATATTTCTTCTCCGTGTGATTTTTCCAAAAATTCAGAATGCAGTCTTTATTAACAATCCGCTTTGGAATTTATTTTTATCTTTATTTCTTTCTCTCTCTCTCTCTCTCTCTCTCTAATCTCCAAAGAAATAAATTTGTAGGATTTACGGAAAGTTTTTCCTCTTTCTCTTTTACTATTTAATTCGCACAAACAAATCTTCTCAAGCAGTGAAAAAATGAATAATATCCAATTTTCTCACAGTTATTGCCATTCAAGAAAAACTAAAAAATATATCTTTTGTGTAATTATTTGAAGAAAATTTAAACACAAGTAATTAAAAAACACTAGCGGTAAACAATCAAAACTTTCAACAATATCGACATTATTTAAATTGAGAACTCCTTATTCTCTTCTCCGCATCACTTTTCATAAAAACAGTTCCCGCGCTAAAACAAACAGAGCAGTCTCCATTTCCTTTCGTCAGACGATTAGGCATGTGTGTGAAACACGGATTGTGATCCCTGTAATCCGAGCTTTACCTGTGACCTAGAAGGGGGGAAGGGGAATTTTTCCCAACTAAACCGATTACGCAGACATTCTCCTCGGCCTTTCAGCCAATTGGACGGATTTCGCGCTGTTTTGGAATCGGGATGATATGATTGGCGAAGAGTTATGTCCAGAGCTCCGCCTGGAGGCGGTTTGTATTTCTCTCGTTTTTTGACATTTAGTATGCGGTGTAGTTTAAATTAATATTTTTTAACCCATTGTAATTACATAGCGAAGTATTCAAATGGTAATTATTATCTTATCAATACGGAAAGGCGCATTTTTCAAAAGAGAAAAAAATGAAGGTATGATTACAGCGAACGAAATGCTTCGTTTATGTATTTGGTTCGCATCTCAACGTAGGATAAAAGTGTTTTCTAAATATAAACTTAAGCTAATTAATACATAGGCCAACTAGTCTGCGGCCCAGAGGCCCTTGATACTTGCGGCAAAAAGTTTTATTTTAATTAAATATAAAAAAAAAATATCTTAAAATTTTTCCAAACATAATACTTAGTGAAAATGTTATTTCTAAAAATATAAAATGATAAATTACATAAAATTTCATATTTCAATTAATTATGTATTTTTGGATGAGATAATAATAATAATAATAATAAAATTATGATTTTTAAAAAATAGTTTTAAGAATAATAAAGATATTTTCAAAAATATCTAAAAAAAAAAAAAAAGAAAGAAAGAAAGAAAGAAAATGCAATAAATACTTATTAATATTGATTTATAAGTTATATAATAGTATAAAACACATCTATCGAAAATTTTTATTTTTCTATTACGTATAGTAAATTTTATACATAAATAGTAAAATAGGTGAAGAGGCCCGAATGTCGATTGGACCCTGATTCTAGTTTTGGCTTTATCGCGCTCCATATCCAAATCGGTACAAAATACAATACTATCAAAAATGGCTGTAAAAGAGACAGTGGACGACCGCCTAGCGTGCTAAAATATAACTTCCTGAAAATACAAAATAATACACTGGTTTCCGAAAGCCTACAACCAAAAGTAATAACCTGTTCTCTCTCTCTCGCTCTCGCTCTCTTTTTTCATCTTTTTTTGTGCATAACTCTTAAACAAATAAATAGATATCGTATAATATGAGCAAGATATTCTTTATTAAATTATTATTTGCATTTTATGTTACTTTGACAAAGTCAATTATTCATAAACTAATATTAATTTAACTTTTTTCGAAAGTACGCTCTTTTTTTTTTTTTTTTTTTTTTTAAGGGGGGGGGGGGACTGATTGCATATACTTTTAAAGTATAAATTAATTTTTTTTTTTCAATTATTATTATTATTATTATTATTTCACTTTCTAAAAATTATACACACAAAAAAAAAAAAATAATAATAATAATAAAATAAAATAAAATAAAATAAGCCTGCAACCAAAAGTAACGATTTGGTCTCTCTCTCTCTCTCTCTCTCTCTCTCTCTCTCTTCTTTTTCTCTCTTCTCTTTTTTTCATCTTCTTTTGCGCATAACTCTTAAACAAATGAACAGACAATCGTACAATTTGAATAAGATATTCATTATTAAATTGTTACTTGTATTTTATGTTACTTTGACAAAGTCAATTATTCATAAACTAATATTAATTTAACTTTTTTCGGAAGTGCGTATTTAAAAAAAAAAAAAAAAAAAAAAAAAGAGGGGGAAAAAAAAAGAGGGGAAAAAAATCTGATTGCATATACTGTTAAAGTATAAATTAAAACTTTTTTTTCCTTCAATTATTATAATCATTACTATTATTTCACTTTCTAAAAATTATGCACACAAAAAAAAAGCCTGCAACAAAAAGTAACAATTTGGTCTCTCTCTCTCTCTCTCTCTTCTTTTCTTTTCTTTTCATCTTCTTTTGTGGTTATTTCTTAAATAAATGAACAGATAATTGTATAATTTCAATAAGATATTCATTATTAAATTATTATTTGTATTTTATGTTACTTTGACAAAGTAAATAATTTGTAAACAGATATTAATTTTTTTTTTTTCTTCGGAAGTACATTTTTAAAGAAAAGGGAAAAAAAACTTATTGCACATACCTTTAAAGTGTAATTTAAAACTTTTTCTTCAATTATTATTATTATCCTAAAAATTATACACACACACACACAAAAAAAAAAAAAAAAAAAAAAGCCTATAACCAAAAGTAACAATTTGGTCTCTCTTCTCTTCTTTTCTCTCTCTCTCTTCTTTTTTCTCTCTCTCTTCTTTTTCTCTCTTCTTTTCTCCTCATCTTCTTTTGCGCATAATTCTTAAACAAATGAACAGATAATCGTTTAACTTGAATAAGGCATTCATTATTAAATTATTATTTGTATTTTATGTTACTTTGACAAAGTAAAAAATTTGTAAACAGATATTAATTTAATTTTTTTTTTTTTTTTTTTTTTTTTTTTTTTTCGGAAGTACATTTTTTTTGTAAAAAAAAAAAGGAAAAAACTGATTGCACATACCTTTAAAGTGCAAATTAAAACTTTTTTCTTCAATTATTATTATTATCATTTATTTATTTTATTTATTTATTTTTTCTAAAAATTATACACACAAAAAAAAACCTATAACCAAAAGTAACAATTTGGTCTCTCTTCTCTTCTTTTCTCTCTCTCTCTCTTCTTTTTCTCTTTTATTTTCTTGTCATCTTCTTTTGCGCATAACTTTTAAACAAATGAACAGATAATCGTATAATTTGAATAAGGTATTCATTATTAAATTATTATTTGTATCTTATGTTACTTTGACAAAATAAATAATTTGTAAACAGATATTAATTTTTTTTTTTTTCCGGAACTACATTTTTAAAGAAAAGGAGAGAAAAAAACCGATTGCACATGCTTTTAAAGTGTAAATTAAAACTTTTTTTTTTTTTTTTTCACTTTTTAAAAATTATCCACACGAACAGGAAAATTTGGATGCGATATTCGTTATAAAATTACATATTGAAATTTTCTTTATTTTGATAATGCCCATAGTTGACAAATTAATAATTATATATATATATATATATATGTATATATATATATATATATATTTTTTTTTTTTCAAAAAGTCCGTTTCCTTTCTTCAAAAAACGGACTTTGATTAGAGATAAAAAGTTAATACTACAACCAATTTATACATTATTTCTGGTGTACAAAATTTTATTAATGATTTGCCAAATAATGTGTCACCCACATTTTATGTTTAAATGTTCACCCGTTTAAAATTTATGCACACACACACACATTTAAAGAAGAAAAAAAAACCTGTTTGTTGTGTGCCTCATTAAAACTTTATTCATATTAACTTGTACAAATTCACGCATTAAAAATTATTTATGTAGATTATTTTCTATGATGAATGCACACGATTTTTATATCGGAGAAGTGACATTAAATGTTGAAAGGAAGCCAGTGTTACCGCTAAACAATCCGTTATGCATACAGTGAAATGCATACAGATAATGTATTTCGTTACAAGTATTTGTATATCATTTACATTTTAAACCAAAAAAAAAAAAAAAAAGTTTTATTTCTAGAATGAAATTTATTTATTTTTTATTTATTTATTTAGACTGATTTTGTAACTTTATTTTGTTACTTTAACAATAATTTTCTATAATTAACCAAACGGACTTACTCTGAGGGTCACTGAAGCGGGGGAGCCATCCCCTCCGTGGAGGATCAAAATTGTGATGGCATGTATCCAGACCATCCTTAGGGGTGCGTCCCAGACAGTCTCCAGTTACACGTTGCGCAGTAGTAGTGCGACGTTAAACCCAAACAAACAAACTTCAAATGACCAAAGGGTAAAAAAAATCTGGAGTGACTCCACTCGACTTTCCGAACATTGATTAATTAACAGTTTTGTAGATAAAGAGCAGTTGTTAAACAAACAAAAGAGAGAAAACCATAATAGAGTGTTTGAGTATTTTTCTCCATATATTACACGATGTTTTATTTAACGCTACTGAACTTTGAGCCCATAGATCATAATGATAAAGAATTTTTCGTTGTGTCCCTGTAAAAACCTATACATGCTAGATTCACCAAAAGGCTTATAGTTAGTGCAACAGTGATTTATAATATTCATATAAAAATTTTCAGCTCAATTGAATGAGGCATTTAGATGCTATCGCACTTTTAAAAATTTGGTCCCATTGGCCACAATGATAACGAATTTTTCTTTGTGTCCCTGTAAAAAAACTGTAACTGATAGATTCACCAAAATCTATATAGTTGGTGCAGCTCTGACCTATAACATGTGTACAAATTGTTTGCTCAGATTAATAAGGCGTTTAGACGCTATCACACTTTTAAAAATTTGGCCCCATAGGCATAATGATAAAGAATTCTTCTTTGTGACCCTGTAAAAAAACTATAAGTGCTAGATTCTCCAAAATTTATACAGATTGCGTATCTGTGACCTATAATATGTGTATAAATTTTTTGCTCAATTGAATAAGGCGTTTAGATGCTATCGCACTTTTAAGATTTTGGTCCCATAGGACATAATGATAAAGAATTTTTCTTTGTGTCCCTGTAAAAAAACTATAAGTGCTAGATTCACCAAAATCTATAGGGTTCGTACTATGGTGACTTACAATATACGTACCAACTTTCAGCTTATTCGAACTAAGCGTTTAGACGCTAGCGTGTTCACTCACAGACATACACACATACATACACACATACACACATACACACACACATACATACATCATCGTAAAAATAGTGGAAACGGACTCAGGGGACCTCGAAACGTATAGAAACATCAAAATCTCACATTCGGATTTTTGACATGATTACAATACTTTCCTCACTATAGTGTTCGGAAAGTAAAAAGAGTCACTGTGATTGGGTAGTCCAATAAGATACATGATAGTTCTTTCTTTAAACAGCCAATGAGCGAGTGATATGCTTCTTTCGATTCTGGTAACAAAATTTTTGCTCAGGCCATATCAAAAAAAAAAAGTGGTTGATACAACAAAATTTTTGCTGTTTCGACAAAACATTTTCTTTGCGTACAGTTTTTAGTATTCCATGAAAAATTGATATCGAAATTTCTTAAAAAATTTTATTATCAAAGAAATTAGAGTTCTTAAATCTAATGCTACGTTCTAGTCTAGCAGTTCTTTATGTACAAGGTGATTATAATTAAAGTTACGATTTCAAAACGCTATAATTTTAAAACTGCTCATCGGAGCGATTTGGTATTTTATCAGAGTAATCGCGAGGCAATGGTATTTTGTTTGGCAAAAGAAAAAGAAAAAAATAGTTCCAAAATATGCCGTGAATTATCCGTAAAGTATTTGTTTCGTGAAGCTCCTCTTTTTCTCTTTTCACTATGACTGAATCCGCTGTAAACTCGTATTCTTGTCTTTTTGCTAAAAAAATTTATAGTAAACCCTTGAAGTCTGTTGTTTCCTGCTATTCCATTGTGTTGCTAACAACATTTGTAAAGCAACGGAATAAGCACCGCAAATTCCTAGCTTTTCTCTTACTAAATTAAACTGTATAAAAGCGGATGCCAAATACTACTTATTTACACTTTAAAATTATTAAAGTAGCATATCTTATGCTCGTATAATAATTCCCTATAACATTAAACATAGTAAAATTATTCCTACGGTAAAAAGTAGTTCACTAAAATTAAAAACTCAAACTATACGAAAAAATGCAACTAACCTCGTTGCTAACTTTATTCTGTTCCATTTCTTGAATTAAAAAACAAAACTGAGGATGCCACACGCATCACATAATCTTTACATTTTAACAAATTTTGAAGATAGCACGCGCTCATATTTTACATAAAAATTAAAAGCATTAAATTCATTTAACTCTTTTTTTTTCCTTTGACATATTGTTGAGCACGTGAACTTACAAAAATAGAGGATAAATAATAAACAAATTTATACACTGAAATTGAAAATGGCTCAGTTATAACAACATTCTTCTGTTTAATGAGTCTATTTAGGCGTTTCCCTGATATTACCCTGACAATGCCATCTATAGGAACATATTGGAACTACTTTTTTCCTCCCCCAAACAAAATTTCATTGCCTCACGATTGCTCTGGTAAAATATCAAATCGCTCTGATGGGTAGTTTTTAAATTATAGCGTTTTGGAATCGTAACTTTAATTACAATCACCCTGTATACTAAACGGTATGAGGAACTTAGGTAATCTTGAAAATTTTCGACTTCGTTTTTTTTTTAAACTTTTTTACATGTTTTCATGTGTGAGGAATTCGATAATAACAAAATTAATATGTGTTTGTCTGCAGGACGTCAGTTTATTCGTGGGTTGGGTTAGTTTGTTAATCTATTTAATTAATTTTTTTCAAGACCATTTTGACTGACATTTTTTATTTTGCTAGCCATCAGTCTTTCGATTTCCAGTTCATGTTAGATGATAAGTCATTTTCTTTCTTTCTTTCTTTTTTTTAATTAGAGTATAAAAAATCTTTTTTATTGAAAAAAGAAAAAAAGAAAATCACGCAATTTTGACAAAAAAAAAAAAAAAAAATTAAAAATTGACCATAAATAGTGATATTGAGTTCAGAGTTCAAAAGTCACTGAATTTTGTTGAAAATTAGAGTTTTTAAAGAAAAGTAATGTTGAATTAAATATTAAATTCAAGGCCAGCGTTGACATTTTGTAATTTGCAATCTACCGTTCTTCTAACTGTTAAGTTTTTATGGGGGAAGGGGAGGGGAAATAATAATTAAATTCAAAGTCGAGGATTATTTACAAAGCTAGCGTTGGATTTTAACCATTATTTATTTATTTTACTGTAATAAAATTTCATTTTTTACATAGTAAAATATATGTTATATTTCAAACAAAATATTACATATTTCGTTCTGAAATATGTAAGATCCCGATCCTGAAAGAATGTTTCGACACGAAAGTCGTTAACAGTCAATCTATTCGATCATTTTGTGTGCACCCTGTAAAGACACTACATGTAGTTTCATTACAATAATTTAGATGAAATCAGCAAAGTTTAAAAATAAAAGTATTTTATTAATAACTTTTATGCGTTTATGTACATAACATTTCTATTACGAAACGTGCATCAAAGAGTTCCAGATAAAGATGTTATTCCTTTTCATATACCATAGGACTTTTATCAAAATGTAGTATACAAGCAGCACAATGTATGAGAAAAGCAATTTGTTCGAATTATTTTATACAGATTGTATAAGGGCTATTCAGTTATGTATGCTATATTTTGTACTTGATTTCAATTTAGCTGCGTTGAAAGCGTATACAACTGTAAATGTATTTCCAATAATTACTGACCAAAAACAGTAATGTAACAAAGTTATTTTAGGTGGTCTGAAAATGAACTATAAATGTTGATTTAAAATGTATGATTGTACTGTTACTACTTAAATTATTTCAATTATTTCTTAATAAATACATTTCATCCAATAAATATAGAAATTTTTATCATTACATCTAAATAATCATACTAGAATTACATATATTTATTTTTAAACAAAACTTATATTTTTCTAAATTCTAAAACTTGTTTTTACTTTCTTCTATATACTACATATAAGAAGAAAGTGTTGGATTCGTGTAATTTTTCAACCTCCGGTTTTCAATGGATTTGCACGTTCTGGAATATCTTGCACGATTTGACCATTTTTAGAAAATGTCTGTCTGCCTGTCTGTCACTCTATGTGTGTGTGTGTCACAAATTTTGTGGACGCTGTATCTCGCAAACCAGTCGATGCAGTTTAACCAAACTTGATATTTAGATGAAACCTGAAATAAATTATAAATTGGTGCTGATTAGATTTTGGGATCCATCGCTCAACAGATGGCGCTATCATCCCATTTTTTCATAACATTTAATATGGCAGTATAAGAAGAAATTTCGTATAAATGTACATAATGAGACTTATTTTACAACTTTACAATGTCAAATTTAAAATATATATTTACAATAGTAATAGTCAATCAGGGAAATATTTTGTATGTCTAAAAACATCGCTTTTCCCCTGGGTGTATAAATTTTCAATATGGGTATATTTTAAAAGAACTCGTCAATACCTTTTAAACGAACGATTGAACTATAGATCTGTAATAATTTAAAACTAAATTATCAATCTTTATTCATAAAAAAAAAAAAAAAAAAAAAAAAACGCATTTGAAAATATTATCAGTATGAGTATATTATAAAATTGACTCTCTTTCGTTATTTAGCGTTGTACTTCTCTGGAATGAAAAATCGTCTGCATTCATCATGAAAAATAATTTTAATAGTATATACTGCATGAATTTGTAGAGGAAAACATAGAAAAAAGTTTACAACATACTCTTATATGTATATATATGAAAAAGTCAAACAATTTATAGCATTTTATTATTACTTTCTTCTATATTCAATAGAAGAAAGTATTGGATTCGTAAAAATTTTCGACCTCGGGTTTTTGATGGATTTACACGTTTTGAGAGCTGTAGAACACGATTTCACCATTTTTAGAAAATGTCTGTCTGTCAGTCAGTCTGTGTGTGTGTGACAAAATTTTGTGGCAACTGTATCTCAGGAACTACTACACAGAATCTCATAGAAATTGGTATATAGTTGCACCTTGACATACATTAGTGCCTATCAACTTTTGGTAAAAATTGTTTTACGGGTTGCATTGCCATCCCGCTTTTTCTAAATTTTTAACATGGTTATATAGGACAAAATTTTGTATAAATGTGCATAAAGAGAATTATTTTTTAGTAATCATTATGAAACTTACAAGAATTATTTATAATAGAGATAGTCAACTGGGAAATTTTTTTTGTATGTGTAGGAGCCTCAATACCCCCCCCCCTCGAAGGGAGTAAATTTTCATGATGGGTATCCTTCAAAAGAGCTCACCAATACCTTTAAAATGAATGGTTGAACCATCGATCTGCGATAATTTAAAATAAAGTTATCAATTTTTTTCATTTTTAACAAAAAAAAAAAAAAGAATGTAATATTGACAATGAAATTGACTTTTTTTGGATATTTAGTGTTATACTGCTTCTCTAATATGGAAATCGTCTGCATTATCATGGAAGAAGAAAGTCATACTAGTTTTTCAATGAGTACTTTTCCGTGTAGAAGAGTGTGTTTTACTTGTGTGGTCTAATTCTCGAAATTTTAACTTGCACATTTTTTTCTCACGTTCTAAGTCTTATTCATACCTCTCTTTTAAAAAATAAATAATCCCTAAACAGATTATAAGCTAATACAATAACCTTTTGTACGTTAAATATTTCAAGCTCGCAACCTACTAAAAGGTTTACAACTGAAACCTATATTTCACTGATAGTTGAAACCTCACTTTTTGACTTATCCACCCACCCATTTTGTGCACTTGTTGATTGAAGAGCCCTCTGATCTTGATTGAAGAGGGCGGTGAATTCGCCACTAGCATGCTAAAAAAGAGTTCAGTCCGTTACCGGACTTCAACCGGTCAGTTGATTTAAAGTATCTATTCCGGTGGCTTTAAAGATCACTCCTCTGGGAATGTAAAGAGCACTGTTATGAACGTCCTTTTACTTTATCTTACCCATAGGTGCTGGAGGGACTTTCGTTTTGGCGTCAGATTTTCCAAACTTGTTCTTTATCATCATCACCACTTTCGATGTACCCTACCGTTGACGGCTCAATCGCTTACCACCACTAAATTTGGATGGAGTCATAAACTGAGTTTCATGAGCTACAGCATGGCTCGCCATGGCTACAGTAACCAAGCGTGTGTGAGAGAGGCGTGTTCCATCTTATGGTAGCGGCCGCCAATCTTCTCGGCATCAAGGACCACTAGAATCATAATAAAATATATCACGGACTACTAAAATCATAATGTAAAATCTCGTGAACTAATAAACATTATTTATGGGAAAACGCAGATGTACAGTATGGCCATAATTAAACTGACAGTGCTTACAGTGTTCGTGCTTACAGTGCTTTGCCGCGATCTAATAGCCAAAAAACTGTGCAGAAAGATTAAACAAGACAGGGAACGAAATATTCTGAAAAAAAAAAAAATTCTAAAAGTCAGTATTAGGGGAGTATGTGGGTTGGTTGGTTGGGTTTTACGTCGCACTAGTGCTGCGCAGATGGGCAATTGGGGAGTATGTGGGTAGTACTGTGTAATAGAAAAGTTAGTTTTAAAAAATGGAGAAAATGGGGACAAATTCGCGCGGTGTCTTCAATTTCCAAATAATAATTAGCGGTAAAAGAAAAAACTCCACAGTCATCAAATTTAAATTATAAATTGCGACAAAAGCTTTACTTAGAAAAACAGCGCCACATATTCCCCTAACGGCAAATTTTTGAACTTTTTTTTTTTTTTTTTTTTTTTTTTCTCTTACACAGTAGAGAAAGTATTGTTTTTGGGTCAAATTTTCGAATTCGAGTTTTTGTTATATTTACATGTTTTGAGGTCTCCTGAATCCAAAAATCCTATTTTTAACAGTTGGTCTGTGTGTGTGTGTGTGTGTGTGTGTTATCAGCATATCTCAAGAACAAATAATAGCAGAAAGTCCAAACTTGGTATTCTAAATGTGTATCATATAGGGATGCTATACTATACTAAACTTTTCGTTGAGATCAAGCAAATGGTTCGTGTACAGGGACACTCAAGAGAATTCCAATACATTACGTCTCTGGGGAAAATTGAGGTAAGTAGAGTTTAACATCTATAGACTGCACTAAACCAAATGAAACGAATATATATTTTTTATATGCGTAAAAACATGTTTCATGCAGAATATGGTACGGAAATCATTCACTGTTCGTTTACAGGGCTACACAAAAGAACTAGATTATAGTGCGACAATACTTGAAAATTGATGGATGTGTATTTCAGGTTGTGCCGTGTACTATTAATATAGGATTATGTTTATGTGCAGCATATGGTGTGTACATAACCTTCAGAAGATATACAGGGTTTCCAATATTTAAGCCAAAACATTCTTTTTATTGTTAGTGGAAGTGCTTTACCATAATATTTTACCATATCTAGGAAAGCTGCTGAGGAACTGAAATTAATTCCGCATGGCCATATGGTTAATAATGCATTTATTTAAGCTAAATATTCATTGCTTGATTTTTTGTATATTTACACGTTTTGAGGCTTCCTGAATTCCGAAGTCAAGTTTTTAACGCTTGGTCTTTTGAGTAAATTGAAATCAAATAATTTTGGCTATCCAAATGTTGTATTTTGAAGTTAATACGTTTGTTACTAACAGAAAAGTTTGATCAAGATTGATAAATTTCAAAGAATGTTGCTTGTGAAAGTTATCTGAATAATTTTAAATGAACTTTGGATTTAATAACAAATTTGAATTCTATATAAATGTAGGTACAATAATGAAATGGGAGGTTGAGGAGCGCGGTAGCCCCCCTCACATAGAATTATTTGTCAAATAAAACTGTTCCGAATCCTAATTTGAATTGTTTTAACATAGGTTTGCGTAACAGTACCCGTTATCTTACCCCTTAATCTCCAATCTGTATTTATAGTATTTAATTTCAGGGTAAGAGAAAGTCGTGTGAGTGACACACCAGTTTTTTTTTTTTTTTTTAAAGGACTGAGGACTATTTGTCTCAATCTGGGATTTTTGCGGTGTCATTTTTCGATAGTTGGACATTTATCGAAATCTAAAATTTATCGAAAATGTAATTGAATAATTTGAAAGCGATGTTATAATTAAAAATTATAATAATAATAATAATAATAATAATAATAATAATAATAATAATAAATAATAATAATAATAATAATAATAATAATAATAATAGTCCTCCGTCTTAAACTAAATCGAAAAAGTGTATCTATCTATCTAACTATAGAATCGATTTAGTCTAACTATCGAAATTTTTTTTTAAATAATTTTGAATTAGGAAATAAAAAGTGCGCGTGCAAAATGAAACAAAAAATAAGTAAAAAAGATGAATTTAATGATTTAATTTTTATATAAAACATGATCGCGTGCTATCTTAAAAAAGTAGATGTAAAATTTAAAGTTTATGTGGTGCGTGTGGCAGCTATAAAAATTGTTGTAAGAAATAGAATAGAATGAAGAAAGCAACGATGTTGGTTGCATTTTGTTATACAGTTTGAATTTTTGAATGTTATAGAAGTAATATCTACCGTAGGAATAATTTCTTATGTTAAAACTATAGGGAATTGCTATGCAAGCACAAGCAATGCTACTTTTTTTTTTTTTTTTCTGTGTGTGTGTGTGTGTGTGTATAATAAATGAAGTCATTGTAGAAAATATTGTATCACTCACCTCTTATTAAAAAAAAAAAAGAAAAGAAAAGAAAAGATGCGTAGATGATTTAAACAAAATGTAAGCATTTCATAGGTATACGTATGTAAACCCCGCGACAAAAGATAGGTACAAAGGGTTTTTTCTTTGATTTTTCATAAAATAACATTATCTAAATTGTGCTTATCATTTATTATTATCATAAAATAACACTATTCCCGGACTAATTTTTGTTTTAAGACTCATTTAGAAAAGTTTTAAAGCAAAAATGTTTCTAATTCAAGACTACACTCCGCGACAAAAAGATAGGAACAAAGGGTTTTTTTTTTTTAAATTTTCATAAAATAACTTTATCTAAATTGTGCTGATCATTTATTATCATAACAAAATATTATCATATCAAAAGCATATTAAATACCTACTTGAATCATATTCAAAATATTCAAATTCAAAATAATCATATTCAAAAATTAAAAAAAAAAAAAAAAAAAAAACTTGGTTCCTATTTTTTTGTCGCGGTGTGTAGTCTTAAATTAGAAAAATTTTAGTCTTAATTTTTTTCTAAATAAGTCTTAAAACAAAAATTAGTCCGGGAATAGTGTTATTTTACGATAATAATAAATGATTAGCACAATTTAGATTATGTCATTTATGAAAAATCAAAGAAAAAACCTTTTGTAACTATCTTTTTGTCGCGGGGTGTAATTACTGTTGAATAATCCATATTAAATTTTGCTCAAATCTTGTTTTTTTTTTTTTTTTTTTTTTTTTTTTTTATAATGCAGTGTATTTATTTATTTATTTTCCGGAAGCCTTCGTCCTCCAACTTTTTTTATCTTCCTACACAGTTTGGGACTATACTGTCAATTAGATCGCGCTGCAGAACATTTTGAGCACTGCCAGTTTAATTAGGACCGTGGATGCCAGATGGTCGAAAATTGTTTCCCCAACCAAGTCTTCAAATTTCCCCAAATCAGGTTTTTTTTTTTTTTTTTTGAAAAAATCCCCAACTTGATTTCTACTAAAAAGGGAAAATAAAAAAATTTTCAAAAAAAAAAAAAAAAAAAAAAAAAACATCAAGCAAATTTAAGTGGATTTAAGCTCACATTTTTCCCCAAATGAAGACAATTTTTGAAAAAAATCCCCAAATAACAATAAAGCTATTGATAATCCCTGGTCGTAGGGATAAATCATTACATTGCCAACATTGACAAAAAGTTGAACTCCCCAGATTTGTCCCCAAAATTTTTAGAATTCCCCAAAAAAGTCCCCTTAAACATTTGGTCCCCACATTTGTCCCCAGAATCCTAAAAATCCCCAAAATGGGGACAAAATCCCCAATCTGGCATCACTGATTATGACCGTACTGTTTATTTAGAGTAATGATCAGAGAATACCTGTTTTATAAATAGGAAATAAACTTACTTATTGTGTAGTATTACGAACACGATTTGACCATTTTGAGAAAACGTCTGTCTGCGTGGGTGTATCACATATTTTATGAATGCTCTATCTCACGAACTAATGAACGAAATTTAACCAAACTTGGTATTTAGTTCGACCTTGACCTAAACTGATTGCATTTGGGGATGAGTCACACAATGGGTGGCGCTATCATCCCGTTTTGTTATAATTTTTAATATCGCAGTATATAGGACAAAATTTCGTATAAACGTACATAATGAGAGTTATTTTTAACGAATGATTGTGAAATTAATGTAGAGCATTGATAGTAGTAGTAGTAGTAAACTAGAAAAAAAAATTGTGCATATAGAAGCATTGCTCCCTACTCCTTGGGGGAAGTCCCCCTCCTAGGGGTGTAAATTTTCAATACTGGTATCTTTCAAAAGAACTCGTCAATGCTTTTAAAACGAATAGTTGAATCATAGATATGTAGCAATTAAAAACAAAGTTTTTTTTTTTTTTTTTTTCATTTTTAACGAAAAAAAAAAGTAATTATCAATTTTATAAATAAATAATTTTATAAGTAAATGCTATAGATTGGAAAAACTTGCAATAGTTTTTTCAAGTCAAAATAATACCACGGTCCTTCACAAGGTGAAAATATAAGCACGAGTGCATGATCAAAGCAACAAGGTGCACTCTCGACTGCTAAGAAATTTGAAGTGACTTCTACGTATGACTACTTCTAAAGCGTCGTTTGTTAATTTTTTGAATAGTGCTGTCATCTACCGAGCAGAGAAGGAACAAAAGTTTTAAAAATAAATTAAAACAAGGGGGAAATCATATTTATTGAAATTTTATTTTTCCAATCTTTGACTTACAAGGTCAAGGCTCTACCAATTGAGCTATCCAGGTCGACAAACCGGTCGGCATTACTCACTCAGACAACCTTTTTGGCAGAAACGTCTGGTCTATCATATAGATAGCTCGACAGAAATAAGCCGCAGGTGAAGGAAAACACCATTAAACAATGGGAGAAAGAAATACAATTTTTATTAAAATCACACAATCAACTGTGGAAGAAAATCATATTTATTGAAATTTTATTTTTCCGACTGAGTGAAAATAATGCCTGGACCGGGAGTCGAACCCCGGATCTTTGAGTTACAAGGTCAAGGCTCTATCCAATTGAGCTATCCAGGTCGACAAACCGGTCGGCATTACTCACTCAGACAACCTTTTTGGCAGAAACGTCTGGTCTATCATATAGATAGCTCGACAGAAATAAGCCGCAGGTGAAGGAAAACACCATTAAACAATGGGAGAAAGAAATACAATTTTTATTAAAATCACACAATCAACTGTGGAAGAAAATCATATTTATTGAAATTTTATTTTTCCGACTGAGTGAAAATAATGCCTGGACCGGGAGTCGAACCCCGGATCTTTGAGTTACAAGGTCAAGGCTCTATCCAATTGAGCTATCCAGGTCGACAAACCGGTCGGCATTACTCACTCAGACAACCTTTTTGGCAGAAACATCTGGTCTATCATATAGATAGCTCGACAGAAATAAGCCGCAGGTGAAGGAAAACTAGAGCCTTGACCTTGTAAGTCAAAGATCCGGGGTTCGACTCCCGGTCCAGGCATTATTTTCACTCAGTCGGAAAAATAAAATTTCATGAAACATGATTTTCTTCCACAGTTGATTGTGTGATTTTAATAAAAATTGTATTTTTTTCTCCCATTGTTTAATGGTGTTTTCCTTCACCTGCGGCTTATTTCTGTCGAGCTATCTATATGATAGACCAGAGATATTTCTGCCCAAAGGTTGTCTGAGTGAGTAATGCTGACCGGTTGTCGGCCTGGATAGCTCAATTGGTAGAGCCTTGACCTTGTAAGTCAAAGATCCGGGGTTCGAGTCCCGGTCCAGGCATTATTTTCACTCAGTCGGAAAAAAAAAAATATGATTTAAATAAATAAATATGATTTTCTTCCACAGTTGATTGTGTGATTTTAATAAAAATTGTAAGGGGAAAATATTGAAAAATTATTGCAGAATAAATTGGTAAGGGTTTGGTGTCAGTGCAAAACCAATAAACGTTAAAGGGTTAATAATTGCTCTATTGAATAATGAAGATTTTACACTTTGCAACATTCCTCCCCCCCCCCCCCACACACACACATACACAAGATTTTTTCATAAACAAGAACGAAATATCATAAGGTACGCATAGATAATTAACACTTTCCAACTGTGCGTACTCGTTGTATAGTTTAATCTTCAATACTCGTTTGCCTACGTCATCACACAATAGACAGACAGAAGGGCAGACAGAGTGACTAACTGAATTCATAATCACTCTTAAACATTGTTGGAAATTGTTGAAAACACTTAATACAAATGGAAATGAAATTCGAGCAATTTCCAATTGTAGCCCTTAATGTATGTGAATATTTTAATGTAGTTCTGTAAATATGACGGTTAAGCAAAAGTTATTTAAATGTGATTAAAAATGCCTTTCCTAAAACGCAATGCATTAACGTTTTGGAGGTGTCACTGTACACAAACCAATTATACTGGACCTATTAATGCCATTTTAAATTGGGAGCATTCTACAGTGAGAATAACATATATCATTTTTAAGAATTTCTCAAAATATTTAGAGACGCTGGAAACCGGCAGACGGACAATTAGGGAGTCTTCACTCAAATCTTATCCACTTTTAAAATGTGTTAGATTGTGTTAAAAACGCTTAATGTAAACGAAAATGCAATTTTAGCAAATTTTCAATATTAGTCCATAGTGTAACTGAATATTTTTGCATGGCTCTGTTTTCCATGTAAGACGTATTAATTCAATCCAGAATAGGTATTTTCCAGTGTGTTTTCGAATACATATTTAGAAAAAGTATTTTTGAGTGTTCACGTTCTGTATATCCACTTTATAAAGTTTCAAATTTTGTCTGACATGCCTTATTTTATTTTATTTTATTTTGTTTTTTATTTATTTATTTTGTCATCATATATCAAAATACGCTTGGTAGTTTAAAATACAATACGATATGAAAAGAAAAAACTCATATTTATCTCATTGGATAACATAAATTTATGTTTTAATCGTTCCTAGGACATGGGAGGTATACTTATCGCGAAAATCATCAATTAGTTCCCCATCATACTATAGGTATGGGGATCTTAGGTAATCGTGAAAATTTTCGACCTCGGTTTTTTGACTTTTCTACACGTTTTCAGGTGTGAGGAATCCGAAAATGACAAAATTTCTATGGTGTCTGTCTGTAGGGTGTCTGTTAGTGTGTTAGTGGGTTAGTGTGTTAGTCTGTTAGTGGGTCAGTCCGTTAGTTTGTTAGTCTGTGTACACGATATCTCAAGAACAAATTGTCGCAGAGAGGTCAGATCAGTTTTAAAATATTACTTTCGACTTATTACTTCTTACTTTCGTAAGAACCCTATTCATTTGCAACATTCGATTTTAAAAACTTCGTAAGTTATTAGAAATTTACGATTTTCTTAACATGGGAGAATAGGACAAAAATTCACTTAAACGTGCATTAAATGAAAACTTTTTACTGTAAAAATGTCAGACCAGTTTTAAAATATCCGTTTTGATGCCGGAATGAACATCAGTAACTATAAATATGCTACTTTGAAAATTTCGCAAGTTACTGGAAATTTACGAATTTCTTAACATGGCAGTATAGGGCAAAATTTCACATAAACGTCAATTTTTAGAGATATTTTCATCGTAAAGATGTCAGACTACTTTTGAAATATTATTTAGGACACTGGTATGAATATTAATGACTATGAATTTTCCAATATAAAGATTTCGTAAGTTATTGGAAATTTACGAATTTCTTAACATGTCAGAATAGAGCAAAATTTCACATAAACGTCAATCTTGAGGGATATTTTCAGCGTAAAGATGTCAAACCACTTTCGAAATATTATTTAGGATACTGGCATGAATATCATAGACTATGATTTTTCCAATTAAAAAAAATTCGTAAGTTATTTGGAATTTACGATTTACTTAACATGTCAGAATAAGGCAAAATTGATCATAAACTTCCATTTTGAGGATCCTAAATACATTAGACAACTTCAAAATTAAGTTTATGATATTTGTTTGAACATGATTGAATACAAATATTCTACTAGGAAATTTTCGTAAATTATTCGTAATTTACGATTTTATCAACATAGCGAAATTGTAAATTTTTCATATAAATATGAATTTTGAGGTTTATTGCATTGGAAATAGTAGCATGAAAACTAAACAACAGAATTGACCCTGATAAAATAAATTAATAAATTAGAATAAGATAATTATATCCAAGTGAACGGTGGATAGCCTATTAGGCGGGGATTTCATTCTGTCACTGTATCAAGCTTTGGTCAAATTCATTTCTTTTAACATGATTATAATATGTCTCGCACTAGAAATTTCTGAGAACATAAATATGATGGGGAACTGAGCAGAGTCCACCTATGCCAACTAGTTTTTAAATTGGAAAGGCGTG
Source organism: Salticus scenicus (assembly GCA_963930645.1). NCBI lineage: Eukaryota > Metazoa > Arthropoda > Arachnida > Araneae > Salticidae > Salticus > Salticus scenicus. The sequence continues at coordinate 246,994,962 of OZ005656.1, forward strand.
ATTTTTGCAAAGTGAATTCTTAAATTTAATTGAAATTAATAGAATTTAAACATAAAAATATTTTTAAAAATTAACTTTTCAATGAATTCAAATAATACCCAAATATATTTAGTATGTAATTGTTAAGCTATAAAAAAGGAAAACAGAAAGGAAAAAAATTAGTTATCAAGCAGCATTTTAAAAATTTTCAAAAACTGTAAAAATTTTATTTGTATTTTTAACATTTTCCAACAAGGTTGAAAAGTGTTAATGACTTCGGTTTGTTTGTCTATCCGCTCTATAACTCCAGTAAATATCCATAGAACTTCTTGAAAATTATATATGTTATTCAAGTTTACTATAGGATGTTCCCCATTCAAAATGGAGTGAATACCTCTATTGGTTTGTGTACAGGGACACCCGAAAGTACTCAAAAGCATTGCGATCTATATGAAAGGTATTTCTATGAACCCTATTTTAATGCCTTTACTTTGCACAAATCTTAATTAAATTAAAATATGTTATTCATATGCACAAAAGAATGCTTTCCATAGAATACAATACGATTAGCATTAGATTTTCAAGGGCCACAAAAAATATTCAGTTACATTAAGGGCTATTATTGAAAATTTGCTGGAATTGCATTTCGTTTACATTAAACGTTTTTATCACTTTCTAAATGTTTTTTAACTGTGAATATGATTTCAGTTTGTGTATATCTGTTTGTCCGTCTGTCCTTCTTTCTATCTGTCCGTTGGCCCGTCCCCATCCTACTTAATTTTTTTCAGAATTTTTAAAAATTGATATAAGTTATTCAAGTTCGGAATGGTTCCTATTTAAAATGGCTTTAATAGATCCTGTACAACGAGTATGTGTATAGGAACAATCCCAAAAAATTGCGTTTTAGACAGACATTTTTATAAATCACATTTAAATAACTTTCTACTGCAAAAAGCTTAAAGAAATTGACACTTATAGTTAATATGCTAAAATAATGTTTTGTATAGAATATGAAATAGTTAACCTTCAGATTTGAAGGACTGTACCAAAATATTCAGGTGCATTAAGGACTGCGATTAGAATCTCAGGGCTGCCTTTTACTTTGCTTTAAGCAAATTTAACACTTATCAACAATGTTTAAGATTGATTATGAATACAATTAATCTATTCGTATGCCTTTCAGTCTTTCTGTTTGTCCGTTGAATTATCGGGCATTAAAACCAAATACTACGAAATTTCAACGGCATATCTCAATTTAAAATACTGCAAAATATAAAAGGAAACTTAATCTTTTCCCAATAAAAATGTATTTTTTTTATTTTATTATTCACATATTTTCATGAAAATTGAACAGTAGCTTTATAATACGCTGTCTGGGCCGAATATTAATTTATATGTAACGTGAATGAAAATTTGAAAAAGTTTGAAAATTGCAATTTTTCCCCCAACTATAAAACACTTGATATCTTAATTGGTTACTATCACTTCTTTTTTCATCGCAGACAGTCGTCTGGCAGTTGAAATGATGTTGCCAACTAGATTTCATACTTTAGTTAATTTTAAAAAAATCTAATTGTTGTATCGATAAGCCGCTTGCACTCTTAGATTCGAAAAAATCGCCCCTTTCATTTGGTACCGAATTCGTAACGATCGGACTAATATTTCTAATTTCTTTTCCACTTTTTCTGTTTTTAACTCCGTTAAAATATCTATTTTTATGCAATGGCGGTGAATTCTCAGTCATTGAGATCGCTTTTTGATTAGACATAGGTCGACATTTTAATTAATATCTCTACAACTAATTAAAATTTTTAAATTCTTTTTTCACTATCCCCTCGGGAAGGCTTCTGAGCACACGTTTGTCAAATTTTGTACTTCTGCGTTCAGTAGGGGCTGAACGTATAGATGTTCAGACAGACAGACAGACATCTTTTATTATTATAGATTTTAATTAATTAAAAGAAAACTTTGCAACGTAATATCTTTAATAACTTTATGTATATAGTGTCCACACAAAAAATGAACAATTTTTAGACTTCTTTTAAAAAGTATAACATCTATGCAGTATATTTTTCAAAAATCATCAGTTTTTACTAAAAAAGAATGGTTAACTTTCATCCCCAAAGCAGTTAAATCTAGACCAATCAAAAATAGGAGTGGTCCACCCGGATGTGTTCCCGACAAACTCTTTGCTTTATTTATATAGATCATAATAAGTGTTTATTTTTAATGCATCCAAGAAATGTTTTAAAAATTATCATCCGTGTTCGGCTTACACTTTGACTCACTGTATTCAATTAACAAACAATTATTTTCGATAATCTCGCGTGCTATTGATTGATAAACGTGGTTCATCACAAACACGCAAACGCTTGATCACATAAGTAGTGCATTACATATTTCGCCAGATGAGGTTCTTGCCAGAATAAAGTTTTTTAAGTGCTAATATAAGTGACCCGTCAGACCATGGAAATCTGTGAAAAAATGACAGGAAAAAAATAGATATATTCAGACACTACCTTATAGGTAAATGACCAAACACTTTCGATTTGAGACGATTTGTCAAATACGTAGAAAAATAATTCACGAGTTATTTAGAAAGTTTAGCGACGTAAAGAACATGCTATACCCCATATATTTCAGCGAAGATTTTGTTCTGAAGTGAAAAGTCGGATCGGTTAAATTACAGGGTGACAAGAAATAACTTGGACACACATGACACATTATAACTTTAATGCTAATGAAAGTATTACAACCAAACTTCAATTAATATGAATACATTTTTTTGTCTATTATATTTACAAATTTTGAAAGTGGCTACTTTTAGCCTTAATACAGAGCTTTAAACGTGTCACAAAATTTTCGGCTATGGGCCCGCAACTCAATTACTGATATTTTATCCCATTCCTTGCATAAGAATTCCTTTAGGGATGCCAAAGTTTTATGAGGTTTAGCACACACCCTTGTCTCTAAGATGGACCAAACAGAATAATCCATCGGGTTCAAATCTGGGGAATACGCTGAGCTATCTTGAGCTCTAATGAAGTCAGGAAAATTTGTTTTGCACCAATCTTGAGTGCCTTTAGTTCTGTGTGCAGGTGCGGAATCCTGTTGGAAGGTCCATCTTTTGTTTCCAAAGAGCTTTTGCGACCAAGGCAAGACAGCATCTTCCAAAATGAGTTTGCGATAGTGGTAGTTACAGATATTTGGTTTGAAACTTCGTCCAAGTTATTTCTTGTCACCTTGTAAAGAAACATAATATTGTCTTGGAGCATCCGGTAAAAAATAGTACTTGAAATATATTTCAGTTTCAACTATAGCGTGTAATTATGAAACTTTATTATTATTATTATTATCATTACTTTTATTATCCATATTTATTTGAATGTGGAAAACACGTTTATTTAGGGATATATGAAGGCTTTTTCAAACGACATCAGGAATTTTTCGTATGTTTGCAGAATTTTCACACCAGTGAATAATGTCATTTTAAGAAAACATAATATTCTAGATTAAATATAACATACTGCAATCAAAAAATAAAAATATTAAATACCTGATGAAAAATAGGTATTTTTATTAAACAATATTTAACTGCGCACGCGAAAACATTAACAAAATTTATTTTGTTTAATTTATTAACCAAATGTATAGAGTTAATCTGAGAAAAAAAAAAAAGAAAAAAAAAAAGAACTCAGAAAATATCCTAAAAATTCGGAAATATATTGTCGGTAGAACTAATTGAATTTCAAGTACTTTTTAAAGAAAAGCAAAATTTTAAGTATTTTGACCTATATTTTTACTTTGAATTAACTAACGATAATAGAATGTACATTGATTAAGTACAACGTATGGGCAGGAACTGATTTACGACGAGGTATTCTGGACATGTGGCCGAGATCCTGGTAAAAAGAAGGTGGGGGGGAGGCTAAAATATCTTCCATACTTTTAAAAGATTTCTTTTAAAAATCACAAATCAAAACAACACTGTCATTAAAAAAATTTTATTGCATAAATCACCTTAAAATTACTTCCAAAGGATAAATGGGTTATTTAATGTCGCTATAAAACATATAGAACCATAGCCTCCTAAACTAGATGCCTGTTGCGTGGCTCGGAATCTTGGCAACAGTTGAAACGGTAGACAACACCATCTGGTAGAGATTGCGCGATTTTTTTTATTCAACTGTCACCAATAATTTTAAGAAGTGATATAATATATATATAATCGACGTTTCTTCAATTTTAATCGCCTTTTATATATATCATATCCCACTTTTAAAAATTTTTGGTGGCTGTTGAATAAAAAAGTCGCATAATCTGTACCAGGTGGCGCTGTCTACCGCTTCAACTGTTGCCAAGTTTCCAAGCAACGCGACAGGCATCTAGTTAAGGAGGCTATAGCAGAACAGTACAGCCACGATGAATTTTACGTTTGTTACTCTAAAAAAAAAGAGAAAGAGAGCTAGAGAAAGAAAGAAAACAAGGCTTGCAATTTTTGGGAGGATCGCATTTCAGGAATTTCGAAGTGGGAATTCTGCCATAATACAAGGAATTTGAGAGGGACATATTTGTATTTGTAGAATATTTTAAATGGTATTGTTATTAACATATATTTTAAGTTTTTTCTTTCTTTTTTTTTTAATGGTAGTAAGGAAATTTCACTTCCGGAAGGGGGGAGGGAACGATGCCCATACATTTAAAAACTAGTATGTTGTGGCCACCCCAAGACTTTCTTCTATATTTTCCTATACAAATTCCCTAAGTGCAAATAATTTATTAAAACTATTATTTATTAAAATTATTTAACGTGATGAATACAAACGATTTTCATCTTAGGGAAAATTAATATTAAATATCCAAGGAAAGACAGTTTTATATTCGACAAATAACATCTTAAAAAATGCGTTTTTATAATGGTTATCTCACATATAAAGTTTCGTACAGTTATAGGTCATAGAGGTTGAGATATAGCCATCCCGTTATCAATGAAATTTGCAATATAGCAGCGCCACCTATTCGCCGATAAGCATCCAAGCAGAATCAGCATAACGTCTCATAATAGCCTTCTCACATATCAAGTTTTGTTTCATGATACGCAATAGAACCTGAGCCTCCCCTCAAATTATGGAAATTGCTGCGTCCGGAGATACAGTTGCCACAAAATTTTTGTCCCACACACACAGACAGATAGACAGATATTTTCTGAAAATGGTCAAATCGTGTTCTAGAGCTTTCAAAACGTTTAAATCCGTCGGAAACCGGTAGTCGAAAATTTTTACTAATCGAATACTTTCTTCTATTGAATATAGAAGAAAGTAATAAAAATAAATAAAAATTGTAATAGTTAAAGTCAACTAGACTTCCGGTTTTCGACGGATTTACATGTTTTGAGAGGTCAAGAACACGAATTGACTTTTTTTAGCAAATGTCTGTCTGTCTCTCTGTGCATGGGACAAAAATTTTGTTGCGACTGTATCTCCGGAACAACTGCTTAGAATTATATATATAGATTTATATGTAGATGCACCTTGACCTAAATTAGTGCCTGTCAACTTTTGGTGTCAACCGCTCCACTGATGACGCTGCTATACGGCGATTTCACCAATTTAAAGGGAGTCTATAGTTCAGATTCTATTGCGTATAATCAAGCAAAACTGGATATGTGAGAAGGCCATTATGAGACATTATGCTTATTCAATTTAAATGCTGATCGGCTAACAGGTAGCGCTGCTATACAGCGAATTCCGCAGTTTAAGGGAAGACTATATCTCAAGAACTACTGCACAGAATTGCATATAAATTTATACCAAGATGCATCTTGACCTAAATTAGTGCCTATCAACTTTTGTTGTCAAGCGCTCAAAAGGTGGCGCTGCTACACAGCGATTTTCACAATTTAAGGGAAGGCTATATCTCATGTTTTGTTGTATATTATCAAACAAAACTTGATATGGGAAAAGAACATTAAGAAACATTATGCTGATTCTTTCTGAATGCTTATCGACTAACAGGTGGTGCTGGTATAGAGCGATTTCCGCAATTTAAGGAAAGGCTATATTTGAGGAACTACTGCACAGAATTGCATATAAATTTATATGCAGATATACCTTAGCATAAATTAGTGCCTGTCAAATTTTGGTGTCAACCGCTCAACATTGGCGCTGCTACACAGCGATTTCCATAATTTGAGGGAAGGCTCAGGTTCTTATTGCGTATCATGAAACAAAACTTGATACGTGAGAAGGCCATTGTGAGACATTATGCTGATTCAGTTTGGATGCTTATCGGCGAATAGGTGGCGCTGCTATAAAGCAAATTTCATCGATAACGGGATAGCTATATCGCAACCTCAATGGCCTATAACTGTACGAAACTTTACATGGGAGATAACCATTATAAAAACGTATTTTTTAAGATGTTATTTGTAGACAATAAAACTGTCTTTCCTTGGATATTTAGTGTTAGTTTTCCCTAAGATGAAAATCATTTGTATTCATTTAAATAATTTTTATAAATAATAGTTTTAATAAATTACTTGTACTTAGTGAATTTGTATAGGAAAATATATAAGAAAATCTTGTGGTAGCCACAACATACTAGTTTTTTATTTATTTATGAATAAAAATTTAAAAATCATTTTCATAATGCACATTTATACGAAGTTTCGTCCTGTACTGTCATATTAAATATTATTTTAAATAATTATGAGATAAAAAAAACTTTTTGTATACCTTGTTTTAAATTTTCTGATGAATCATAGAGCACAACTTTTTACAAATTTTTAACGTTCACGTTAAATTAAATGTATTTATTTTTATATCGAAAGAAACTGAACTTGTAATTTTTTTTTTTTTTTTTTTGGCAACAATTAAATTATAGCTAATATTTTAATGGCTATTTTAACCCTATTAGGAGGTTATTATTTTCATATTTTAATTAATTATAAGAAAACTAATCAAAAATTCGAAAATCGGGCTTCGAAGTATTGTGTTGTCACCGGGTTCTGAGCTACTGTGAAAGTTTCAGATGTCTAGCTAGTAGGGAAGTTAGTTAAAATTCGATTGCAAAATTTGTACCGGACAAACAAACAAACAAGAATATCAGTTAATAAAAACATGGTAAAATGGGATGTCAGCACTACCTGTTCAGAGATTGATCCGTAAACGTAAACCGCACTAGTTTGGATCACGATCCAGCTAAATATCAAGTCTGGTTAAAATTCGTTCACCGATTCGTGAGATACAGCGTCCACAAAATGTTTTATGCACACACAGACAGACAAACATTTTCAAAAAGTAGTCAAATCGCGTTCAGTACATTTCAAAACGTGTAAAATAATGGAAAACTGGAGTTTGAAAATTTTGCCGAATCCAATCCTCTTATGTATATAGGATAAATAAAAATGTTTTTCGATCTAATTGAAAAATCAGTTTGAACCAAGCTCTCCCTTTCAAAGGAATTAATCTGAACTATTTTGCAGAAAACGTAGATTTAATAGTAGCATAGTAATAACTTTTGACAAGCGAAGAAAATGAAATATTATTTTTTATGCATTAAGAGTACAAATTCAAATACTAATAAAATCTTTTTGTAAAAAAATAGCACCGACTCCAAAAAGCAACTACTATTCAAACAACTAAAAAAAGAAAAAATTGGTATGAAATGAAACTGTAAATTGCGCCTAAAAGTATAAAATAATTTCCTTTACCAAATAACTTATAACACTACAATTAATCATAACTTTTGAAGTCGGCGCAAAATTAAATAAAAATTGATGCCTTTATTCAATACAAAAATCAAATCCTATTCAAAATACACATTTCACATTGTCACCTGCAAAATGCAGCCGAAAACTACTTTGATTCAAGAAAACAAATAAGATTTCGTAAGCAGCAAAAGTTGGCGAAGATGCTGGTATCTGACGTCCTTGGGGAAAGAAAAATCGCAAAATTATCTGGCAAACATATTTAATTTCTTTGGGATATCATGATGATTTTGATAAGTTATATTAAGAGAGTAACCAAGAATATGAAACAATACTTCGTACAATATATGTTATGAAAATATACATCTTGCGTCTATACTTTTGCATTACGTTTCGATCGCCAAATCCAAAAGCCACCAAGGATGATAGTTATCAAAGTTAAACCAAATTTGCAAAGGAAACTCTAACTTCGTAGAATCATAAATACCACATATTGAAGAATGTTCACTGTTCTATGTAGATGCTACTGATAGACCAATTGCATACAGTGATAAAATAATAAAGGAAACATGAAAATGGATCATTCGAGACAACAGCATTTGTTGCTACCGATCTGAAAACAAACCTTTAAAAACTAAATAAATTTTATTTAATTTTACGCCGACTTCAAAAGTTATGATTAATTGTAGTGTTATAAGTTATCTGGAAAAGGAAATTATTTTATACTTTTAGGCGCAATTTACAATTTCATTTCATACCATTTTTTTTTTTTTTGAATAGTAGTTGCTTTTTGGAGTCGGTTCTATTTTTTTAAAAAAAGATTTTATTTTACAAAAAGATTTTATTTTTCTCTTTTCAGTGAAAACTTATTCATATAGCAGAATATCAGAAGACGTTCGACGGCAGTTTCACAAATCACTACTTCCAAGAAAAGTGACATAACTCAAAAAATGCTTTATGTCACTGAAAAATACATGAAATGCACCCAATGTGAACAAAAAAGTTACATTTTCATCTAGAAAGTTATCCACTCGAGAGACAGTTGTGCCAATTTCATTCTAGTCAAGTTATTTTTAAGTTGATTTTTCTCAAATGCAGTATTTTTAAGTTGTGTCACTTTTCTTGCCTTTATCGGATATGAGCAAAAAACTATCTATTGAATGAACATACGTTAAATTAAAAAGTCTTTAGAAATGTAAAGAACGGATACGCTGTATTCGTAACCAAAAATACTGTTAGGCATATATATTGAACTTTACAGTGAATACGTGTCACCCGCTGTGCTGGAAATTGCGCAGCGTAAAGTTCAAACAAAGAGCAAAATATGCATTGCAGCTGACGGACAGAAGTTTCAACATCGATACTTACTTACTGCTTTTACCAGTGCAGCTGCATGCAATCAGCAATTAGACTGAGAACAGACTTTTGTGAGTATCCTGTAATTTGTTTATATCCTAATGTAATCATAATGAAACCTATTTCAGGCCAAGATCATTACGACAAGAAAAAAAAGTATTAAAATTAAATCATCTCTTACGAAGTTATAAGCTAACAAATTTCATCAACAACAACAACAATGAGAAACATGGTTTGTATTGAGAACCTCTTCCTTTATGAAGTCGGTTTAAAACGCTAATCGATTTTACCGCTTACAATAACAATACTTTGAATTTTACATAGCATAAATGTCACCCGCTACGCTACAACATGTGCAATGTCGTTCAAGTGTGCACAAAATAGGAAATTGTGAACAAACAAATGCACGTTTTAAGCGTTCTGTTTTTAGCATTAATGTCTAAACTATCTTTTCGTACTTAATCGATGATGCTGTGCAATTTTATAATTCACTTTTTCATCCTGTCTTGAACCGTTTCCGAGATAGGAACGCTAGCATGAATGTCTAAACTATCTTTTTGTACTAAATCGATCCCACTCTTCAACTTTGTAATTCACTTTTTCCCCCCTGTCTTGAACCGTTTCCGAGATGACAGGAACGCTAGCATGAATGTCTAAACTATCTTTTTGTCGATCAACTCTTTAACTTTGTAATTCACTTTTTTCGCTAGAAACGTTTTCGAGATAGGGACACAAACTCCGCTATTTTCTACCAGGTGGCGCAGCAAGCGGTTTAACATTGTACTGCATGGCCACTTTGCTATACTTACATACCATTTTTATCACTATAGCTGCAGCCGTTTAGCAGTTAAAAGAGTTGGGACTGATTTTTTTGGGCACCCTGTATTTTCTTTAGATCGTAAAGATATTACAATGGGACCTATTTCAGACCAAGACCTTTTCAACAAAACAAAAAGTATCAAAATCGGAGCATCCGTTCAGACGTTATGAGCTGACAAACATTAAAAAAACATACTGTTTGAATTGAGAACCTTCCTTCTTTTTTGAAGTCGGTTAAAAAAACGAGAATAAGATAAATGTTAGAATTACAAAATATCATATTTTACCATGTTTTTATTAACTTCTATTTTTGTTTGTCCAGTACAAATCTCGCAATCGATTTTTAACTGACTTCCCTAGTAACTAGACATTTGAAACTTTCAGAATAGCTCAGAACTCGACGACAACACGATACTTCGAAGCCCGATTTTCGAATTTTTGATTAGTTTTCTTATAATTAGGGTAAGCCGGGGTAATAAGAGACAGGGGTTATAAGAGACGCAGTCAAAAAAACCACCAAGAAATATACTTAGTCAGCATTAAAAATATGTAATATTAAGTATCATGTGTATTCTTTACTACAGTACACTTATTGAAAAGTTTATAACATATTTTGAATTATTTTTATACGACGAAAAAAAACCTTCACTTTGAACTTACCCTGAAAGTTCGTGACTTTTTCTAAATTTTTCTTTATTTTTTTTTGTAAGTAAGATGTTTGGGATTTATTAATGTGTAACCTTTTGACCAAGACTATGACTTTTGATGTAGAATTTTTTAAAACCTTGAAAGCATTCTTTATTTACATGTTCTAGGCATGTTTCTTATTACCCCATTTTTATTTTTTGTGGGGGTAATAAGAGACATGAGTCTCTTATTACCCCCACTGTTAATTCCTGTGCCCCCCCCCCCCCCCCCAATTGTAGTTCCTGTTAATTCTGCCTGACTAGTTTACGAAGAGTTTACCTAGTGTTAGGCCCAGTCTAAGTTTACCAAGAGAACATTTTTTTTTTTTTTCACTTTAAATCAAAAAGCAGCTTCACTCATTAGGCAGTTGTATATAGTATCCATATTCAGTTGATATGATTATGTAAATTTATGTTTAGAATGTGTATAAGTTAGTATTTAGTCATTAATACTTCATTACATAATAAATAAGTTCATTTATAATTACTAGAAAAATATTTTATAACATTTTGTTCGTTTGTAATACACTTCAAAGATACGTCTTTTTTGCCTATTTTCGACTACACTTTAGAAAATGGGTAAAATATTTTCTGCCCATTTTAGAAATTATATTGATGTTTTTGGTTAATCCCTAGGTTATGTTGATTATGTAGAACTATCATTAAGTACAATATTATATTATTTAGGACCTAATATTAAAAGAAACGAATTTCACAAACACATTTATGACAGTTAATTTTCGAACAAACATATTTTTTGAATGGATGTAAATAATAAAAATTTAAAACTATTGGCTGATTCAGAATTGTTTCCAGATATCTTTAATTATCTCACATGATTTTACATTGCTATATATGGACAGTTACAAGCCTGGTCTCTTATTACCCCGCGTGGGGTTATTAGAGACAAGGATTTAATGAAAATTTTAAAAAAAAATTTTAAGAAAAAAATTAAGTTCAAAAATCACCTAAAAAATCAAGAGGAGTCCATTTAATGAAATTAATACGAGACATTTATTTCAAGTTATTTAGATTAATAGTATAGATTTTATTAATATTTTTTGTCTCTTATTACCCCTTTTGTCTCTTATTACCCCGGCTTCCCCTAATTAAAATATGAAAATAATAACCTCCTAATAGTTTTAAAAACAACCATTAAAATATTAGCTATAATTTAATTGTTGCGAAAGAAAATGTACGAGTTCATTTTCTTTCGATATAAAAATAAATACATTTAATTATAGGTGAACGTTAAAAAATCGTAAAAAGTTAAATTATGCATCTCACAAAAATGGACGTCATTATCAATTTAAACATTTTATACGCATTGATAAAGTGCTAATGTAGTTCTATTGCTATAATACAACAGAAAATTTAAAAACATGGTATATAAAAAGTTGTTTTTATCATATAATTTTTTTTCTTTCGCTTACCTACCCATACATATGCTAGAGAAAGTATTCTTTTGGGCATTCGAAATGGATTTTTTCGGAAATTTTCCGAAATTGATTATTTTGTTACATTTACATGTTTTGAGGTTCCCTTAATTCGAAAATCGTGTTTTTAGCGGTTGGTCTGTGTGTCTGTTATCAGCCTATCTCAAGAATAAATAGCAGCAGGAAGTGTAAACTCGGCGTTCGAATTCTGTATCAAATGGGGTGGTTACCTGAAACTTTTCGCTGAGATCAAGAAATGGTTCGGGTACAGGGACATTCAAGATAATTCAAATACATTACGTCTATGAGCTTAATTTTTGGTAGATACAGTTTAACATCTATTAACATAGTTTTATTATCAACACTGTAGTTAAGGAAATTTTCTGAGACATTTCTCTATGTGAAATATTCTTATTTGGGTTCTACAAATGTTAGAGAAATCAACACAAATTCAACCGTTCAAACGTCAAACATTTGACTCATAAAACGTTTTAGCTGCCTTTTTCTTATGATCTATTCTATTTAATTTTATACTTGTTTTGGGTTTCTAATAAAATAATCTGGTGTGGTACTCACACGACTTTTATTACCCTGAAATTTAATACAATGAATACTAATTGGAGATTAAGGGGGTAAGAAAAGGAATATTGTTATAAAAAACTAAGTTAAAAACAATTGAAATTAGACTTTGGAACACATTTATTTGACATATAATTCTCTGTGTGTAGGGGGAGGAGGAAGCTACCACCCCTCTCAATCATCCGTTTGGTTATTGTGCCTACATTTAAATATAACTCAAATCTGTTATTAAATTTAAAATTATTCAGACAACTTTTACACGCACCATTCCTTGAAACTTATGAATCTTGAACAAACTATTCATTTCAAAATACAATATTTGAATTGCCTGAAATTATTTCTTTTTAATTTTTGTCTCTTGTTTAATTGAATGTAATTAGTGCTTTAATATATTTGCGAAAATATTTCTTTGACATAACAGTCAGTAAATTTACATCTTTTAAAAATAAATATCTTTAATGCAGTAAAATTAACATAAAAGAAATAAAGTCAAACCTCGTTAACGTGAATTACTTTTAACATGAACTATTTCCACAATCCCCGTAAAAATAAGGATTAGGTGTGAGATTTAAAACCTATATTTCCTACATTAGGGGAAAAGGCCTGGGGGTGTACGTCCTCCGTCAGTTTTGAAGAAAACTACGAATTATTCCAAATGGCTAAACAAATGAGCTTTTAAAGCCATTTTTTTCTTTTATGAGGGCCGAGATCCAAAAGAAAAGATATTCAGTCTCGTAGAATTTTAAATATTAAGTGATATGAGATAAATATATTTATATAATTGACATTTGACGTTCTATTTGTAGATTTACTAAAGAATGACAGTGTGGGCTTTAAAAAATAACAAATTATCAAATTCTCCCTTCGTGCTGCCATCTATTACAAGTCTTTTTAATAAAAAGTATATTTAAATTAACAAAATGTGTTCTTTGCATAATGCCTATTATTTAGGGCAGAAGAATGCCATAGATACTGTATTATATGAATATCACAAGACCTATTTTTGTACCATACTGCTATTAAATGAAGTAGATAACTGAAGTGTGTGTGTGTGCGTGTGCAGTGTGTATTAAAAAACAAATGTTCATATTATATAAACATCGAGCTCGATTTATATAAAAAATACTTTGGTGCTGCCATCTACTGTTGGTAAATCTAACTAAACAATTAAAATTATTTTTCTGACGCAAATTTTGCAAGAAATTCTGCGGAATTACGCGTCGTTTTAAGCAGCCTAAGAAGAGCATAAATTTCTAAAATAAAATTTAAAAGCTAATTATGTTCATAAATGTCATAACAAAGATATATTAGTGAATATTTCGTTTGTTTGCCATAGTTGTAAAGAAAATTGTCAGATTCATTTTAAAAAATACATTTTGCATCAAATATTCCCATTTCATGAGATTAGGGAACTATAACAAAATTTGGTGTTAATGGTATTTTCATCTCATGATGAAAAGTTTAAAGTATTTTAATTCATATACGTTTATGATGGTTTGATCAGTGACACTAGGACATGGTAGGGTGGGGGTGGGGATAAAAAATCTAGAGTAACTAAGGTCTCAGCAGTGGCTGAGAGGTTCAAACTAATACATGGGAGGTGCCGGATTGGAATCCAAGTCGCGCCCGTCGTCCTTGTCATTTGGTTGGCATGGGGGGGGGGGGGGGGGGGTTGATTGCGCATAGGCAGAATGCCCTTCATATGTGAGAGGGGGGGGGTCTTTCTCTGGGTCCTATTCCGTATTCACGCGAGTTTCGGGGGAAAAAAAAAAACATGGAAAACTCTGAATGACTAGGTCGACTAGCATGACTCGGGATCGAACTCGACACTTCCCGTCAATAAAACTTCGAGAGCAGAACCTTTCGGCCACTGATGGGGACTACCCTAACTGTTCAGAGTTACTTGTAGTTTCCTCGAAACTCATGTAAATACGGCTAGGACTCCTTAGAAAGTGCTTCCCTCTTCCCTATGGAAGATACTCCACACAAGCACCTGAAAATTGAAATTTTAAGTTATTTACCACTTTTCTTTGCAAATATTTCACCTGATATAAATGATTTTCTCTTCCGCATTTTTTGAAAAAAAAAAATTAAATAGTCCGACTTTTCTGAAATTCCGACTTTTCTTTAATTCGCTGAATTTTAAGAAGTTCCGTTTTAATGTCTTCGATTTCTTTTAAGAGTCAATTTTCAGACCCAGAATTTGCGTAGATAGACTCTTAAAAATATCTTTTTTCCACAGTCAATGAAAATTGAGCATTTTTAAAGCCACTTGAAAAAAATAATGAAACATTTTTGTAACCAACTGAACCAAGGCAGCACCATAGCTGCCGACTTCTAAGATCTTCTGCTACTGGAAATTTTTAATAGAAATTTTAATATATTTTTTAGCAGTTTTTACTTGATGAAATTTTTTACAAAGAAATAGTGGTGTTAAAAATCCGTACAAGTTGGCACCTGTGCGGCACTATTTAATCATTCATTAAAAAGATAAATAAATAAATGGAGGTTAAATCTCAGTTAAGGCTAAAACAGGCAATTATTTCATCAATAACAGTCAAAATTCGCATTTTCTTTTTTTTTTTTTTTCCCACAACTCATTTTCAAAATATGTGATCGTTACAGAGTAAATTAACAAAATTGCCGTTTATTTAAAATAAATTTTCCGATTTTTTTTATTATTTTTCCCCCTAGATTTACGAAGTGCTGTTTAATAAATTTACGTTTAATTATCGAACTGCACAATTTTTCCGTAGTCGATTCATAAAATTCATGCATATAAAACTCAGAGAAAAAGAAATATGCCAGGTTGCTTATTTTTTTTTTTTTTAAGTCGTCACTTAATTTAATTGCCATGTGGCAATTGGCGAGTGAATATTTTCAGGTCCACACCAAAGCGTGTAGATAATCAGCCATTAAACCCACAATTCCCCACACCAACACCACCTAGAGTGATTAAATTTTACAAAACATTGCAAATGATTTCAAGAGTGTAGTTCATATTATCTCGATAGTGATTGCGTGGGTTAAGACCAACTGACTGCATTATGTGTACACATGGAATGTCTTCCATGTGTGGTTTTTCTAAGAAATTCTAGCTTGTATTTATGCGAGTTTTAGAAAAAACCACAGAAAGGTCCGAATGGCTTGGCTAGGTCGAAGTGCGCAACCTGGTATCAAATCCGGCCCCACCAATCTTCCCAGCTTAGAGTTGAGAACCTTTCCCGCCACTAGTGATCTCATATTAACTTAATAAAATAATATATTTTTAAAAGCAAATGCATATTTAATATTTAAAGTTTAAATAAATAATATTTTTTAGCTCATAATAAACTAATAAGAAATATTTAAATGTAAATATTTAAATGTAATATTTAAATGTATAATGTAATTATTGTTTAAATGATTAAAGTATTTTTTCAAAATAAATGAAATGTAAAAAAAATAAAGATTTTTTTTTTCTTTTTTCTTTTTGTAATTACAAAAAAAAAAAAAAAAAAAAAAAAAAAAAAAAAAAATGTGAAGCACTGTATTAGCATAAATAAAATAAAAGTCAACTGTTCTTAGTTTACAAATTATTTTTATTACATGATGATAAATCAGAGACTGGATAGTCACAATGAGTGAGTAGGATCAAAGATCGGTATTTCAGTATAAATAGAACCTGGGATTTTTTAACAAAAAATGTCATTTTTATTGTTATGAAGCTTAGGGGTGAAATAAAAACAAAATAATATTAATATTTAAAAGAAAAACCACTATATTACAAATGAATCATTTCAAAAATAATTCATTTGTAACAAATGATAATTGTTTATACTTTTGAGGCTTATCATTAAATACAGGAATTAAAAAAAAAAAAAAAAAAAATAAGAATTAAGAAGTTGATTTTGGTAAAGGTTTAAAACATGTAATGTAAGGTCTACTAAAACTAGACCATTCAAAAGTGGAAGTTACAGTGTCTATGTTTTAGAGGTCGATGGTGGTATTACAGAATTTTTTTATATATGGATATAATAACTTCTCATCATGTCAGAGATACAGTTGCTCTGATTTTACATATTCTACCTTGCGTCAATGAGAAAGAAGATTAGATTGTGAAATATTATAATGCTCTGTTATATTTTAGTTAGTGTAAAATTTTCTTGAAACAATAGAAACTGAACTTAAATCTATTCATGGAGATATAATTTTTACAGGAGGGAAAATATTAGCTATTATGCTATTTTTACAGGAGGGAAAATATTAGTAGTGCTATTTTTTATGCAAAAGACTATAAAAGTTTGTAAGACGTACTATTGTGTTTGGGTAGGAGGAGGGAGCAGTCCTTATTTTCATGGTGTTTTGCATCAAAGATGTTACAGTTTCTTTGGAGACCTACATAAATATCTCCAACTGATTGCAAAAAAGTAACAAGTTATTTAGAAAAACATTTACTCAATACTGGAAAGAACATAATAAATGATGTTGCTTCTGGTATGTCTTTTAGAGATTCAACTCGCAAAAGACTTCCTGAAACGTCTGTTGAAGTTAAAAAGGACTTAATTGATAAATTACAATAACATGGTCATGGAAAAAAGCCATTAAAGAAAAAAGTAGAAAGCAATTTAATCACTTACAAAACAAATACTACAAGTTCGTATAAAATGATATATTTTTTAATGCAAGGATTGTTTTCACCAATTATGAACTGCAAAATATTAAACAGAAAAGAAAGATGGATGCAATTACATTATGTAGACTAGTTTGTAGCAATAAACTTTTGAAAAAAAGTTTTCTGGTGTTTCTGACATTTTACCGGACAAAAAAGACATTTTCAATACATTTTATTGTAAATTTGAATACTAAACTATTATCGTAGAGTCACTGGATTTCTATATATACTTTTCTGAAAATACAGCTCACTATTTTGACAGTTATGGACTACACCCTGGAAACAGTCATATATTTCATTTAATTAAAAGAAATAGCAGTGCAATCAAATACAATAATTGCTGTTTTCAGGACAATCTGTCAACCCCATGTAGGTTTTTTTCTATGTTCTCTATTAAAGTGTGCAAAAAATTCTTTAAAGAATTTAAATCCTCAAAACAGGAAATAGAATGAACTATTTATAGAGAAATTTGTGGGGGGAAAAAAAAAATCTGGTGTGAAACAACCAGACTTCCATATTACACGTATTATATGCACTTTTTGGAAATAATGTGATCAGAAGACATAAAATTGGCCAAACGAAGTAGACACTTAACAAATTTTCTATGAGAGAAAGCTGATATAAAGACATGTAAAACAAAGTTTACATAGTTAAATTAACAGAGTTTACAAGTAAAACAAAGTTTACAAACTTAAAAAATAAGGGGGGGGGGGAATGATAATTATTTTTTGAAACACCAATTTCCGAGATCTAATACTGACCTACCTAAGCAGGATCACTGTTAATTTTACTGTAATAACTACATAATACACAAGAAAGGCTATCTAAAATGGATTTATGTAACAATTTTCAAGAAAATCGTTAGAACCGTTTTTGAGATACCAACTTTTACCAAAACTTGGTTACACAATTATTGACCGGAAACAATAATTACATACAAAAGGATATTTAAAAGGGAGTTAAGATGTCGAGTTTGAAAAAAATCTGTACAGCCGATTTTAAAGGATTGCAAGATTTGAAATTTAGCTACTCATACAGGGCGTCTATCAATTTTCCTGAACTAGCCAACTATATCATTCGAAAGGACATCTAATAGAATGTTTATATAGCAAGTTTGAAGGAAATCGTTAGAGCCGTTTTTGAGATACGGACTTACGGTCCCACTTCTGGTTTTCCGATTTTCACCAAAATTTGGAAAATTTATCTGTACACCAGTCCTGTTTCAACTCTGAAGTTTCGTAGTTCTATCTTTATTAGTTTCAGAGATATGATAGCCAGAAGATTCCACATATACATACATACACACACACTGACCAATTGCCAAAATCTACTTTTTTGGACTCAGGAGACCTTAAAATGTGTAAATCAGGTGAAAACTCAACATCAAACTTTTGGACCGAATACAATACTTCCATTACCTACGGTAGTCAGGTGATGGAAGTAATTACTTCTCATAATGTTGTCATATGTTTTATCGAAGGAAGCATATTATTTGCATTGTTTTAATTAATATGAAATCTAATTGAACATCTCAACAGAAGGTTTGGGCTGGTTTAACATGGAACATTACAGACTTTTCCAGTCTGACTCTGCACAAGAACATGAAAATTTTACTTATCTCCATGCTACACTTTTTAAAACATACATCAATATCTCCAGGTTTCCAAAGATTAGAAATGTCTGATGAAAAAATTTATTTTAAGAATATTGAACAATTCAGAAATTATAAAATACATTCACAGAAAGCAAAATAAAAAGAAATTTTGTTATTTGTTTTTATCAAACGATTTTTTTAAATGATATATTATTTACTCATTCCCGTTCATCAAAATTATATGATGATATTATAGAATGAATTTTAGATGGAAAAAAGAATGAATATTTCAGCATTTTTAAATGGCGATAAACTTATTACAGAACTGATTTAGAAGCGGTCATCATCCTCATGGTTGATGAACATCATTTCTAAGTTATTGCAGAACTTCACTTCTTTTGTAGAACGCATTAATAATGTATTTATCTGCTTTCTATATTATACTTTAACCATGTTTCTTGTGACAATAGAAGTCTCTGCACAAGTGCACTGACTCAATGAGTTCAGTGCTAAAATATGGATGATGACCCTTGTGGTTGAGAGAAGAAAATAAGCAAATGCGAAATGACTTTCTTTGTGATCACTGGTCAATATGAAACCACTCCAAGCCTTTAGATCAACCTCAATGCTGGGTGCGATAAACATGGCTGCACTATATGTTGTATATATATATGTATAAATATATATATATATTACTTTCTTCTATATTTCCATAGAAGAAAGTATTGGATTCATAAAAATTTTCTACTTCCGGTTTTCAACAGAAGTCTAGAACACGATTTGACCACTTTTTAAAAATGTCTGTCTATCTGTGTGTGTGTGACAAAAATTTTGTGGCGACTGTATCTCTGGAACTACTGCTCAGAATTGTATATAAATTTATAGGTAGATGCACCTTGACCTAAATTGGTGCCTATCAACTTTTGGTGTCAACCGCTCAACAGGTGGCGCTGCTATACAGCTATTTCTGCAGTTTCAGGGGAGGCTATATCTCAGATTTTATAGTGTATAATAAAACAAAACTTGATATGTGAGAAGACCATTATGAAACATTATGCTGATTCAATTTGAATGCTTATAGGACAACAGGTAGTGGTGCTATATAGCGATTTCTGGAATTTAAGAGAAGGCTATAACTCAGGAACTACTGCAAAGAACTTCATACAAATTTATATGTAGATGCCCTTTGACATAAGTTAGTGCCTGTCAACTATTGGTGCCAACCACTCAACAGATGGTGCTGCTACACAGCGATTTTGCAGTTTAAGGGCAGGCTATATCTCAGGTTCCATTGCATATCATTAAACAAAATTTTTTATGTGAGAAGACCATTATGAGACATTATGCTGATTCAATTTAGATGCTTATTGGTCAATAGGTGACACTGCTATACTGCAAATTTCCTCGATAACGGGAAGGCTATATCTCAACTTCCATGGCATACAATTGTACGAAACTTGATATATGAGATAATACTTATAAAAAAGCATTTTTTTGTAGTATGTTTAGCAACGAAAACATTATCACGATTCAAATATCAAAATATTGTTATGATTCTTATTCTTGCTAAAAGATGAAAAAAATTAAAGTTGTTTTGCAAAATTATAGAAAAAGAAATCTGCCCAAGTATAGAAGACAGATTTCAAAATAAAAGAATGATTGTTAATTCTCATTTAAATGAGATATTAAACGTAGAGAATCTGTCTCAAGATTTAGTTAAAAATTTGCGAACAATAACAGATAGCTGTCAAAAAAATATTCGAGCACTCAAAGGTATAGGATTGGAATTGAATCCCTTTACGGAGGCCTTACTTATAAATTTAGTTCTTAAACAGATCGATAAAGAAACTAAAAAACAATTTGAATTATCTTTAAGTTCTACAGAATTGCCAACATGGTGCGATTTCATTAACTTTTTACAAAAAAGATGCTTGGTGTTAAGATGTTATTTATAAAAATAAAACTATCTTTCTTTGAATATTTAGTGTTAGTTTTTTCTAAGATGAAAATCATTTGCATTCATCAAGTAGATAATTTTAATAAATAATAGTTTTAATAAATTATTTGCACTTGGGTGAATTTGTACAGGAAAATGTAGAAGAAAGTCTTGTGATGGCCACAACATACTAGTTTTTAATTGCCATTAAAAAAAAAAAATCTTTCATTTTCTTTTTACTTGCTTGTGACCACATTTCTCAAAGACAAGAAAATGAACCTTTTTTTTTTTTTTTTTCTAATTTATTTTTTTTATTCTGATCATTGCTTGACATCTTTATTTTTCAGCACATGCCCAACAGTCTTTCCGAGATAGGAAAATGATTAAATCCACTTTTCCCTTATCAAATGGAAAAACTACTGGCCTCATCTGGCCTTTCTTTATTGACATAAAAATATTAAAAAAAACAGAAAAAAATATTACATAAATACAAAGATATAAAATTACAATTAACTTTTATAAAACATCACAAAATATACAGAAATACATATAATATTGATAATATGAATATATATATATATATATATTATTTTTTTATATAAATACAAAAGCATTTCAAAAATACATATATGTACAATTTTTGATATAATACATATCATATAAAATATTTATTTATAAAACTAAAACTGAAATATTACATATTCTTACAAAAACCGCATACAATAAAAAAAAAATAATAATAATAATAATAATAACAAATGGATTTTTTTTTTTTTTTTTTTAAGTTAAAAATATCAATAATTTGTGTCTACTGAAAGTGGGATATGAAATTATATGATCATAGATACTTAAATCTAAAATATTGCAAAAATATATTTTAAGATCTTATATACATTTTCACATTTAATATTCAGTAAAATAAAAACTACTGGTGTCCATGTATAATAATGTACATTTTCCATTATAATTTTTTTTTAAATAATCATATTAAAAATAATACATTTTCAGTTTTGATAACTCTAAAACAGTAAAATACACATAGTTTGGTTTACTGATAGTTAGATTTGCTTTTCTATAATTTAAAGAAAATGAAAAAATCATTGACAATTCCAAAGTACTCCAAACTCGCCCTTGACAGATATTTTTTACATTTATTTATGTTAAAGGCTGCTTCAAAATTTATCTTTTTTTTTTTTTTTTTTTTTTTTTATGGAAGTTTTACCAGAGAAACTTATTTATTTTCCTAAAAAAGATTTCTTTTTTCGTCCCACCCCCCCCTGAATTTGCTTTGCTTGCACACTTATTTTCTGTTTTCATTCATTGAAATTTATATTCTATTTGAGTCACAGTTTTGAGGAAAAAGCTAAAATATCTTAGATTTTTTATTTGCAAACCATTTTCTACACAAAACTTTAGATTTAAATAATCACAAATATAAATACTTAAAAAAAAGAAAAAGAAAAACTGCGTCAACTTTAGACAAGGAGTCGAATTTAAAGAATTGCATAACTTTTTAGCATTTGGAGGCACCAAGTCATATGTGATATTCAATTGTTTTCGATAGCCATGGGTAAATTGGTGGGTTTATGATGCAATTCCTTTGCATAATTTAAATATCCAATCAGCTATCCCACTGATGAATCAGGTGCTGTTTCCAAAATATTAAAATTTTCAGATTCTGAAAGTGTGGTGAGCCATCTAAAGTTTCTTTACAGTAAATTTTGCACCATGACAAACCATAAAGGTTAATTGCATCTAACACTATGATATAACTATTGTTTGTGTCAGAATTATAAGTTTTAGGGATGTATGGATCATTAGCAGTCACATCTGTTTTATCCAAAAACAAATACTGACTCTCATTTAGCTTTTAATCCATACATAATCCCTAATGTCTCTAAATAATTGAAGTTCAACCTTAAATAACTTTAAACTGGCATTCATTCCAGGTCAAATCTGCACTAGTAACAAAATACACAAGATCGAGTTCATAGTAAGTCATGGCGGTGCGTCGAAAGAAAGTAAACACTTCAGCTAACAACATCTATATTTTGATAAAATACAAGATAGTCAGAAAATGTATGGCTGTCTAGCTTTAACCCTTTATAGGGCTATTTTTTTCTAGTAATGTTATGTTAAAATATTTTTGGGATTGAGATTGATGAATAAAAAGAAATTCATTTAGCTTATTACCTAAAATTAATTTGATTTTTAAGATTTTTTTTTTTTTTTGGGAGGGGGGGGGGGGTTATGTTTCCCACCGCCCACTGTGAGCTATTCAAAGGTAAGATATCATATATTTTGCATTTATTTTTATTTCACATTGCATTATATATTTTTTGTAAAGTTGTTCAACTTTAGTCAATTGTACGTCATCTGGAACAGTTTTCTTGCTGCTCAGAAAACTTACAGGCCGTCCTTAGTGTTTATGACTTGAAAATCCAGAAATCAGTTGTCGTGCTAGCCGAAGTAGAAAATTTAATTGGACTCTAGGTCCTAAATCTCTTCTACTTAATTTCCAGAGAATGAAGGCATTTACAATTGCCAGTTCAATTAGGAAGTATAAGATTCGACATTTAAAAATTAATAAAGTTGGTGGGAAGTATACCTCTCAGGGCCTTATAAAGGGTTAAACACAGCACATAAGCACAAATTTTTTTTTTTTTTCAGCACAGTGTAATAATTCTCAAAAAGTTTCATATTTTTTAAACATGATATATAATGATTGACATACAAATATATGATCAGACTACAAGCTTAATTGGACACTGAATCTGCTTCTAGCTTGATGAGTCTCCAAGTGAATTTTGGCAGTCCCAATATAGTAAGATCTGTAGAGTTCATTGAGTTCCATAATGACATTCTTCTCTAAATTAATCAAATATGGGTTATAGTTTATTTTTTCAGAATCTTCAGATAAATCTAGGTGAAATTTTTTGTATTTCTTTTGTGGAAAAATGCAAACTATATTTTAGGAGGGGAAAGAAAAAAAAAAAATGAATTTTTGTGTTAAATTATTTTTTAAAAAACAATTCATTATAAAAACGAAAAAATAACTGAGATAGAAAAAATAAAAATAAGTAAGATAGAAAAAATAACTTACTTATTCTGGATTAATGTACAGAGGTTGCTTTATCTTCTTCGCTATTTTCACTAACAAAGTTTAAACATCTCTTGCATCCTATGAACTTTAGAGTTGTTTCATCATCGTCTTCTTCAATGTAAAGCTCACTGGAATATCTTTTTGATAATCCAGCTTCTGGAATTAAAGAAACTTTTATTTTTGGTTTAAAAATACTTATAGCTTTTAATTAAAAAAAAAAATATATATATATATAAAGGAAAATAAAATTATAAAAGTTTGAAAATAATATTTACTTAGAAAACTCACCAGAAGCAATATTCAACTCCATTTCTCAGACTGAAAAAGGAACCTTCGTTGAACGTAACCAATGATGAATCTGCAAAATATTCCATCAACAACTTAGTGCTTGCTTTTTATACTTGCAACTGATATTGCTTTTGACACTATATGGGTTGTAAGCTCAATCATCTATAACATTCAGATATTTTTTAACATAATCTAGGTGCAAAGATAATTCAACGTGCTTTCATCAGTCTCCTATAACTGTTTATTTGTATTAAATTTCCTTTTCGTAATTCTATGTTGGCTAACACATATAATTTCTTTTCTCTATTTTTTCTTTGATTTGCTCTATTTATCCTTCCTAACAACACATTTGGCCATACTACATGCTGAAGACGACCACAGGATGTCAATGGATGTCCTTTTCATCCATAGGACATCCCGAGGATGTCATTTGGAAAAGCTATACTGTTAGGGCTCATGCCCTCATACATGACATTCCCATTTACCCTTTTTGCTTTTCACTTCCCATGCATCTATTACACTACACTGATCTCCGACGGATTCACTGACATGATATTTTCTTAAATAATACATATTAAAATTTTGTATATTTAATACTGTTTCATCATGAATAAGCATTTAAGAAATACACAAGTAGTAAAAAAAAAAAAAAATTAAAAAATATATTATTTTTTAAATAAACATTTTAATACTTTTGCTAGAATTTAAATACCTTATATAAAACTTTTCCATTATGTTTGACTGATTAATTTCGAACACTCCGTGTTCATCCTCAGAGTCGAAACGCTAAACGCCGTCGTTCTTCTTTTGATGTTTACTTTGCCGGTGTATCCAGTGGTTGCCACTTCACTTCACTTCGTGTTCTTCTAGTAGCTGTTGCCATGCGGTGGGTATGATATAATGCTCTCTGTCATTAACGGTATTATAATTAGTGGTAATCTCGAGGGCCTCCCGTTTTAGTGCATAATTTTGGTTATTGTAAGGGGCTATTTTTTTTATGTTAATGGAGTTAATATTAATGGGGTTATTGATGTGGGTGGCGGAGAAAGCGGTGGAGGATTTTCCTAGTTTTAAGTCTGCGCAATGTTCTTTTTCCCTTTCTGAAATTTTTCGTTTAGTCATCCCGATATAGCAGGCTTTATTTCCATTTAAATGTTCAAAGTTTATTTTGTAAATTCCTGGGGTAGAGTTTTGCGGAATTAGGTCTTTTTCATTGCGGATATGTTGAAAGATGCTTTTATTAGGTTTTATAGGGATGTTGACGTTTAAATTTTTAGCTTCATTTTTTATTTTAAGGCTTGCACCGTTACTATATGGTATGGCAGAGGTGAAGATGGGTTTAGATTTCTGGGCACTGGGCGTTTCGACTCTGAGGATGAACACGGAGTGTTCGAAATTAATCAGTCAAACATAATGGAAAAGTTTTATATAAGGTATTTAAATTCTAGCAAAAGTATAATTGTGCTTTTCCTTAAAAATAAAATTACAGTAAACATTTTAAAATTGAATTCCGAGATTAATCTTTTAATTCTCCATCAATTTTATCTATAAAAAGGTGACACCTTTTTTTCCCCCCTCAAATTCTATAAATAACGAGGCGTCAAACTTCTCAAAACTACATTTGCAATAAGGTTTCATATGCCTGCACAATTTTTCTACATTGTTAATTTAAAAGATTGTAGGCAGAAACAAATGAAAAAGTGAATGTAGTTAATTAGATTGCAATCAAAAGCGACATGAAATTAAGAAAAGAAAATTTCAGAAGGCTTTGTACTGGAGTGTTGTGTCA
The DNA here is from genome assembly GCA_963930645.1 of Salticus scenicus. Taxonomy (NCBI): domain Eukaryota; kingdom Metazoa; phylum Arthropoda; class Arachnida; order Araneae; family Salticidae; genus Salticus; species Salticus scenicus. The sequence continues at coordinate 247,020,889 of OZ005656.1, forward strand.
AAATATTATAAATTAAGTGAGTCACTTCTGTTAGAATTTAAACACAAAATTGACTGGGTCATGATTGTGAATTTTAAACTTTTTCTGGGACTTTCATGTGAGCTAATGCTGACAAAATCAGAAGGGGAAAAAGTATCTTGACATCAAAAGCTCGAAGAGCCAATCATGTTAGAATTTTGGGATTGTTTTAATCGGAATTTGATTTCACGATATCAGATTGCATGATTCATACATGAATATTATTACTGCCTTTTGAAAAAGAAACTCGTGATCATATACGAACAGTTGGATTTAGGTATCATAGTAGACTTAAAAGATCAAAGAAAAAGATATCTGCAATGCATTGGTTTTGAATAACAACATATCTACAATAATTATGAATACAGTTCACAGACATTGGGTATGTCATTATATAAGAGAAATTTATGAGGTGTCCCGCATGTGAAGAATGCCAACTGAGAATATAAAAAATCTTTTCAAAAGCAAAAATTTCATTTGTATCAGTATGACATTGATAATCCTATTGACTGTTATTATATATTTTGTCATAAGTGATAAAATCAACCAAAATAAGGTCACTTCTTTTTTTACTAACTCTGAAATTTTATTAGCTGATTAATCTTTTTTGTAGTAGATTTGAGCTGTGAATCAACTAGTTAAAACATGCATTTGAGTGAGTAACACGAAGCCTTATTGCTTATAATTTTATATTGTGTGTCATTAATGTCTGCCATTTTTGAACCGGAGCTGCCCATTCCACCAAACCCAGGTAAGAGATTTTAATTATAAATTTAGTTAAATCTGGTAATGCTAAGTAGAAATGTTAAAAAATTTAGTAAGAAAAACCGCAACTGCTAATTAATAGTTGGACAATAATTTAAAACATTTAACGAAAGTCTACTGAATATGGAAAACTGAGTAAAGCAACATTAATAATTGATTATTTAAATCCAGTTTTCGTTGTAAAGTACAGATAAACAGAATTTCAGAATATTTAAAGCACAATTTGTTATTTTATTTATTCATTTATTTTAATGTTCTTCTAGCTCCATCATTTAAAAAAAAAAAAAGCCAAAGACAGAATTTAGTTTAGTATGGAGAACTATTAATTTCAATCTGTATTTTTTTTTTTTTTTCAACCGTAAAGCTGAGCCACATACTTTTCAAAATGACTGAAATGAATTAAAATGAAATGTTGCTATCTAAATTTCAAACTTTAATTAATTTTAAAAAATCTAATTGTCGTGTCGAAAAACTGTTTGCGCCCCTGGATTAAGAAAAATAGCCCCTTTCATTTGGTACCGAATTTGTAACGATAGGACTGATATTTCTAATTTATTTTGGTGTTACACAAAACTGGTCTACGACATTTTTTTTCCCAGATTGAAACTAATAGTCCTCCTAGTCCTAAAAACTTTAGGAAATTTTATTTTTAGTTCTTTATTTTAATAAATAATAAACACTTAGTTTTTTTTTTTTTTATCATCTTATTACACACTCCTTGTTACCAATAAATAAATAAAATTTAGAAATAAAATAAATGAATAAAATATTCCCCAAAACCCTAAACGAAGGAAAAAGAAAAGTTTCGACAAGATTTTTTTCAACCCATAAATTATAATTTAAAATAAAAACTAAATAAATAAGAGAAAAAAAAATCTTGTCTAATTTTTTTTTTTTTTTTTTTTTTTTTTTTTCTGCTTTTAGAGTTGTTACATGTAATATACCTCATTTACAATTGTAAAATATGAAAACAAGATATCTGACAAATTTGTAAGAATTATTATTTATTTATAAAACAATACTTTATACATATAAATAACAAAATCTAAATACAATTAAATTACATATTTTCCACTTCCATTTTCTTTAGCTCCCAAAATTGTTTTAATCGCTTTAACCATTCATTCCAATAAAACTTCATATTGGACTCATCAATAAAATGAACAGTAGCAGCATGGCCATTTTCATAAGCAATGACAATTAAACCTTTATTTACCTTGAAAAGAAAAAAAAAATTCAAATTATATTAATACTGAATAAAAATATAGAAAGTAATCAACAGATCTAAATTATAATGATCAAAAGAAAAATGTTTCACAATAATTTTGAATATCATTTGATTGTAACGACATGATTTCTAAAAATTAAAAATTTTATTAGTATCAATTAAAATCTAATAATGTAGGGTCTTTAAAATTTTTACAACATTGCATTCCTGTTAAAAAAAAAAAAAAAAAAAAAAAAAAAAAAGTGCAAATTTTTTTATTTTATTTTTCAATTAATTTCTTCTATATAAATAAGAAAAAAATCTGATGTGGACATCACATGACTTCTTAAACCCATCGAAATATGCGTATTGTTGTGAAAACATAGACATTTTCAGATGTAGTGAGTGGTTTGTAAATAATAAATGCATATTCCAGTCTATGAATATTTTCGAAAACAAGTCAAGAAAATTATTACTCGAACCACAAAAGTCATCAAAGATTATATATACTGTAGGCGTACAAATTGCTTGTTCAAGAACAGTATTCCACAGCTTATTACAAAATTTTTTTATTAGCAAATGAATATCTTAAGATTCAATGGAATCCACTCAAGTGTAGATGGTCTACTTTTGCACTATTTAGCGAAAATTACTGACAAAAAATGATACATTATACAAAATAATAATAATAATAAAAACTCTACTAAAATTAAAAGTGCTTACTGATTCTGGCAACCCTAAACTACTATTTTCTACAAATTTGGTTTGAACATTTGTAAATATTAAGTAACTGTTAAAATAAAAGGTTAATACAAAAAAAAAGAAAAAAAAAAAAAAAAAAAAAAAAAAAAACACTTTTTTTTAAAGGCAAAATATTCAGAATGTAAATTTTTATCAGAAATGCAAATGAGATTGCTCAAGTTCTGATCACTTAATCTGTTTTGAAGTTTATTTTTAACTTGATTTGAAGAATTCAATGAGTGCTCAATAGAAGCGGAGTTAACTGTGATAATTAATATTAGTTCATATGTTATTACAACGTATCTGTACATACATCAGTATGTGTATTAAAAAAAAAAAAAAAAAAAAACTATTCACATATTTACATTTTCTTTAAAAACTTTTAGAATTAGGTCATTCCATATAAATTCAAGGAAGTGTGTTGCTCAACTATTTTTGTTTCTTTTGATGCTTGTGTCCCTCATCGTCACATATGAGAGATGTTAAAAAAACCTTTTATTTTTTTCTGTGCCATAAACCTGAAATTTTATACAGGTCATCAAAAGCCATTCTCTTGGTTAAAAATGGGATTATTAGACCTTTATATTTTGGCAGAAATCTCTTTGAATTAAATTTACAAGTGCTAATTTTAAATATTAGTATCAAAATGCATAAGGTAAAGGTGCCACATGCTAAGTTATACTCCTGTAACTTAATAAATAAAAAAGTCAAAGTTCAAGGTCAAACATGAAATTTTTGTCAATTTCGATCGTGAATAAATCTTCGAGGGAGCAAAACCCCAAAATAAAATATAAAAAAAAATCAATTTCTGTAATCACACTAATGAGAAAATTTAATTGTAACTGTGTGGGTTTTTTACCCTTTACAGTTTACAGTCCCTAAATTAAAAAAAAAAAATGAGATTTTAAGACCTCAATAAACCAGAAGGAAATTAAAAAAAAAAAAAAAAAAAAAATCTTTGCCAATTTATTAATCCATTAAAGTATTATTATATGTAAATTGTGTTTTTTTTTTTTTTTTTTTTTTTTTTTGGTGGTTTTAATTTTTAAAAAACTATACAGTTTTTTAAATTCCGTAGTTTGACTAATTGAAGTACACTAAAGTAGAAAATTAAACATTGAATTAAATAAATTTCTCTAAAAGAGTTATTTACTATCAAAATTAACAAAAATTTTACATTTGACCTTGAACTTTGAGCTATTGTAAATATTTTAATTATTAAGTTACATCAATATAACTAAGCATGGGACACCTTTACCATATATACTTTGATACTAATATTTAAAATTAGCATTCATAAATTTAACTCAAAGAGATTTATGCCAAAATATAAAAATCTAATAATCCTACTTTTGACCAGGAGAACAACTTTTGATGACATGTATAAAATTCCAGGTTAATAGCAGAGAAATAATAAAAATTGTTTTGAACATCTCTCATATGTGCTTATAAGGAACACAAGTATCAAAAGAAACAAAAATAGTCGAGCGACATACTTCCTTGAATTTATATAGAATGACCCAATTAAGAAGTGCCTTGAAATTATTGCCCCCCCTCTTTTTTTTGGGAGGGGGGGGATCTAGATAATCTAAAGATAGAGAAACAAAACAGTTATTATATTATCCATAACAACTAAAAAGTTAATCAAATGTGAGATGGAAAAAAAAAAAAAAAAAAAAATGGAAAAATCCCCATGTGACATAATTTTAAGTCGGATTTTTTAAAAATATAGTGAGATTCTCAGAATCCCATCCTTTGTTGTGAATCCTGGCTGTTAATTTGATAACGGGATGTGTACGCATATTCCACATTGCAATGACATTTTATGGCCTTGTAAGTGTCATTATAAAAATTAAAAATTCTTTCAAGAACACATTATACAAAATGTAATGCGTATTTATGTCTCACCAAAACTAATAATTCATTTAAACACATTCAACATAAATGAATTTAATAACCAACATTGTATATTTCTTACACTACTCAAATATTTTCATTTACAATAAAATTTTAATGAAGGAAAGATTAACTTAGGGAAAAAAAAAACAGAAACAAAACAATGGTAAGATGTTTAAATAGAAAATGCCTAACTCGAATGATTGTACAGGTCAGTATTTACAGACATAATCGTATAGCCAAGCCAATAGCCATATATTCATGCAAGTTAGGAAAAATCTAACTTGCACAATTATACAGATGCTCCTCTGCTTTTTTGGGTAATACTAATTTTTTAAAATTATTTTTGTTCAAATTCCAATAAGATTAAAGATACATAAAAAAAATAAAAATTAGTTTCATTTAAAAATGAAAATGTTTTTGGTCTTAAAGTGATAAATACTTTTAAACTTTTTGAAAAATATTAAAAATATCCCCCAATCTATTCTAGAGAGTGAAAGATAAATAATATTTACAAGCAAAAGTACTTTAGCTAATTAAATGCTTGCATAAAAAAAAAATAACAAAACCAAAAAATTAAAATATCACAGTTATTCTTACAATTTTTTTATACGATAACATGCAAAACCAACTCACCAAATACTGAAATTTAGGATCAAAATTTAAAGCTCCAACGTATGCAGCTATCTGAAGTGGATCATCATAGGTATTTTTTATTAGAGGCTTGGATTTTTTCGATGTCTTCCAATCAATGACAACTAAATTTTCCCTGAAATATGAAATACAGCTGGAAATTTTCATCGATCAAATATCCATAGAAGTTTGATTAGAAATACACAATAATAAAAAACAGTAAGTAAAAAGTAATAATTTAGAATAAGCAGTACAAATCAATTAATTACTGCAAGCACCTTTGTTGTGGTTTGTTTAGAAGACATTCAATAAAAATAATTAATCTGATTTGACATAATAATACTAAACTTTAAGTTTTTCTTTAAGCATTTACTTGTTAATATCTGGTATAATAATTGGTAGGAATTTTACAATAAATCATAATTACAAATTCATGTATTTCAATTATTAGTTTCCACGAAACTAGTGTGGTCTATAGTTTAGTCAGTTTGTTAGTTTATTAATTTATTTAGACATTATCTCATGAATGAATAATAATAAAGAAGTTATATTACTTTTAAAATATCATTTATGTTAGAATCTTATTAAAATTTTATTTTCAAAACTTTATAAGTTATTTGAAATTTAAAAGCTTTCTTAAACAAGGCAAGAAAAGGGTAAAATTCCCCTTAATCGTATATTATGGAGATTATTTTCATCATAATGATGTTGGACTAGTTTTATGATACTGGCATGAACATTATTGAATATCAACAATATATTTTAAAAACTTAGTAAGTTATTTGAAATTGAAGGTTTTCAGAACATGACAGAAAGGGTAATGTTTTGCATAAATTAGCATTATTAAAATTACTACATAAAAAATAGGATAAAACTGCCTGAAAATTGAAATACAAAACTGATACTAGTAAAATCATGCAGAAATAGGGATTTTATTGAAGCAAAAAAAAAAAAAAAAAAAAAAAAAAAAACAGAAGATTTTATAAAAAAAGGGAAGATTTTTCTTCTTCTCTCTTAAAAAAAAAAATTCTTTGTTGTGTTAAACAGTATACAGTTTTACACTTTTAATATTTTGAAGCAATCTACAAAAATGTTTTACTATACACTGATTATACTAAATACATAAAAGTTTGAAATGAAATTATACCTATTCAACATAAAAATAACTACAAAACAGAATCTGTAAGAAATTAATTTAACAATGGACTAAAAAACTTAGTCAAGTATATAATAAAAAAGTAAATAAAATAAGAAAAAGAATTGATACCTAAGAGTGTAGAAAGAAATGCAGTCACTAAGCTGCTGTCAAATATTTTCTACTAAACATTTTTAGTTTCCATTAGCTGTTTCAAGCTTTCCCTACCCCCTCCCCAAAGTAGACATGTGATTGCTAAAATTAGAAATCAGCTGAAAATTTTTCACTAACATGACTGGTTGGTTGATTAGTTGAACATTGATAAAGTCACTTTCAATAAATTGATGACATAAACATTTATACATATATTTTTTAAGTACATTAAGCATTTTCAGAATTTCTTCATTAACATAAAAAAAAAAAAAAAAAAAAATCTTTAATACAACTGCAATAACTTTTATATCCACATAAAACCTCATTAAAATTCCATGCCAATGGAAAAACAAATTTGTTAAACAAATATAGAATATGATGTTTGTGTATGTACATCAATCATACATATAAAAAAAGTAGCAGTAGTTAATAACCAGTTTCAAACATGCATAAAACCAACTGAGTATTAATTTTCTTAAATTGTTTTCAAAAAATTTTCCTACCTGAAAAATCAATTTTTTTGTTTTTTCCCATATTTACACATTTGGTATAAATATGACAAACAAATATTTAATTTAATAGAGGAAAAATAAACAGATTCATTAAATTCAGCAATAAGGTCTAAAAATAATTACATACGTCAGAAATATTGAGCACTTCTATAGCTTTATTGATTCTAGAATTGATCACTATCCAGAGAAGGGGAAAGGGGGATAGAAAAATAATTATAGAGTAAGAAATATTAAATTCTACTTTTAGAATCTAATGAAGCAAGTTTAAAAATAATATTATCATTTATGTTGTAGATGGATAAAGATTAATAAAAGACTTCTGCAGAACATTTGATTGCCGCTCACTAGTTAGAGATAGATGAAGGAGAGGGGGGGGGGGGACAAAAAATAATTACATGAGCAAGAAATATTTAACAATTACATTTCTTTACAGGTTCTAGGATCTCAAAAAACAAATTTGAAATGAATATTGAGATTTATGTTATGGATGGAGAAAGATTAAGAATTGGGAGCTTTCGTGATCACCGATCGCTCCATGGTGTTTATTTTTTAAAGCGAACGATATCCGCGACTTTTTTAAAAACGGAAGATTTCATCATCTGCAGTGGCGGATTTAAGGGGGGGCTAGGGGGGGTTGAAGCATCCCCCCCCCCCGAAAAAAGTACTGTTTTTCACAATTGACTATTACAATTGTAAACTTTTGTTTGATCTGGTATAACACCTTGAAAAATCTTAGCCCCCCCCCCCCCCAAAGTTAAGTTCTGGATCCACCACTGATTATCTGTCCGGAAGATAGGTTAAAAAACCGGAAGTCTTCCGGGAAAACCAGAAAAGTTGGCAAGTATGCTGTAAGCATCTTTTGTATGAACACTACACATGCCAAGTTAATATGTAGTTTTGAAAATACTTTATTAGCATACAAAGTTTTACAATGCAAGAAAGATTAGTTTCTTTTATATTAAAATAGAAGTCTAATACTAAATAATTCTAAAAATCACCAGTTTTAAGTCTTAAGAGATGCAATTACAATTTATAAATTCATTGTTCACACATAACCCAAGAATTGTAATGATACTATCTCAAGAATTAACATGGTAACTTATAACCAAGCGAACCTTTTGTTTAGGTCAAAACTCTTGCCTACTAAAGTGCTGTTCCCCAGTTCAATTCCAACCACATAGAAAATTCAACAGAATGAAAGTTTCTTTTTTTATGTAAAAAAAAAAAAAAAAAAAAAATGTTTTATTCTTGGGGATTAATTATGCATTTAGTAAACCAAAACTAATTATCTTTTTTCAATGTTAATACATTTTAAAGATATTTAAGAAAAATTTGGATTGTGGAAAATGGCATAAGATGGTTATAAGACAATATATATTTACATATGGGAAACACTTTTTTAAATTAACATCATATTTGAAACAAAATATATATATATATGTACTTGTTCGATTTTTAAACTATATATGGAAATGAAACACAAAATTTTATGATGTATAAACACAAACTTAATGAAAATTCAGAAAAAAAAAAATTATAAGGATAAAATGTAGAGAACACAAATACTTAAATGGATACATATATTTCTAAGCTTTCAATTATGTTTATCGATGCTTAGGATTCAATTATATGTAACATTATGTAATTAAATATTGAAAGTGTTACATGGTCATGCAATAAATAAGAATTTCCAAATAAAATATTTACTTGTATTTTGCAAAACAATCAACAATTCCTTTATAGCATAAAAAAGGATGGGTAACCATCTCTTCTAAAAGTTTCACTTCTCTTACATGAGGAAAGATATGGCTTAAGCTCTTCCAGTGACCAATATTTTCTTCTTTAATATGAAGTTCAGATTCAGGAACTGATGACAAAAAACTGCTAATACTATGATGAAGAGAAGATCCATTGGCAAACAAATCTGAAAAAAAGATTCTATATGTGTATCAATTTCTAATTAAATATTAAATGATAAAATGACATTGTTAGGATATACAGGCATGAGAGTGCAGAAAATAAAAAAAAAAGAGGAAACACGCGTGTTCATAAAATTAATTTCAAATGAAAAATAACGCGTGCAGGGAAACTATGCAAATGTGTTCATAAAATTTATTTCAAATGAAAAATAATGCTCACAGGAAAAAACTATACAAAATATTTTTAAAGTGACAAATTAAACTAAAAGAATAACACATCAACACAATAAAACATGTGTTAAAAAAAAAAAAAAACATTAGCTAACAATCAACTTTTAATAACATTGACTGGTGGTGGAAAATGAGTAGGCGGGGGTGTAAAAAAGTAGTTCATGAATGAGCAATATTAAACACAATTCTACTTCTTTGTGGGTTCTAGAATATCATAAAGTAAGTTTAAAATTAATATTGACATTTTTGTTGTGGATGGATAAATATTCAAAAATAAAAGGCTTCCCGCAGAATGTTTGATCGGCAATGGTTAGTGGTAAAAAGGGGGGGGGGGGGACAAAAAAATTATATGAGAGAGAAATATTGAATAATTCTGTTCTTTTATATGTTATAGAATCTGATAAAGCACGTTTAAAATGATTATTGAGATTTATATTTTGGATGGAAGAAGATTGAGAATCTAAAGTTTTCCGTGGAGCGTTTGAACACTGATCATTATTGGAGTTTGATTTTAACAAAATAAAAAACCGCAAAATCAACAAAAATCACAAAAAAGCGGAAAATCGCGGAAAATTCTCATGCCTGGATATAACTTACTTCATTTTACATGGTAAATGTTAATAAAATCCCTTTTTAAATTTCATCATTCTTTCTTAAGGAGATACTTCACCCTATGTTATTCTATGGAGAAATTTGTTTTCGAAATTACTTATTAACCTAAGATATTTTTTTCATTACGTTTTCACATTTAGAAAATTCCAAGTCGATAAATTGATTCACATGTTCCAAAAACAATTTTTGCATTTTAAAATTATAAAACGAAATGTTAAAAATTAAAAAAAACGAAAATCAATTTAATGGTTGTGAATTTTCTAAATGTGAAAACAGAATTTGAAAATATGCGTTAGTTAATGAGTGATTTTGAAAACAAATTTCTTCATAGAATAACAACAAAAAATTTTAAAAATGCATTAGTTAATAAATAATTTTGAAAATAAATTTCTCCATAGAATAACATGGGATTAGGCTGCCGTCCATGTTGAGTAAAATATCTCCTTAATCAGCTTACATACTGTGAGTGCAATCCATTTCCAAGTGCAATGACAAATAGTCTATATAAAGCAAAAACAAATTTTTACTTCAAGGATCTGCAATCGTCTCCAAGAAAAATGCCATTTTGAATTAATTAAGTGAAATTTTGAGAAGAGACCATGTATTAGAACATAGAAGATTCAGCATGAAAGTGTTCTTTCTTTCATAACAATGTATCTCTTCTTAGACCAATTATGAGGGCATAACTGGGCACTTCTTTTGGCAAATAAAATAAAATGCTAATATATGCAGAAGTAAGCAATTTAAAAGCATACAATCATAACAAAACACAGTTGAAAAAAAAAAAAAAAAAAAAAACGTTATATCCTGGATGCATGTAACTCAACACAAATTCAAAAAGAAATCTCAAAATAACAATTTCAATGTACAATAACCACAAAAATGCATGAAAATTGACATTACAGAAATCAGTGTATGCACATTGTGAGTTTCATTCACAGAAAACCATCCCTAGATACCCAGGATTCACATTAAAGGATGAGATTGCGAGAATACCACTAGTTTTTAAAAAGTCCTACTCAAACATATATCACAAGGGAGCTATTCCCACATTTTTTTTCTCATTGTTCATGAATTGTGCTATCTATTTTTTAGTTGCTTTAGAGATGGGAATGGTCCCGAAAAAAAAAAAAAAAAAAAACAGGAAATTTCAAGAGAAAAAAATCAGTTGTTTTCAGAAGGAATTTATTTCCACCCGGAAAAATTGAACTTTTTGAAATTTCTAATATAAAATAATGCATTTAGTGATTTATAATATTTAAATTTTGATGCTTTTTTCTTGAAATATTTTTTCATGTTCAGTATCTTACATAAAAACACTGATTCTGATAATGTTCATATTTCAAAAATAAAGTTTTAACCATATAGATCAAATGGTAATCTTGAAATACTTAAGTATTATAATGACCTCCTTTCCATCCCATTCATTTGAAATCATTTATTCTTTTCAAGCTCCTTTATACTTCAGTCTTTTTTCCTTAATATATAGGGGGCACAGTGAACCACTTTTACACTCTTTTTTTTTTTTTTTTTTTTTTTTTTTTTCCACAAAATACAGAAAAGCAATGTACAGTAGGGAACCAATTATCCAGAATGGCTTTTACAAGACTATTCTGGATAACTGGTTGCTCATTAAGCAAGCCTTATAAATCAGAATTATTGCATATAGTTCTCATTTAAAATAACTATTTTAAATCAAAAATTAATATATTTTATCAATTAATCAAATTTAAATACTTAATTAACCTGATTTGATTTTATTTTTATTAAAATAATTTTTAATCAAGTTAAATTATTAATCAAAATTTAAAATGTGAAAAAAAAAAAATCTTTGAAACTTAACTTTTTATAAAAATAAAAATCTGCCCAAATCCAGTGTTAGGTAGATTCCTTATAGGAGATCTACCTATTGCAATGGTTCTCATGACACGACTTTTGGAAAATTTCTTCATATCTTCACCGATCATGACCCCTAGAACCCAAAACCACCCTCCGTTCAAAAGTTTATATATATATATATATATATAGGTATATATATATATATATATATATATATGTATAACGCTTTTTCCCATGTTAAGTTGTGAACACGATAACTGGAGTAATTTTTATTTAAATTTAACCAGCTCAGGATATGTTGTCAGGACAGTAAAAATCTCGGTCGAGTTCGTAGATGGGGTACCCAGCTCAAAGGGGGTGGAAATGGTGGGGGGTGGAAATTTTCATTTGCCCATAATTTTTTTAATATTGAAAATAGGAAAAATTTTCAAATCAGCCGAATTACCGTCTTACCCTAAAGAACAATTTTTGTATTTAAACTTTTTCGATAGCTTCAATTGCTTAGAAGTTATAAGCTAAAAAGTGATTTTTCGTCAATTGTTCTATATAGCCGACATTTGCTATATAGCTTTCATGGCAAAAATTTATAATCTGATGCGTATGACACGTGCAAACGATAATAAAAAAGATCACTGAAAATATAATAAAATTTTAATCATGTTTTTAAACAATATAGTAATCTGATTTAAAAAAAAAAAAAAAAAAAAATGTTAAATTTAACTGAAAATATGACGTCATAATTACAACAATGTACTGAGAAAAATGAAATAAAATTTTATCCGTGATTGTAAACAAATAAAATAAAAGTTAATAAATAAATATGTAAATAAAATCAACATATCTTAGGGCTAAGCAGATTTAGACTTAGCTTTATGACATAGATGCTATAATGTAAAAGATAAATGTCATCGTTAAAAAAAAAAAAAAAAAAAACGGGTAAATCGATGCTAAACGAATTAAACTGGCATGATAGAAAAAGTAATAAATTTGGGGACATTTAGGTATTATCCCTTTGACAAATAAACTAGGGACGATTTTAATGAATTTTCCATTGAAGTTTACTTTCATAAAAATTTAAATTTAAATTAAAGTATTTCATTACTCGAATTCCCTTATTTTGATAAATTGCATCCGAATCCTGTGTCACATACGATAGTTTTGTATAAGTATAGATTTTTTGTTTGCCCCTAGAACCTGCCCCTGATGAGAAAAGTGCCTGGAAACACTTGTATCTAGTACTGTCATTGATTATGAAGTCGTGGGCAAAACTTCAGGTTCTTCAGACGACAAGAAGTTACCGAAAATTGAATTGCAAAACTCCGTTACATACATTAATAGTTGCCTCATATCAAGTTAATAAAAGTGTGTTAATTAAAAACCATGTCAAACGCTTTAATTAATCATTTAAAAATATAAAATAAAAATAATACGTCAATCCTAATTCAAATATCGTTTGTGGTGAATAGTTTAGAATGTCGGTTTAGGCAAGAATTTAAAATTTACGATTGAGAGTAATATGTTACAGCTAGCTTCCTTTGACTTTTTATCTTATGTCGAAACAAGATATTGGTCTGTGAAGAGATATGAGGTTTTCGCGTGGAAATAAAATATAATGACGCCAAAGCTGCCTTTCTCCATCGCCAAGCTCGCCAAATTTTGTCGCCAGGTCAAAAATTTCGTCGTCAACTATCAAATTTTACCACCAAATCACAAATTTCATTGCTAAGTCGCAAGTTTTGTTACCAAAATCTCGCCAAATCATACAATTTACTAAATTCATAACAATTAATATTGAAATTCAGCGGTGCCAAATGATCCAATGTTAACTAATGTTAATGTTAATGTTCCAGCATATGTGAACCAAAACAGTTTCACTTTACAATTTTTACTCATTTGACAATAAGAATCACAAAAACACAATACAAAAATTTCAATAATTCAATAAAAATTACAATGAAATAACTATCTAAAAACCGCTACCACTTAACTATATTTGACTTGACCATAGTAACGCCAGCCTTACCAGTGCTTGACCATAGTAAGGTCACAAGTGGATTTTCACGTTTCTATTATTTTTTTCTTTAAAAGAAAGATATTGAACTTCAGTTATGTGGAATTTAAATAAAAATTATAATTTTGATTAAGCTTGGGTGGGGAGCGGGTTGTAACCCAATAGCCCCCTCCGGGATTCACCATTGCTGGGATTGTATATCTTTAAGACTTCTATTTGTTGAATGATTATGACCTTAATTAAAAAAAAAAAAAAAAAAAAAAAAATTGAAGCATTTACTGACTAATAAATCTAGCCTAAAATTTTAAGTAGATTGAATAAAATCCTTTTTTAGCTGAAAATTAAATTTCTTGAAAACAGAATAGCGACGTAAAAAATTTAATGTGTGAGAACAAAGCCATTGGCTAAGTATTAATGCATATGTAAAATTTCTTTACATTTGTAACATTAACGTAAAGGAATCTACCTTTGCCTTTAAGCTTGCCGAAAAGGGATTTTTATAATCGGAAAACATAGCTGCACGTCGCAATGAATGAACTCATTGAACTGTTTTCTATGAACAAAGTTTATTTTACCATCGATGATTTAATTTAGGAAATATTTTGACTGGTTATTTTTAAACATGATTAGCCAGTGATTTTAAAACATTGAATATTACTAAAGATTAAAAAATTATGACCTGATTTTACAGGCTTTTCTTTTTATATTTCTTATGAAAATTCGTTTTTTTTTTAATGTCCATGAAAGTGCAAAATATTTAAAATATTTTAAAGGTAATTTGATTTTAATTATCACCTCCCTCCCCTCCCCAGTAAATAAAATAATAATAAAATAAATAAGTGGCTCCATCTATCCACATTTTTCAGAACTAAAAGCTTATTTTTTCAGTTTACATTGTACATTATGACCTTTAACTTATATTCCATGCCAAATATATAAATACCTCTTTTAAATAAATGTAACAAAATTAAATGAAATTATTATTTATTAAGTATTTCTTTTAATTGTTTCAGATTACAATGTTAAACAATTATTATTTAAAAAAAAATATATATATATATCTGTAAATTTTTTTTTTTTTTTTTATGCATTGGAAGTTAGTTGTTTGAAAATATAATTCCGGATAACTGGATTCCGGATAAACGGTTCTATACTGTACTTGTAAAAATTAGCAAACAATCTCTAAGCTCTTCTTGACATGTCTCAATTTAATAACAGGAGACTTGGCATTGGAATATTAAAACCCGAATAAACTACTACGTCAGAAACGCCAAAGAAAAGGTTGATCCTTTTTGCACTGAAGACGGTATGCTTTAGGCTACCGAAACAACTGTATGCATTTGCAATTTTTTTTTTTTTTTTTTTTTTTTTCTTTGGCGTTTCTGACGTAGTAGTTTATTCGGGTTTTAATGTCTCAATTTTTTTTATAACGATATTTCCAATACATTATGAATGAAAAAAATAAATTGTGAACACTCACAAAGTAGACCACTGTGGTGCCCCATGACCGGGGTACAGTGGTTCAGCCTCTTTTGTTTATATTAAATTACTTTTTTTTTCCCCTCTAAAATTAGTTTCTTATACTATTCTAGTCTAAAGAACATAATTCAAGCATTTTCATGAAATAAAATAAACAAATAAGAAATCAAATCTCAGTAAGAAAATTTACAAAGTTAAAATAGATAATTTTTTTTTTTTAATTCAGATATTAATAAATATTATACTACTATTTAAATATTTAATATTTTTAAAATTATTTTGAGATATATTTAATTTACATTATTATAAAAATCTCTAACAGAGAATTAAGTTGCAAACACGTGTCAAATGGATAATATGATTAAAAACATCTAAAATAAACTTTATTAAAAACATTAAAATAATTTATTTTAATGTTTTTAATAAAGTTTATTTTAGACGTGTTTTTAATCATATAATTTACATTATATTTGTAGGATAAATTTAACTAAAATGTATTAAGCTACTTCTTTTGCTTTTCACATATGATCTCTAAAAACAACAATAATAATAAATTTTTCCTACTATTTATTAAATTAGATATTTTTTCTTTTATTAATGCTATATAATTCAAACAGTTACCTCGTGCCAGAGTAAAACAAATAATAAAATAATATACAGACTATAAATATGCTAATAATTTTTAGGGATTTAAAAACAGCAATATCTTGCCTTCCTTTACCAGCTATATAGTGTTTATAGCCAATAGTTCAATCTTTATAAAATTTTCAAACTTCAAAGCAGAAAAATTACTTTGAGCAGCTCAAAACACAAAAACTGCTCAAAATGGTTACCTTACTATTTCCCATGTGTTTTTTTTTTTTTTTTTTTTTTTTTTTTGCTACATACAACTAGTACCATGCTGCCATACATGAGTATCCATATGAACTAAAAGAGTTGAATATTAATAGATTTAAATATGGGTGGTCCACTGTGCCCCGTCCATGAATCACACAATAAAGGGGGAGAAAGAGAAGAACAAAAAACTCCATAATACAGCAATCAGCATACAATATATTTTGATCTTTGTACCCATTTGTTCAAAAGGAATTTCCTAATATAAGAGTCATATATTTCTTTGAAAACATTGAAACTTTTTATTTTAATTAAAACTATAAGTTTAATGGTCTTACTTGAAACTTCCATTGAAATCTTTCATCCCAGATCTGGGACCTTCTTAGCACATGCTTCAGCTGATGTTGCTTTAGGTTGAAACTGATTCTTTTTCACTCTCATCTTCTGATCTCAAAATCTTAAATTAGCAAGTTATGAGAATCATTTTTATGCAGTTAATTGTGAAGTCATAGAAGTTATCAAAATCAACAAGCTGCAACAATAATGAACCAGTTCTGGACATAGATTGAAGGTGACGCCATTACAGACAGGGAGATTTGACATCTATTTGTCTATGGATGCTATCTACTAAGATCGGAAGTCGGAAGATGACAGCAATGAAGAATCAATTTCGACCATAAGCAGCATCACTTGAAGCATGTGCTGAAGAGGTCCTGGATCTGGGATGAAAGATTTTCATGGAAGCTTCAAGTAAGGCCATGAACATTAAGTTTATAGTTTTAGTTAGAGTTATATATATACATATATATATATGACAATATAGTATAAACAGTATTAAACTACACAAATTTAATCAATACAAGTATTAAAAAAAAAAAATTAAATAAATATCTAAAAGATTGTTCAAATACAGAAATGCTAAAATTTCAATATACCAGCTTGATACTTTTCAAAACCTTCTTTACCCAACTGACTAATCATATTCTGTTTCCATCTGTCTAAAATTTCAATTCTTTCTCTAGGCATAGTTTGTTGCAGAATCATAGATACACTTGGAACAAAAGATTTTTCACAAAGACATTCTAACTGTTTCCTTAAATAATTTACTTCATTAATTTTTTTAGTAGAATGAACAAATTTATTAAGAATGGGAAAAGTCACTATCGACTGAAGATCAAATTCTAAGTTAGAGGCATCTTTTGGCACACCCTCATTATAACCAACTGGCTCAATCACAGGAATTCTTGTTTCATGCTGAATAATTTCATTAAAATTTAGATTTTTAGAATTTCTGAGTGAACTGTGTTTTGAACTCAAAACTGGTCCAAATAAATATTTATTTTCATAGTTTAATTTTTTTATAACATCAGCTGCTGATTTCCACTCAATAGCAGTTGATATCTGTTTATTATTCAGAAATTTTCTTTTAAGAACAGTAACTTTCCCTTTCGGCCTGTCATCCTGTTCAAAATTATTTTCATTAAAATCAAAAAATGTGTTCCGTAAAAATCGTTTGAAAATTAAGTTATAATTTTTCCACTTTATTCTAACAGACCCAATTTTTAAGTGGTACATAATCATTTTAAACGAAAAATTAAAATAAAAACCCTAATTTGAACATAAAACCAACAGAATTATTCAGAAAAAATACACTAGCTTAAATTTAAAATAATAATAAGCTTGGTAGGCTAAGTGAATTAAATAAGTTCATAAATTTGAAAAAATAACTTTTTTTGTTTATTTCTTATTTGACACACACAGTTGGTTGATTGGCCGTTGGTTGTATGTACATGAGCGGATAAAAAAAAAATGACAAATTGATTAGCAGTGTAATAATTTAAAAAAAAATCAATTTCATTTGCTCAAAATTTAATATCTATATTTGAAATAAACAAAATTAAGATCAATCTATGTTTTTTTGTTGACCACTTTGTCTCCTGTAAAGAATTAACCAATAAACCAATCACATCTACCAACCAACCAATCTCTTCTCGTTTGTTGTTTGCACGGATAATCCGTGGTTGTTTGTTTGCACCACTTGTCTATATGGTTTGCACGGAATAATTGTTTGTATCGCTTTCGCTATCACGGAATAGAAGTTTATATTTTGTACACGAAATTTTAATTTTGTATAAATTCAGTTTTTTTAGTTGCAAGTGAAATGCAAAAAGTATTTTGCGGTTTTGTATTCCTCTAAACGGAAGATTATTTTAGCGTAGAAGTTTGTGTATACATATTTTTCTGTTACATAAATATGTATTCTATAAAATTACACAATCTTGATAGCGATGGTTCTGCACTATTGCAGTCAGGTTATACTTTTTTTCTTCTAATTTTGTGGGTTTATATTTTCTTATCATGTAAGAATAATTAGTTTTATAAAAAGAAAGGTAACGATACAAATGTTTCTAATTTAGTGACACAAAATAGTTGTAAATTTTAAGTTATAATTACTTCTAAGCAGTTATAGTTCATAAGTAATTGCAATTGGTACTAAGATATGAGGCAGGATTGGTAGTTTTTTGACATGTGACAGAAAACCTCTTGGTCAAAAATGTCAAAAACCTATGTTTGTAATTTAATTGTTATATAAAAAAAATTAGTTTCACAAAATACAATTTTTAAAGATATTTTGAAAAGTAAATAGATTGATGTTCTTTGAAAAACACATTGCTATAACACTTATTATTATTTTATTTTTATGACTGCTGAGATTGTGAGTTTTTAAGAAAAAGCAATAGTTCTGAATGTTAAACAACCTTGAATTGTTTGTTAAATTCTCATCTCATAATTACCGTGAGACGAGAAATGTAAATGCTTGCTGAACCTTGTTAACATGAACACGCTTAACATGAACTATTTTCACAATCCCTGTCAAGATAAAGATCAGTTTCTGAGTTACTGATAGTATGAACTACTAATAACATGAACAATTTTTACTTTCTTCTATCGGCTAAGCTTTACTATACGGCACCCATTGCTTATTGCCGTTGCTGGTTGCCGATGTTTTGATCGCGTGATATGATGGTGATTCGAGACCCGAATCAGACTATCGATACTTTTTTCTGTTGTATCGAAACGTAACATTTACTGATTCATGCATCGCTAATTAGGGGCGTCCAGTGATGTTTTTTTTTTGTTTTAATGCTCGCGAAGCGAGCAAACAGCAGAAAACATAGTGACCGCTACTCTATGAATTTTCACGCTTTTACTGATTCATGCTCCACGAATTAGGGTCGTCCAGTGATGTTTTTGTTTGGTTTTAATGCTCGCGAAGCGAGCAAACAGCAGAAAACCTAGTGACCGCTGCTCTATGAATTTTCATGCTTCACGAATTAGGGGCGTCCAGTGATGTTTTTTTTTTGTTTTAATGCTCGCGAAGCGAGCAAACAGCAGAAAATATAGTGAAACATAAAAAAATGTTTCATAATAATGAAAAGTATTGTTTCATAACATTTTGATTCGATTCACGACGTTGTGAAACTATTCGCAGTACCGACTCACAAAACGAATCAAAACACCATCATACCACGTGATCAAAACATCAGCAACGGCAATAAGCAATGGGTGCCATATAGTAAAGCTGTTCCTTTCTATCTTCAATAGAAGAAAGTATTGGATTCGTAAAAATTTTCGATTTCGGGTTTTTGATGGATTTACATGTTTTGAGAGCTGCAGAACACGATTTGACCATTTTT
The DNA here is from genome assembly GCA_963930645.1 of Salticus scenicus. Taxonomy (NCBI): domain Eukaryota; kingdom Metazoa; phylum Arthropoda; class Arachnida; order Araneae; family Salticidae; genus Salticus; species Salticus scenicus. The sequence goes on from OZ005656.1 coordinate 247,040,572, forward strand.
AGAAAATGTCTGTCTGTCTGTGTGTGTGTGTGACAAAATTTTGTGGCAACTGTACCTCAGGAACTACTGGACAGAATTTCATACAAATTGGTATGTAGTTGCACCTTGACATAAATTAGTGCCTATCAACTTTTGGTAAAAATCGTCTTACAGGTTGCGTTGCCATCCTGCTTTTTCTAAATTTTTAACATGGTGATATAGGGCAAAATTTTTCAAGATGGGTATCTTTTGAAAGGTCTCGTCAGTACCTTTAAAATGAATGGTTGAACTATAAATCTGTGATAATTTAAAACAAAGTTATCAATTTTTTTTACTTTTTACGAAAAAAAACTTAGAAAAAAAAAATCTTAATTTCTTTTTCTTTTTTACTTTCTTCTATATGTAATATAGAGAAAGTATTGGATTCGTAAAAATTTTCGACCTCGGGTTTTTGATGGATTTACACGTTTTGAGAGCTGTAGAACACGATTTGACCATTTTTAGAAAATGTCTGTCTGTCTGTGTGTGTGTGTGTGTGTGACAAAATTTTGTGGCAACTGTATCTCAGGAACTACTATACAGAATTTCATACAAATTGGTGTGTAGTTGCACCTTGACATAAATTAGTGCCTATCAACTTTTGGTAAAAATTGTCTTACAGGTTGCGTTGCCATCCTGCTTTTTCTAAATTTTTAACATGGTGATATAGGACAAAATTTTGTATAAATTTGCATAAAGAGAATTATATTTTAGTAATCATTATGAAATTTACAAGAATTATTTATAATAGAGATAGTCAACTGGGAAAAATTTTTTGTATGCGTAGGAGCCTCGCAACCCCCCTGGGGGGGGAAGTCACCCCTCGAGGGGAGTAAATTTTCAAGATGGGTATCTTTCGAAAGGTATCGTCAATACCTTTAAAACGAATGGTTGAACTATAAATCTGTGATAATTTAAAACAAAGTTATCGATTTTTTTTACTTTTAACGAAAAAAAAAAAAACTTAGAAAAAAAAATCTTTTTTTTTTTTTTTTTTTTTTTTAAACGAAATTTAACCAGACTTGGTATTTAGTTGGCCCCTGACATAAACTGTGGCTGATTAGATTTGGGGATCAATCGCTCAACAGGTGGCGCTGTGATCGTATTTTTTCTAAATTTTTAACATGGACAAAAGTAGTACAAAATTTCGTATAAATGTACATAATGAGAGTTATTCTTAACCTGTGATTGTGAAATTAATATGAATTATTGATAATAATAGTAGTTAATTAGGAAAAAAATTTGGGGCATCGCTTCCCCCGGGGGGGGGGGGGGTAAATTTTCAAGATTGGTATCTTTCGAAAGGTCTCGTCAATACCTTTAAAACGAATGGTTGAACTATAAATATGTGATAATTTAAAACAAAGTTATCGATTTTTTTTACTTTTAACGAAAAAAAACTTTGGAAAAAAAATCATATATATATATTTTTTAAATATTGTTACTGCGTGAATTTGTATAAGGAAATATAGAAGAAAGTTTTGTGGTGGCCACAACATACTAGTTTTTTTACAAAATTATCAAAACTTGGTATTTAGTTGGCTCCTGACATAAACTGGTGCTGATTAGATTTGGGGATCAATCGCACAACAGGAGGCACTGTGATCGTATTTCTTCTAAATTTTTAACATGGTAGTATAGGACAAAATTTCGTATAAATGTACATAATGAGAGTTATTCTTAACCTGTGATTGTAAAATTAATATGAATTGTGCATGTGGGGGCATTGCTTCCCCCCCTGGGGGGAAGTACCCTCTGGGGTAGGGTAAATTTTCAAGATGGGTATCTTTCGAAAGGTCTCGTCAATACCTTTAAAACGAATGGTTGAACTATAAATATGTGGTGATTTAAAACAAAGTTATCGATTTTTTTTTTTTTTAACGAAAAAAAAAAAAACCTTGAATTTTTTTTTTTTTTTTTTTTTTTTTTTTTTTTAATATTGTTACTGAGTGAATTTGTATAGGAAAATATAGAAGAAAGTCTCGTGGTGGCCACAACATACTAGTTTTTATTTCCCTTGAGATTCACGTTAACGAGGTTTGACTGTATAAATTTTTTAATATTTACTTGTACAGATTTCTTTTACATTTATTAGTTCAAGCTATGAACAGGCACAAATATTTATACAATCAATAATATTAATAAATAGATAAAAAAAACTATTGATAATTGATAAGTGTAATAAATATAGATTATAAATTTAATTATTTTCAAATTCATATTAACTTACTGCATATATTATGTTCTACTAAAAAAAAACAAGAAAAGGTATTCCTGCATCTTTAACACTTGGCTTATAAGTTTATATATGATGTTAAAATTCATAATTAACTTTGGAATTTTAGATTCGCTGGTCACTATAATTAAATGAATTTAAAAAAAAAATTGAATCACTATTTTTTTTTTTATTACGAAAAAATATTATGAGTGAAAGATATTGAATCTACTTCAGTATAAGTTCTAGAATCTAATATAGTAAATTGAAATAGATGTGGATGCAGAAAAATTGGAAATCGCAATACTTTTATAGAGCAATTGTTTGCTGTTCATTAGCAGGAGAGGGGGAAAGAAGCAAAAAAAAAAAAAGTGAGAGATATTGGGCAGTTTTACTTTTTTATAAGTTCTGGAATCTAATTAAATAAGATTTAAAAGAATATTGACATTTATGTTGTGGATGAATAAAGGTTGGAAATCACAATGATTCTGGGAGATGTCCAATTGCCAATCATCACCTACTAATAAGGTGTGTTCAAAATGAGGATTGGCATTTATGCTGTGGATGAAGGAAAATTCGAAATTGCAATGTTTCTGACAAAAATCGGGAGACTTGAAATTTCTACACAATACTTTTTTGAAAATAAGAAGCAGACTAAAGAAAAATCTACGATGTGCGTCACACTTCTCACATTTTCTGCTATGGGGGTATATATTAGGTTTGAAACCAGTATATTTACCTAAATTTTTATGAATTATCATCTAAAAATTGTTTTAAAATCTGTTAATGTACAAACAGTTGTGTTGTCAACTTATATATGGCAAATATTAATTTCTAACCAGATTTTAGGTTTTGACGGTAGAGATTTCTGACTGGTTTTTGTTGTTTTAAACGAGTGTTATACCCTTGTCATGTCAAAATCTCAACCCTGATTAGAGGAGTTACAATATTTCACATTTTTAGTTCTTAGACACTTTAGGGAGCCTTGGACAGTGTATACTAAAAATCAGAGTTGGTAAACCCCCCTTTTTTCTTTTCTTCCTTTTTCGGGGGTAGGGGGGAGAGAGAATTTCAATAATTATGTCTAATTGCCACTGGCTTTTACTCTAAAATACAATTCAAGCACCCTCTCAGTCTTCAAAGAAAATCAGTAGTGTTTTTTCTTGCTGAAATAAGTGTCATAAAATATTATTTTAAAATAACATATATTTTAAGTTGCAGTGATAAAAATAAATAAATGAAATAAAATAAATATAGTTAACTGCCATTCAATTACTAGAATGATTCTGAAAACCGTTTTTCCCCACTTCCAATACATTATTTAAAAAATTTTGTCTTTATTTTAAAAAGCTTACATTTTCTATTTACAAATAATCACAGTGTCTGACTTATTATCAAACAAATCAATATTCATATTTATAAAAGCAAATATTAAAAAAGAAATATATAATGTAAAAAACTGTCTCCTGTCAGATAGTCTTCTGCTGAGCATAAGGAGCTTTTATTTGGTATTTTCAAAACAAACAAAATTCAGATGAAAAGCAATGGAGGGAAGTGGGGGGCTTTTGGGATATTTTACAGTAATCTTGAAAATTTTAAAATCTCCCAATGTTAATAAGTTTTCATAATTATACTAGGCAACATCCCCCCACTAACAAAAATTTTTTGTATATGCAAACACAGCCTCTTGGCCTACCGTTCATTTAGTATTTTATTATTTCAGGTGGAACAACTGTTCAAGCCTCTGTTTGGGGTCCATTAGATATCAAAATTAGTAAGGAGTTACATGACAAAGCTGCTATAGAAGTTTCTTATAAGATTAAATGTGGCAAATCAGGTATATTTTGGATAAAACTTGGATTCTTGGATATATATCTTAGATGAATATAGGATACAAATTGCTTCTTATTTTATTGAAAAATGCATTATTTTTAGTTCCCCATCATAGTATAGGTATGGGGAACTTAGGTAATCGTGAAAATTTTCGACCTCGGTTTTTTTACTTTTTTACACGTTTTCAGGTGTGAGGAATCCGAAAATGACAAAATTTGTATGGTGTCTGTTAGTGTGTTAGTCCGTTAGTTTGTTAGTCTGTTAACACGATAACTCATGAACAAATGATCGCAGAGAGGTCAGATCAGTTTTAAAATATTACTTTCGATACTGGCAAGAACCCTATTATTTTGCAACATTCGAATTAAAAAACTTCGTAAGTTATGAGAAATTTACGATTTTCTTAACATGGGAGAATAGGACAAAAATTCGCTTAAACGTGCATTAAATGGAAACTTTTTACTGTAAAAGTGTCAGACCAGTTTTAAAATATCAGGTTTGATGCCAGAATGAACATTAGTAACTATAAATGTGCTACTTTGAAAATTTCACAAGTTATTGGAAATTTACGAATTTCTTAACATGGCAGTATAGGGCAAAATTTCACATAAACGTCAATTTTGAGAGATATTTTAATCGTAAAGATGTCAGACTACTTTTGAAATATTATTTAGAACACTAGCATGAATATTAATGACTATGAATTTTCCAATATAAAAATTTCGTAAGTTATTGGAAAATTACGAATTTCTTAACATGGCAGCATAGAGCCAAATTTCACATAAACGTCAATCTTGAGGGATATTTTCATCGTAAAGATGTCAAACCACTTTCGAAATATTATATAGGATACTGGCATGAATATCACAGACTATGATTTTTCCAATTTAAAAAATTCGTAAGTTATTTGGAATTTACGATTTACTTAACATGTCAGAATTAGTCAAAATTGAGCATAAATTTCCATTTTGAGGATCATAAATACATTAGACAACTTCAAAATTACATTTATGATATTTGTTTGAACATGATTGAATACAAATATTCTAATAGAAAAATTTCGTAAATTATTCGTAATTTACGATTTTATCAACATAGCGAAATTGTAAATTTTTCATATAAATATGAATTTTGAGGATTATTGCATTGGAAATAGTAGCATGAAAACTAAACAATGGAATTGAGCCTGATAAAATAAATTAATAGATTAGAATAAGATATATATATCGAAGTTAACGGTGGATAGCCTATTAGGCGGGGATTTCATTCTGTCACTATATCAAGCTTTGGTCAAATTCATTTCTTTTAACATGATTATAATATGTCTCGCACTAGAAATTTATGAGAACATAAATATGATGGGGAACTGAGCAAAGTCCACCTATGCCAACTAGTTTAAGGAGACTTGAATTTTTCACTTTCATCACTGATGGCTTTATATAAAAGCTTGTATTTCCATTTAATATTTATAAAATCAGTATTCAGGCAACAATTCATATGTTTTTTGATATATTTTTTATAGATTTGAAATCTTTAAATTGTGTTTTCTTAGTTTGCATTTTTCCACGAATTCCTGATCTTCAAACTGCTAAAGATATTTAAGGAAAGACTTTGGGTAAGCCCATTTTGGCTAATAAATTATGGGGAAAAAATAATGCTTGTGCATGTGCAATTAAACATTATTTGGTATCTACAGATGTTAATTTTTTTTTACAGACAGGGTTCAAAATCAACAGTGGTTCATTGGTCCGAGACCACAAAAATATTTAATGGACTAGTGAAGCTTTTCAATATTTTTATTTTTTTTACCTTCGGGTTTATAATTGTGTACTCTGACCACAGAGCCAACAGATCTCGGCTGAATATTTCCTGATTATTTAGACTAGTGTTTTCAGGTTTTTTTTTTTCTTTTTTTTTGAAAGGGTGTTAAAATACAAATGTAAGTAGTCCTGTCGTACTAAATTAAATTCTGTCATAGACAGAATTTTATCCATAGTTTTAATGCTCATAAAGCGAGCATACATCGATATATATACATATATATATATATATATTTTTTTTTTTTTTTTTTTGAAAAGGAGTATTGTAATGGGTGGTTTGGTCCAGGCATATTTGTACTATGTTTATAAAGTAAATTTAACAACGAAATTTATTATCTATTCAATTTCTGTTCCAAGGAAAGTAACTTAAGATACTCAGTTCTAACTTGATATATTTCAGACACTTTTGGCCATGTGTACATGGTAAATTTAATGAGGTATGAAATGGGACCTATATAATGCAAAACCATGTGTTTTTAGGTTTGCATTCTAAAGATTTTCTACTGTATTTTATTTTACAAATAAAAAAAGAGAGAAAGCAATTTTTAGAAAATGAGTGACAAGTCAAAAACTTTTAAGATAAGTCTTCAGATTGTTAGATTAAATATACTGATTTCTGTTGTCAAAAAAATGATTAAAGATCCTTAAAACATCAGCTGTCTATATCTTTAGAATTTAAAAAATAAATACAGAAAATAATCTAAATCACGAGCCGCTGTATTGCATCAGTTGCAAAATTTCACATACAAAAGACTAAAAAATAGAAAAAAATATTATTAAAAAGGAAAAAAATCTGTTTTTAAAATGGACTAATAAATATAAAACAATTTCTCCTAGCCTCATACAGATTTGTCTCTCTATAGACATTCCCCTGACAATTTGTGATTGTGAGATTTTAATAGCTTTGAAAATATTTATGCAATTTATAAAGAATAACACTGGGTGTATGCAAGTTTGATGACTGAATACTTTGCCTAATTCATTAACAATTTTATTGCACTGCAAATAAAATTATCTGTTGTATGAGTTTTCTCAATCACAACTGCTCCCTGCTCTCATTATTATTATCTATAGCATGCACTCTGTATTTTTAATTTTAAATCTTACAAATATTTTAATAGTTCAATTAAGTAAAGAAACCTTACATACTTCTTGAGAAAAGCCTTAGTACTTGCGGGTAGGGGCCCCTCCCATCGTCAGAGGCAGCACGGTGGCGGCTTGCTTAGTTGTGTTGACTTGATCTTTTGCAGTCTTTATTATTCTACACCAGTTACGGTTGATTTCCTGCGCTGGGTCGTTGCCATTACAGGTAAGAGGATTAAATAAAATTTCGACCATTTCGCGATTTGTGGCATATACTGCGTTGTTGTATTCGGCGAGTTTCGTTAAAATTTATATTGATGGGTTTGGTAGCGTTTACTTTGGTGAGTGCGGTGGTTATTTTCCCAAATTTGATATCTGCTGAATGTTCTTTAATATGGTTTTTGATTTTACATTTAGTCATGCCTTTGCCTATATAGTAACCAGTATCATTGTTTGTTTTGGAGAATGGAATATGATAAATCCCGGAGGTTTCTAGGGGATCTATTTTTTCTTTTTCATTTCTAATTGTTTGGTAAATATTTTTATTTGGTTTAATTAGGATCAGGGTTTAACCTGGCAAAAAAATTACTTTAGCATTTTAGCAAAAATAGGCAAGCACTATTTTAGCTTTTTCGAAAGTTAATTCTTTGGATACCTTGATTTCTTTTACTTAGCTTTGTTATCCTCAGTTTTGTTTTCTATTCCTTTTGTTCATTGATGATTTTAACCAAGAATCCATATTTGTGACTTTAAAAATATGAATCAGGGAAACTATGTTTTGATTTTATCAATAGAAAAAGAGGTATTCATATCATGTGTGTAAAATGAAAAAGCAATTTAAAAATCAAGTAAAGTGTAGTGGTAGATAATCGTGAAATACTAGTGCTAAAAATGCTTCTATGAAGCAAATTCTGAATTCTAACATACTTTTAAATATTTTTGCATTTAAATTCAATCGTTGAAAATTAAAAATAAATCCAAATTACTATATAAATAAGGATTCCCAAAAATTTCAGTCTTTTCGTAGTTTTTGCCTGCAAATATTACAAAAAAAAAAGAAAAATCTGTATTATTATATAGAGATATTTTATGCAGTTATCCAGTTTTAGCTTTTTAGCGAAATTCTGACCGACTTGTTTTAGCAAAATATGATACCTTTTAGCAAAGTGTTAAAAAAACTAATGGCAGTTTAAACCCTGATTAGGATTTTTATATTAATTTTGTTGGCAATAATTTTAATAGTTATTAAAAATTCACAATCAGAAATTTTCAGAGGAATCTGTATGGGATTAAATATCTGTATTATGGGCAAGGCTGTAACCAAAAGGGGGGAGGGGATTTTAGGAATTCACCAGAGCACAAAAAATGTCCTTAAAAGTGTTCATTACTGGTACCTTTACCCTTTATAGTATTATACTTTTTAGTGATAATATGTTTGAGTTAGATTTCTTTATAACATAATAATATGTTTGATTTAGGTATGTCATGTTTAAAAAAAAAGACATATTTTTTCAGATTATAATGTCAAATCAATGGAATATTTTATAAAAAGTTCAATTGAAGCTGCTATTTTAACAACTTTACATCCTAGAACAAGTATAAAGATTGTCATTGAAGAAATACAGAATGCTGGAAATGTAAGTTTAATTTATTTAAAATTGCAGAACTGTTTTTATGGCTTTTTATAACTTTTCCTCCATTAGGGTCCGGTGGGATAAAATAAGTCAGGGGGTAAAATAGGTCAATTTAAAAAAAAACTCTAAAAAAACATCCAAACATTTTTTAAATTCCAATTTTGCTGGTTTTATATATTATTTATATTAGTCTTCATTTTGTATGCAAAATTAACTGTAATTGATACTTTTTGGTTACAGCCAGTAATTATTTGTGTGTTTCGTATTAGTAACTTGAATGTGTTGCTAAGAAAAACTTTGGTTTTGAACTAATTCAAAAGCAAATTTTACAGTATTTTCTTATCATATTCCAAAAAGCACATTTTTAAGATGAATTTCCTAAACGTTTGTGAGAAAAAAATAAAATACTAATATTTTGGAGTAAAAAAACACATGTGGGGTAAAATAGGTCAGGTATTGAATCATGTTAGGCTTAGCAAACATAAAGTAACTAATTAATTTTTTTGTGTTTTAAATAACTTCATATGTATTCTTTTAATATATTAGTTTAAAATTAAGCTATATATAGTTCTGGAACTATTTCATGCACATAGATATAGAATAATTTAATGTTAAAAGAAAAAAAAAAAAAAAAAGACAATACAGATTAAAGCTGAATCAAAACATTCAGTTTGTAGGTGTAATTTGTTGTTTCATTCTAGCTTATTTAAAAAGGGTGCCAATTTTTTATACAAAGGGCAAGCAGGACTTAACATTCTCCTGAAACTGTGCGAATGAAACTCTGCAGTTTAGCATCAACTTCAAATGCAAGAGTGGATGAATCTAGATCATCAATCAGCAGTTTGACAAATTAATTCTAGAGTGACTTCAACAGTCATGGAACAGATACTATTTATATATTCTCTTTTAACCCTTTTACGCTCAAGGGAAATATTTTTCCCTTCTACAAAAATCATTATCAATTGTTCAATTATTATTGAATCGATATTTTTTTTACTGAATGTCAAAATAAAACGTATGTCCAAGGCAGGAAATGTGTTTCTGAACAAATAAAAAAAAACGTATAGAAAATCAGTTAAAAAAACCCTTAACGGCTTAAAAGTTTGTGGCGCCGCTACTTTATGGCTATAAGAATTTGAAATATGAGTCTTAAAAATAATGATATCAAATTTTAAGTGATGCTTTGCAATTAGTTAAAGTATACATAGATTTTCTTATTTGATCATTTACTTTTATCTTTTATTTATATTTATAATGCAAACGTAATATTTTTAACTTCAAGATCAGACAGATATATAAAATACACTCACTGATGCTTTTTCATTCGCATTTCAAATTCAAAATAACAGTTTTAAAAGGAATTATATAAAAATTCCAGTGGCGCCTCGGTGTTATTTTAAAAGATATGTTTTTAGATTCCATTAAAATTACTTTTGTTTTGTCTAATAAAGTATATTTACACATTTAAACAGTGCTTTTAATTTTCAAATATACTGTCAAATAATTATACTTTCACTGAGTTTGCATTATAAAGTAAAATTATTTATTTCAATAAATTGATTTATCTTTTGCGTCACGCTATCTAAAACTGCAAGTAAAATTTGTGTAAATGTTTTCTTTACGTCACACTACCTCTTTGAGCAAATTTTCACTTAGTTGGATACTATAATAGTACTATGTTTTGGAACCACTGCCTTTGGCAGCGCAGACCCATGCGCGCTGCGCACGCACGTTTGAGGGTATACGTGCGCTGTACACGCATATTCCTTCTCAACTCAAACTTTTATTAAGAAAATAAAATTAAAAAAAAAATCTTTTATCATCGGGTAAAAACTCGCACCGGGTCCCAAACCCATGCGCGCCTATTCCTTCCCCACCATTCCAGCCCCTCCTAATTAACTTGCATATACCAATTTTGAACGGTCTTACTCAATTAGCTGAGATGCAAAAGAAAACCTGATCAGGACACTTTAAATTGTAAATCAGGTGAAATCTCGAATTCCACTTTCGATAATGTAAAAGAACTTTAAAATATCTTTCGAATGATGTATTAGAAATAATTTAATCATAATTAGAATATGAAATATTGAAATTTAAAAATATTACAGCGCCATCTAGCGGTAGATATTTCTGTAATCTATTGTTCCATTCCAGATCAACAAAGCTTTCAAATGATGCATTACTCATGAAATTATTTTAATTAGTAGATGAGATACAAAAGAAAACCTAATCAGGACACCTCAAAACGTGTAAATCGGGTGAAATCTCGAATTCCATTTTTGATAATGTAAAAGTACTTTAAAATGTGTATCAACTAAAATAAGCTTTCAAATGATGTATTACTTATGAACTTTTTTTAATTAATAACTGAGATACAAAAAAAAAAACTGATTCAGGACACCTCAAAACGTGTAAATCTGGTGAAAACTTTCGATAATTTAAAAGAACTTTAAAATATCTTTCGAATGATGTATTACAAATAATTTAATCATAATTAGAAATTGAAATATTGAAATTTTAAAATATTACAGCGCCATCTGGCGGTACAAATTTCTGTATTCCACTGTTCGATTCCAAATCAAAGAAGCTTTCTAATGATGTATTACTTATGAAATTATTTTAATTAGTAGCTGAGATACAAAAGAAAACTGATTCAGGACACCTCAAAACGTGTAAATCTGGTGAAAACTTTCGATAATTTAAAAGAACTTTAAAATATCTTTCGAATGCTGTATTAAAAATAATTTAATCATAATTAGAAATTGAAATATTGAAATTTTAAAATATTACAGCACCATCTGGCGGTACAAATTTCTGTATTCCACTGTTCGAAAAGCTTTCTAATGATGTATTACTTACGAAATTATTTTAATTAGTAGCTGAGATACAAAAGAAAACTAATTCAGGAGACCTCAAAACGTGTAAATCTGGTGAAAACTGTCGATAATATAAAAGAACTTTAAAATATCTTTCGAATGATGCATTAAAAATAATTTAATCATAATTAGAAATTGAAATTTGAATGTATTGCAGCGCCATCTGGCAGTAGGAATTTCTGTAATCCACTGTTCGATTCCAAATCAAAAAAGCTTTCTAATGATGTATTACTTATAAAATTATTTTAATTAGTAGCTGAGATACAAAAGAAAACCTAATAAGGACACCTCAAAACGTGTAAATCGGGTGAAATCTCGAATTCCATTTTCGAGAATGTAAAAGTACTTTAAAATGTGTATCAAGTCAACAAAGCTTTCAAATGATGTATTACTTGTGAAATTTTTTTAATTAATTTCTGAGATATAAAAGAAAACTGATTCAGGACACCTCAAAACGTGTAAATCTGGTGAAAACTTTCGATAATTTAAAAGAACTTTAAAATATCTTTCAAATGATGCATTCAAAATAATTTAATCATAATTAGAAATTGAAATAATGAAATATTGAAATTTTAAAATATTACAGCGCCATCTGGCGGTACAAATTTCTGTATTCCACTGTTCGATTCCAAATCAAAAAAGCTTTCTAATGATGCATTACTTATGAAATTATTTTAATTAGTAGCTGAGATACAAAAGAAAACTAATTCAGGAGACCTCAAAACGTGTAAATCTGGTGAAAACTTTCGATAATTTAAAACAACTTTAAAATATCTTTCGAATGATGTATTAAAAGTAATTTAATTGGAATTTGAAATATCGAAATTTTAGCTGAGATACAAAAGAAAACCTACTCAGGACATTCTAAAACATGTAAATCACGTGAAATCTCTAATTCCATTATCTACGGTAGTTTTATTAATGGAAGTAAAAAGAAAAATAAATATTTTTTATTTCCCCAAAACCTATATATACCATGGTAGTCGGGTAATGGAAGTAAAAAGAAAAAGAAAAAGTATTTTTTAGTTCCTTCAAATGTATTTTGTTGCTATGGAAACTTCTATCCTCTATTGAAAGATGGATTACGTGTTAGAATAAAATTTATTTTGCAATTAAAATGTAACTGCTTTGTTTATTAATGAAAATTGATGAAATTTTAACTGCAGGTTGGTTTTGTGCTGAAAAGGTTGTATATTAAGTGTTGTGTACGAAAAAGAAAATTTGAAGCACTTTGAAATTTGCAATTTTTAACCCCAGTTAAAGATCATGTGACATTAATGACTTGCACCTGTTTTGTTTCCGTTCGAGACAGCCGTTAAAATCGTCTGCTGAATACTGATAGAATGCCTCTTTTTAAGCAATAAGGATTTTTGGTCATTGTTCGATCGACATGGGTCAACATTTTAATTAATATCTCCAAAACTAATTAAGATTTTTAAATTCTGTTTTGAGGAAAACATCGGAAAGGCTCCAGAGCATCCGTATGTCAATTCTTGTGTTTCTGCGTTCAGTAGGGGCTGAACGTATAAAAGAACAGACAGACAAACCTTTCCATTTATTATTATAGATTTTGGTTATTCCCAGCTAAGTCTGATTTTGTCAAGTGCTCTTTAAGTTCTCAAAATAAGAAATGAATAATAAATTTTTATTCAGATTAAGTGATAAGACCTTGATCAAATCCATCTGTATTTCTAATAAAAAGTTAGTTTATAAATATTTTGACTTAGAAGGAGCAGCAAAGAATAAAAACAGGAAGAAAAAGAAAGTTATTACACTTCCATACTACAGATATAATTACTTAGTTAAATTTTTAAAACCCAGATTTTTTTTTTTTTACTTTCTTCTATATGTATATATAGAGAAAGTATTGGATTTTTGAAAATTTTCGAACTCCAGTTTTCGATGGATTTACACATTTTGGGATGTCCTGAACACGATTTGACTGTTTTTAGAAAATATCTGTCCGTGTGTGTATCGCAAATTTTGTGGACACTATATCTCACGAACCAATAAACGAAATTTAACCAAACTCGGTATTTAGTTGGAACCTGACATAAACTGGAGCTGATTAGATTTGTGGAACAATGGCTCAACCAGTGGCGCTATGATCACATTTTTTTCTAAATTTTTAACATGGCAGTATAGGACAAAATTTTGTATAAATGTACATAATGAGAGTTATTTTAATTGTGTAATTGTAAACTTAATATGAATTATTGATAATAGTAGTAGTTAACTAGGAAAAAAATTTTGTGCATGTGGGGGCATCGCTTCCACCCCCCCCCTGGGGGGGGGAGTAAATTTTCAATATGGGTATCCACCTCAAAAGATCTCATCATCAATTGTCAATACCTTTGAAACGAATGGCTGAACTATAGATATGTGATAATTTAAAACAAATTTATTGATTTTTTTTATCTTTTAATGAAGAAAAACAGAAAAAAAAAATCTTTTTTCTTCTGATAATTGTAAAAAGTTAACTTTCTTTCGGCATTTAGTGATGGATATAATTCTGTCAGATAAAAATCGTTTGCATTTATAATGGAAAATAATTTAATCATACTTGCCAACTTTTCCGGTTTTCCCGGAAGACTTCCGGTTTTTTAACGTACCTTCCGGTCTTCCGGACAGATAATGAAATCTTCCGTTTTTTAAAAAAGTCGCGGATATCGTTCGTTTTAAGAAGAAACCCCAAATGTTCTATGAAAACTCTATATTCACAATCTTTCTCCATCCATAACATAAATGTCAATATTCATTTCAAACTTGCTTTATGCTATTCTAGAATATGTAAAGAAATAGAATTGTTAAATATTTCTTGCTGATGTAATTATTTTTTGTCCCCCCCCCCTTTATTTATCTCCAACCAGTGATCAGCAATCAAATGTTCTGCAGAAGTCTTTTGCTTCCTAATCTTTATCCATCTGCAACATAAATGATAATATTAATTTTAAACTTCTTTCATTAGATTCTAGAAGTAGAGTTGAAAGAGTTTAATATTTCTTACTCTGTAATTATTTTTGTATTTCCCCCCCCCCCCCTTCCCCGGATTGTGATCAATGATCAATTCTAGAAACAATAAACAATGGAAATGCTCAATATTTCTGATGTATGTAATTATTTTTTAGACCTTTATTGCTGAATTTAATGAATCTGTTTATTTTTCCTAAATTAAATTAAATATTTTTATGTCATATTTATAACAAACATGCAAACATGGGGAAAAAATGAAGAATAATTTTTTCAGGTAGGAAAATTTTTCCCAAATCAATTTAAGAAAATTAATACTCAGTTGGTTTTATGCATGTTTGAAACTGATAATTAGCTGCTGCTACTTTTTTTTTTATATGTATGATTAATGTACATACACAAAAATCATAATATTTGTATAAAAATTTGTTTTTCTGTTGGCATGGAATTTTATTACGGTTTTATGTGGATATAAAAGTTATTGCAGTTATATTATTATTATTTTTTTTTTATGTTAAGGAAAAAATTCTGAAATTGCTTAACGTAGTTAAAAATTATACATATAAATATTTATTTTGCCAACTTGTTGAAAGTGACATTATCAATATTTAACTAATCAATCAACCAACCAACAATGTTAGCGAAAAATTTTCAGCTAACTTCTAATTTTAAAATCACATGTATGATTTGGGGGGGAGGGGGAAAGCTTGAACAGGGTTCATACTCATCAGGGAAAACCTGGAATACTCAGGGAAGTAGGGTTTTGTTTTAAAAAAAATATCAGGGAAAATAAAAATTTTCATCGAAAGTCAGGGAAAATCAATTATAAAACCTGGAAAAACAAATATTTCCTTTCTGTAAAATGACTTTTTTTGTTTAGCTTCATATCAAAATTCAAATGATTAAGGATCGTGAAAATATGCATGTAAACAATGATTTCTACCTGAATTTCTATCATGATCGGCAGTAACATGACATCATACTGAGAAAGTAGATGTATTTTCTTCTCTCTAGAGGAACATTTCTTGTAATAGTCACTAATATTTTTTTGAAAATTGTCCAGGGAATTTTTCTTTTTTCATATCTGAATGCGAACCCTGTTGAAACAGCTAATGGAAACTAAAAATGTTTAAATAGAAAATATTTGACAGCTGCTTAGTGAGTGCATTTCTTTCTACACTATTAGGTATCAATTCTCTTTCTTATTTTATTTACTTTTTTATTATGTACTTAACTAAGTTTTTTTGTCTATTGTTAAATAAATTTCGTACAGATTCGGTTTTGTAGATATTTATATGTTAAAGAGGTATAACTTTATTAAAAACTTTAATATATTTACCAAAACTAAATTCAAAACTGGTGTACAATTATTATATAGATTTTAAAACTTCTTAACACACCATAAATTTTAAGCCAGCACAACCGGTTTCAAAAGGACGTAGCCTTTCTTCATCAGGTGCAGAAAAACATGTGCTACTGCTTTGGAGGTCTTGCTTTTGCCTCCAAGGCAGTAGCACGTGTTTTTCTGCACCTGATGAAGAAAGGCTACATCCTTTCGAAACCGGTTGTGCTGGCTTAAAATTTATGGTGTGTTAAGAAGTTTTAAAATCTATATATTTATATATTTAGTATAATCAATCTATAGTAAAAATTTTTTATAGATTGCTTCAAAATATTAAAATTGTAAAACTGTATATTGTTTAATACGTCAAAGAAAAAAATCTTCCCTTTTTTTGTGAAATCTTCTGGTTTTTCAACAAAAATCTTCCCTTTTTTTATTAAAATTGGTTGGCAAGTATGTTTAATAAATAATTTGTATTGAATGAATTTATGGAAAAATCTTTTTTTTTGTTTTGTTTTGTTTTTTTACCTTGTATTTCTAAACACAATGAATGTATTATAAATACTATAAAAATTAAAGGAAATTTATGAAATCTTCTGCAGGTAGCCACATACTTTATTTCATTAAATGTAGAATATATATATATATTCTTACGAAAACTATTTCATGACTTATTTGAATAATTTTATAATTTCCTCATAGATAGTTGCCTGTGCTGCAAATGCAGCTTACCTTGCTCTTTTGGATGCAGGTATTGCATTGAATGGTACACTAGCTGCAGTCAGTGTTGGTTTATTTGATGACAAAGTAATACCTTTTCCGTCTGAAAAAGAAATAAAGGTAGAACAATTTCTTTTCTCTGTGCTTCACCTATTAATTAGAAATGATTTATAATCTTTTAATAATTATAGTTAATTGCATTGTGAAATTAATATTAGCTTTATTTTTAACTCTGTATATATGTATATCTTTACTTTCTTCTATATATATATATGTGTTTGAATGTATCTTGAATTTAATAAATTCTTGATTGTCATTTAAAATAAAAAATATATGAATTTCATATATTATGATCTGCCTAATATTGGCATTAACACAATTTTTTATATTATACACTTTATAGCTGCATTTGCGCTCTTACAATTTGTATTATTTCTCTGATTTTTTCAATCTGTAACTTACTATTTACTCATTCAAATTATGTATTCCTGTAGCATTGGGAAGTTTTGCGAATAGTTTATTCCATTTTAAATTTCACTTCAATCAATTTCATGTACGATAGGGGGCCCACTAGTGATTTGCTATTATATCCACTAGTGAACGAAATTGTACATTGGTGCTCAAGGGTAAAAAAGGTCTTCCCTGATGAATTTTTTTCACCTTTTTGAGCTTCTTCTACTTGAAAAATATTCACTCTTATTAGTCTATGTGATTTCAGTGATATTGTATCTGTTGCTTGGCTTTTACTACGTATAATAATTCATTATTATTATATATATATGTTTATAATGGGGGGTGGTTTTTAATTTTCCATATTCTAATGATTATTCAAGTTTGTCCTGGTATATATTTATATATTCTTGTATTATTTATATTCTTGTATTTTATATTGATGTATTATATTTTGCTCTTTATTTCTGAATTTAATTGCCTTTTATGCTTTGTATTAATTAAATTCATTTGTTGTATGGTCTTGCTTCCATCTGTGAGAAGTTGGGGGCTAGAAACATTTTTTATGGTTAAATTACCAGCGTTTTGTCAGAAACGTTTCATATTCCTTTCCCTACATGGGGGAGCTTCCCTGATGAAGGTCCCGATGTGTTTTGGGATTAATTTTTCATCTGGTTTTTAGTTATTTTGCTTATTTATTATAGTTTTATATTTCCTTTTGCTACATTTGCGCATTGGTTTATAAAAACTTTGTTCTGGTTCTATATATTTAACAATTCAAGTTTTACTCCCTCTTATATTTAAATTTTATCTTATATATATATATATATATATATATATATATATAAGAAGGAAGTATTTGATTCGTGAAAATTTTTAAACTCAAGTTTTCGATGGATTTACATGTTTTGAGATGTCCTGAACATAATTTGACCATTTTTTTAGAAAATGTCTGTCTGTGTGTGAATATCACAAATTTGTGATGCTATATCTCATGAACCAATGAACAATATTTAACCAAACTTGGTATTTAGTTGGACCTTGACCTAAACTGTTGCTGATTAGATTTGGGTATCAGTCTCTCAACAGGTGGCACTGTCATCCCATTTTTTTTCTAAATTTTTAATATGTCAGTACAGGTCAAAATTTCGTGTAAATGTACATAATAAGAGTTATTTTAAACGCATGATTGCAAAAGTTATATGAATTATTGATAATGGAAGTAGTAAACTGGGGGAAAATTTGTGTGCATGTAAGAGCATCACTCCGCCCGGGAAGTGTAAATTTTCAATATAAAAAAAATGAAAATCTTTCGAAAGAACTCGTCAATACCTTTAAAACTTTTTAAATCGTGTTTTGTAAATGTATTCAATATATATTTAAGGATGTAATCTTATTTACTATGTTCAATTAACTATAAAAAATCAAACATACATGAATATTTTTAATTTTTTGATATTTTATATTAAGCTTTAAGAATGCTAAATCCTAATTGAAAAAAAAATATATATATATACATCATGTATCACAAAAAAAAAGTTTTTGAGTTTTTGATGCTTTAATTTTCTCTCCAATTTTCACATCAGATAAAACCAGAGGCCACATTAATAATCAATATATATATATATATATATATTTTTTTTTTTTTGTTACTAGAGTGTCCATGTAAAGTATGTATGAAATTTGAAAAGCTTGTCAACATATAATGCAAACAGGACTATATACCGGGTGTCCCATACGTCTGTACACATTTCAAAAATTCATAAAAACTGAAGGAATTGGTAGGGTTGAACGCAGTTTGCAAAAAAATTATTGTGAAGGGGATTTTTTTTTTTTTTTTTTTTTAAGAGAAAAATAATAGTCAACTTTTGTTGATTTCAGGCATTGTACATGAGCAATTCACATATGTCCATGAAAAACTATATTTGCATGCAAATGTTTAGAAGCGTATAAATCCTATTCTAAATGTCTGCCATCTCCATGAATTATAAGAAATAAAATATGTTAATTGTAAAATCGTGTGATTTATAGGACTTTGATTTGTATATATTTTTGGTACACATCTGTGCAGTGTCCTCTATTGATGAAAGTTTTAACTATCTTTTTTTTCTTTACCTAAAAAAAAAAACCTTCATGAGAATAATTTTTTCGCAAACCGTGTTCAGTTCTATCAATTTCTTCATGATGCACATATGCACCTGTATTGAATGCCAATATTTACTCGCCATCTACAGAAGTTAATTACATATTAGATTTTAATAATTAATAAGATTTAAGTATTTTATTAATTTTATTTGCTGTTTTACTTTTAATCATAATATTTTTTTTTTTTTAACTATCAACAATTCATTATATTTTCAGGGGACAATTCAGGTTTTAATTTATTGAAAATATTTTCATATTATGAAAAGTTTATGATTTTGTAAAAAGAAAAAAAACAGTCAAACTTTTCGTTTTAGCAGTTACTCTACACAGTGTAGGATCTGTTATCTGGAAACCCGTTATCCAGAATGTTCGAAAACCAGAATGCAAAATGCCAACTACCAAAATTTTTAATTATCATAAAATTTAAGGATTAAAGTTATACAATAGCAGAGGTCAGAATTATAGTTTTACAACCTACTTTCTTTAATGCTACGGTGTTATTCTGAGAAAATATGGTGAGCACAAAATTGTCCAAATAATTACTGAAAATTTTGCAAATTTAGGTTAAAAAATGAATTTTTATTGTATTTTTTAATAGATAAACATTAAAAACGCATACTTCTTAAAGTGCCCAATAGCAGATGAATTTTATCCTTGAACTCAGGTTGCATGCATGAAGTCCCAATTGTTATAAAATTTTTAAATAGTTTTTATTGATTTCCATTATTTTTAGAATTCATTTCATAAAATATTTAACATTATGTGCTAAAAATATTTGAAACATTTATGAACTATTAATATCAGAGCAGAGACACACTACAAGCAAAAAAATATCATAGAAATTTTTGCAAAATGCAAATGAAAGGATGTTACTCTCAGGTCAGAATTAAATTTTATATACCTATGTTTATTTATTTTTCATATATTATTACTATTGTTATTTATAATTTGAAATTCTAATTAAAAATGTTTTTTTATTTTGTGGAAATAATTTATTAAATGAACAAATATATAGGTAAAGTGTTTGCATATATATTATTCATGTTTATCACTGCTATTTATGAAATTATTTTGTACTATTTTTATACATATAATAAAGTGTTCCGAATTACGGAAAAACCCCTTATCCAGAATATCCCAAGTCCCAATCTTTCTGGATAACAGATCCTATACTGTATAATGTTTGATATCAAGTTTATAGTCAGTAGTGTTTCATTAAACCAAGTATAGACAGTTATTTGAAATAACATTGAAAACATATAAAAATTTTATCAAATGTCGCCTTTAAAACATTTTATAGTTTTGAATTGTGTAAAGGGTCTCTTTTTTATGAAGTGGAAGTTTCTGAATGGACAGCTAAAGGGAGCCAATTTTTATCTGGATCAACCCTTCATTTCACATTTTCTATTTTATTATTAAAGGAAATTAATTAATCCTTGTACAATTGCTATGCATATATATCCTTTTTTTTTTTTTTTTTTTTTTTCTTTCCAGAATGCAAAATGTGTGACAACTATATGGGTAAAAAATTCTGGTGAATATATACTTGGTACTAAATGTTCCTCATTCCTTGAAGAAGAGGATTTTAGAAAATGTGTTGCAGTTGCAAAAGAAACTTCTGAAGATTTGTCTAAATTTTTTAAAGAGTTCATGCTGAAAAGATGTTTGAAAATATCAAAGTGTGGAAAACATTTGTATGAAGAAGATAACTGATATTTGTTTCTTATAATAAACTCTTTTTGCATTTTAATAAACTTTTTTTTTTAATGCTTTCTAGTTCTTAAGTTCTAGTTCTTTTCCCCTTTTTTCGGTCTCTCTCTTTTTTTTTTTTTTTTTTTTAATCTGTGTTAAGATATGTAAAATCATAGTTAAATATAAGATTTTTCAGGGTTTATACTGTCCTTGAGTACCTTTGAAAGTGCTTGATTTTTAAATAGTGGAAAAGGCTTGAAAAATCCTTGGTTTTTCGTAAAATTTGGGATATATATATTTTTTTTTTTTTTTTTTCAAAAATTAGAAAATGTGGTGCACACAAAAGAGAAAAGAAACTATATATCAGAAAACTTTGGAGTGGAAGGCTGATTTTTTATACCAACTATGTGAAAAATACGAGAGCCGGGAATCAAACCTGGGCCTTCCGCTTTACATGCGGATGCTCAAACCATTGAGCTACCCTGGCTGATTACCAGTTAGGCATTTCTCACATAACATGATGGTTGTAAGTTCGATCCTCAAAGCCAATGTGTTACTTTATTGCAGATAGTTAATAGGAAAGGTGTCAATCAAAAAATAAAGATCCTTCGTTGTCTACACACTGTCCTAAAATTTTTTATTAATTTTTTAACCCTCAAAGCATTTGAACCGGATTTTTTTAATTCAAATAGACAGTTTGTGGCGGATTTTTGTAAAACAAGAAATCTCTCTCCTATTCGTGTAAGACGTAAAATTGTAACTTAAAATTATGAAGCTACAGTAGTCAACAGGGGTGGCGTCACAAGGGGGGCCGGGGGGGAGTTCGTGTCCCCCCATCGGGGCAGATTTTCAAAATCTGTCGGGGAAAAATACCCTTTTTTTCCCCTTTGTTCAGCAACAAAATATTTTTTTCCTTTTCATCATTCAGAGTTTGTCTTTCTAGAGAAGTTTTTTTTTTTTTTTTTTTTCCCAGAAAAACTAATGGCATGCAACTGCGATGGTTTTGCTAGCATTGATATACTATGTATTCCTCTTCTATGTCAGTTGGTGGGAACGACAACAGGAAAGAAAGCGGCGAGTATTATTACAAGGATTGACCCATTCCTTATCTATTCCTTATCTTCTAAAATCACACTTGCGATGCTTCTGTGAAGAAGTCGCTTTTTTATTGCCTATTATCCAGCTCTCTTTGAAATGGACAAAAAGCATGTAGGCTACGTATGTTTCCATTTCCCTTTTTGTCTGTGAACAGCAACTAGACCACACACACACACATGATTTTTTTTTTCTTCCCTGGAAATTTTTAAGAATAAGATATCTCTTTAAAAAGTACATCGGAAAAAACAATCTTAATCCCCCCCCCCCTTCTTTAATAAGAACAAAACAGAAAAATTTCATTCAAATAGATCACGAAAATATAATTTGCATATTGATTTAAGTCACATATCCTTTAATTCTACTAATTCTTATTCAGGATACTGTTTTCAAATATTGTGTGTCTATGTCGGCTGATGTGTCGCTTTTGCTTTAGAACTTAAAGACAGCTTTAACAATGAGAAATGAAATAAGTAAAATAATTGAGACCTTTTAATAAGATTTTTTTTTTTTTTCATTCTATTTCTAAAGAGAAAATTCTTTTAACTATTTGTGAAATTTTACAACGAGAATTTGTTTAATATCTGTCAAATTCAAAGCATTAAAATATTTCCGTGTAATTAAGAGTCGTTTTAATAATTATATGAAATTAAAATTGTTATATTTATTTTACATCGAGACACTCTGCATCACCAACAAATTAAAAATGAATTTCTCTTTTTAAAATTTACTTTTAATTACTTTTTGCTAGAGAGTCAGGGAGCAAAAGGGAAGAAAAAAAAAGGCAATCGGGGAACAATACGACTTTTACCGATTTTTAATGCTTGTTTGTATGAAAATCAAAAATTTCGGAAACAGTAAAGAATATTGTTGCTCTATTTTATCAATTCAGCCGCTCATGAATGTTTATATTTTATTATTATCTTCAAAAGTCATATTGAAATTTTTCATTCAGCATTTTTTTTTTCTTCATAAAAAAATATTAATCCCCTCCGTGGAAGATCAAAATTGTGATGGCATGTTTCCGGGTCATCCTTAAGGATAGGGTGAGTCCCAGATAGTCGCCAATTGTCTATTGAGCAGCACTAGTGCAACGTTAAAACCCAACCAACCAACCAACTATAAAATATATTAATAATTATGAAATAATTCAGCCAACGACTGAAACATCTGTCGGTTCAATTTATAAATGTTAGAATAGTGAAAAACTACCTCAGAACTTGCAGTGCAGAAAGCAGGTTACAAAATTTGATGATTTTAGGGATTCACAGTGCAAGATCAAAGAAATTAGATTTACAAAGAATAGTAACAATATTTGATAAAACCTATCCCAAAAGCCGAATTCAGTTACAATAATACCTAAATGGATTTTATTTTTTTTTTAATTTAAAATTTAAATTTAATGTGTATGCAGGAGATTTCCAGAAATCCACACAAATTGGAAAAAAATTATGTGTATTTTGTAATTTTTGAAAATTAGCATTTATGAAACGAGATTTTGATACTGTAATGCATAAAAAATGAGGAAAAATACAAATAAGTATGCTTGGAAAATAATTAACATAATTAAAAAAGAAAAGAAAAAATTAAAGAGAATAAGCAACTTAGTAAAAAATATGCATATAGTGAAATTTAATTTAATTTTTTCTTGAATTAAGAAATTAATATTTATCTAATACAGAAAGATACAAAATTTTACACAACATGTGATACAATATAAGCTTCTATTACAAGTATATTACCTTTTATTACATTTTTTTTAAATAATGGCAAAAATAGTTTTTTATTTTATTTATTTATTGTTATTTATGAACAATTATTATTTGTTTATAGCATTAATGCATTTAAAATTTATCATCAACAGAAAGTAATCTGCATAAAATTGACTTTCTGTGTTTCGTGAGATTCAATTTCTGATGAATCATTGTTAATATCAGTGCTATCTTAACCTTTTCATATTAAAAATTTTACTGTCGGTTTGATAGTTACATTGGTTACAACATGCGGATTTCTGGAAGTCTACTGCATTTGTACATGAAGTATTTAACATTATGAAGATTAAATAACGTAATTTTAATATTGATGTTGTATGATTATGAGAAAATTATACCTAAAGTGCATATTTAAATCAGCACATTGTAAGTAAAATGTGAACATTTAAGAGAAATGTAATATGTATATACTTGGTTACAAATGAAATGTGTACCATGTTAAGGAGGAAGTTTTATCTGACATTTGTTGGATGTCTTTGACTAAATTTATTTTTTCACAACTATGCTCATGATCTAATATGCATGATTTACTTTTCTTTTTCTTTTTTTTATATACATATTACATATATATTATTTTATAGGAGGGTAGGGAATAGCTCGATACATCGACAAGATGACACGGCGATTAAGTGAAAACCTAACTTTATAAAAACAATCTACCTTGAATTTAATACTCTAATTTTTCCATAAAATCTCTAATTTTCATCTGGAAGAACACTAGCTTATAAATTATGAAATGTAAATGTGGCACTGGTGATGAATTTAATTAAATATAATTTGTCTTTAAAAACTCCAATTTTCAACTGAATTTAGGAGTTTTTTACTGTGAAATCATAATCATTATTTTTAATTTTTGACAAAACCAACTAAAAATTTCTTTTTTTGTTAAAAACAATACATTTCTATAATATGATAATAATAATGATAATGATATAACGTGATTTATCATCTAACATGAATTGGAAGTTAAAAGGTTGGCAGCTGGTAAAATTAATTTAAAATGTCAATGCAAAGTGGCCTGAAAGGAAAAAAAAATCACATTTTAAATTATTTTTAAAATATCTTAAAACTCAGTAATTTTGAAAGGAATTGAAAAAAGTTTGACTGTGAACTCATATTATTTTTAACCAATTTTTAACTCTTGCCAAAATCGGTTTACAATTCAAGATTTTTAAAATAATTGTTTTTCAGCTCCAATGCAAAAAAATACGGGATTTATAATCTAACATGATTTAAATTCGGAAGATTGCAAGCTCGCATGTCTTAGCCGAATAATATGAAAAAAGGAATACTGGTGGCACACAAATTTTAAAATCTTAATGCAAAGTTACCTGAAAAATTACATTTTAATTAATTTAAAAAAAAAATCTATCAAACAGAATTTTACTAAGAACCATCCCGATTAAATCAGCCTTTATTTATTTTATTTTATTATTTTTTTAGTAAGGGGAAAATTGCATTAAAGACGGTCTATTCGTTTGGATGTTACAGTGCCTCTCAAACACACAAAGGTTTCAAACTTATAACGCCCTCCTCTTTCTTATCTTAGTTGGTGTTAAAAATAATATGGTACGGAAGCACTTGAAAAAAACGGACAAACAAACAAAAAAAAAAAA
The DNA here is from genome assembly GCA_963930645.1 of Salticus scenicus. Taxonomy (NCBI): domain Eukaryota; kingdom Metazoa; phylum Arthropoda; class Arachnida; order Araneae; family Salticidae; genus Salticus; species Salticus scenicus. Next base: position 247,065,853 of record OZ005656.1, read on the forward strand.
ATACCATTGTATATTTGACATAGCGGATAGACACTGACAGGAAGGTGCATGGTGTTAAATATGCCTATAAAAATGTTTCTATATATAGTGCCCCCCTGTCGGGGAACCGGTGCCCCCCCGTCGGGGAATTTCTGACGCCACCACTGGTAGTCAATAAGATTATTTTTTTAGACAATAAAATTATTTTTTAAGTAGAAATGTCATTTGAGGCTACAGGCTGTGAGGGTTTTAAGAAACTTCTTTTAGCTACTAAAACGCACAAAATAAACATGTAATTAAAGGGGGGGGGAATAAAATGCTGGGTGTTTTTATTGTGTAGCCCTAAAAAGCATTAAAAAAAAAATCTTGTAAAGACATGCAATAAAAAAATAAATATAAATATTTCACTTTACAAGAGATGAAAAATTTTAAATATTTAAAATACTTTAAAAAGTATTCGAGGACAATATTCTTTTTGTATAGTAAGTATTTGTTGGAAACTTTTAGCATGTTCTATGACTTTTCTTTACTGTTCTTTGATTTTTGTTTAGAGCGTGTCGTGAGTTCGATTCTCCAAGGACTGATGTGTTAGTTTTTGCAGATAATTAATAGAAAAGGTGTCAACTGATAAAAGAAAATCCTTCAAAGTCTACACAGTACCCTCTGATTCATTTTTTATAACTAAAAAGCAGAAAATAATAATTTAAGTAAAAAAAACATTTTTTAGCAGTAGAAGCTTTTATTGTGGAACCCTGAAAGGCATAAAATAAAAATTTATTCTTGCATAGATGTGCTATAAATAAATGAAAGTTTCAGCACTAAGAAAATTTTAGAGAAAAATATAGATATTTCACTTTTGCCAGAGATGAAAATTTTTAAATATTCAAAATATTTTAAAAAGCTTTCGAGACCTTTGAAATTTATAGCTTAACAAATACTTATGTAGAAACTTGTGACTAAGAATATTGGTCTCAAAGACTTTTTAAAATATTTTGAATATTTAAAAATTTTCATCTCTGGCAAAAGTGAAATATCTATATTTTTCTCTAAAATTTTCTTAGTGTTGAAACTTTCATTTATTTATAGCATATCTTTGCAAGAATAAAATTTTATTTTATGCTTTTCAGGGCTCCACAATAAAAAGCTAAAAAGCTTCTACTGTTAAAAAATGTTTTTTTTTACTTAAATTATTATTTTAAGATCGATATTGTCTCTCCAAAGGGTAAAATCTAAATTTTTCAGGTGCCCAAACAATGGAATTTATGCATCACAGGTATATAAATGGCGGTACTTCGTGCCCTAATAGACCTAATGCTATTATATCTATTGTAGAGAATGTGACAGATATTTATGCAGAAGAACGGCTTAAAAAAGTGCTTGGTGGAGCCAAATAATCTCTAATATTGTTAAAGTGAAAACATTGAAAAAACAAAGTCTCAGAAATGATATTTCTGAAATAATCAGTGATTATGTAATTTCATAGAAATTAATAATATATTCAATAGAAACTGCATTTTTATTGAAATAGTAACATTGTTTTTCTGTCGGTTTTGATCCTCTCAAAACTAAATACTTTAAAAGGTTAAAATGACAAAATCTGAATTTACAATCAAAGTGGAGAAATAAAAAGAATAACCAAATGTTATTCATTAAACTGAAAGTTATTGGATCACTAAATGTATTTGGTAGCAAAATTATTGAAGCACGAGCAATAATTCCTATTTAAAAGATGTGCACCTGATATTGTTTTAAGTAAATATTTGTCGAGTCACTATCTTAGTCTTATGCTGTGTATTAAAAAGTAAGTTGATGATAAAAATTAGCAATCAAACTATAAAATATATATATATATATATATATATATATATTAGGGTGGGCCGAAAAAATTATTTTTTGAAATTGATTTTGGTATAGTGCGGAAAAGTTGTGTAATGGGTCTGAAAGAAACCTCTAAAAATTTTATCAGTTTTGTTTAATATTTAACCGCGCCCCTTTAGCACTGAAAAACTGAAAAAAAGAAAAAAATTAGTTTTTTTCAAAAAATTAAATTTCAAAAATAAATTTTGAATTTATTTCTGGTATATTGCAGAAATGTTACCTAAGGAAGCAGTTAGAACCCTCAAAAACTTTCATCAATTTTGCCAAATATTTAGCCGCGCCCCTCTGACATAAAAAATTGAGAAAAAGATGAAAAGCCGGGTTTTTTGAAAAATGTATATTTAAAAAAAAAATTGAAACTAGTTATACTATATAACTAAAATATTACATAATACGTTACTACGAACCAATCCAAATAAAATTCAAATAATTTTATTCTATTTTTATTCTCTTATTTAAAAATAATAAGCATACATATGCACATAAGAAATTGAAGCTTATCTTATACCCTATTTTCGTTTTTGTTTCTTTTCGTTCAGATTTCAAACGATAGATGGCGTTCTACTGCTCCCATTGCTTCTAAGGTCAATTTAACTAATAGATAAGATAAAATATTGGATTTCGTTTCATTCTACGCTTGTTTGTCAAATGAAACGGTTGTTATGGAGAAACGGGTAATTAAAAAAGTGACGCGAGCAAACTCAAGTCGTCCGCTGTTTGGAACAGGGAAAGATTTATTCCCCTCTGATGCTGTCTATCCCCCAACTTATGAGGACATAATAAGATGTTATCAGAGTATCAGATTGCAAATAAAGGGAGACAAAAGTCAAGAACCTTCTTTAAGAACTGTGGCCGCAGCGGTAGCAAAAAAAAATATTGATATATGGAAACGTGCTTCGATTCCTGTTGTATCATTAAAGCGAGTTACTGCCATGGTTTTATCTTACAACTGTAAATATAAGAACGTTGTAAAACCTGCTAAATCTAGGAATACGCCGTTTTTACAATCGAAATTGAAGAAATTTAAAGCAGATGCCGCAAAATTGTTCGACATTTGTGCTTGTAAATGCCAAGATTTATATTCATGCAATTGCGAAAAAAAAAACTAAAAGTTCCTGAGAGAGAAAAAGAATATTTAATTCATCAAAGGACAGTTAAAAAAATGACTATTGGAAATCTGGATATAGTAACAATCCACCAACTACTAAAACGAGTACGTCGAAAAATGGAAATATCCGATTGTCCAAACAAGAATAAAATGTCAATGCCCAGTACCAGTGGATTTCAAAATAAAGAATCTCATAACATTATGAAAGATAATGAATTAGAGATTGAGTCAAAAATGGATACAAAAAATGCAGATCAAGATTTCAAGTGGTCTTATCCTGTTTTAAGAAAACATAAACAAACTGAAACGCCATCAAGATTGTCAGATCAAATGAGAATTTCTATGCCTCATACAGCATTGGCTGCAGATTTAACTGGTGCCTCAAGTAGAGCAGTGGCCAAAATTACTACTGCAGTTTTGGCTGATTTCAATTTTGTTTCGCCTGAGCAATAAACATATATAGTTGATAAAAACAAAGTGAGAAGAGAAATAGAGAAGAAAAGAAAAAAAGTAAGGGAAAATGATTTAAGGCTATTTGAAGAAAAACCTATTAAGAGTTTGTTTTTTGATGGGCGCAAAGATGAAACTATTCAACAAATACATTATCATCGAAAATTAACATCAGAAGCGCATGTAGCATTAATAGAGGAACCAGATAGAAAATATATGGGTCATATATCGTTAACTGCTGGTAAAAGTGCAAAAAGAATAGACGAAGGTATTATAGAATTTACAAAAAAGAATATCATAAGTTTGCAGAACCTATCAGTTATCGGATGTGACGGAACAAATGTAAATACGGGATGGAAAGGTGGAGTAATACGTTTTCTTGAGACAAACATTGGAAGACCACTACAATGGAATGTATGTTTGCTTCATACCAATGAGTTGCCACTAAGATACCTTATTCAAGAAATAGACGGTTGCACAAGGGGACCATATTCATATTCTGGGCCTATTGCATTGCTTTTAAAAGACTGTGAGAAACATCCAGTGGTCAAATTTGATAAAATGGACTCTACACTTCAGCATTTGGATCCGCAAGATATTAGAAAGCTAAGTACAGATCAAAAATATTAATATCGCATCTGTCAATGCATAAAAGATGGTACTATTTCTCCTATGTTGACTGACAGTAATCCAGGTAAACTTAGTCATGCATGATGGCTGACTACCGCAAACCGTTTGTTACGGTTATACATTAGCACACCAAGCCCATCAGAAAATCTTATAATACTTGTGAAATATGTAATGCTGGTTTATGCTCCAATGTGGTTTGCAATAAAAATGAAATCGCATTGCCAGTATGGTTCCCAACATTTTTGGAAAATGATATCCCTTTCAAAGCAGCTTCCAGACACATCTAAGAAAATTATTTTTAAAGTTTTGTCAAACAATGCATATTATGCGCATCCCGAAAATTTATTGGTAGCAATGTTGCATGATTCCAGGAAACACATCCGGGAACTAGCAGTTAGGCGAATTCTAGGCGCTCGACAAATAAAAATGAAGAACTTGAATGGTTTACGAGTTTTCAAGCCTCCTCAAGTTAATTTCGAAGCAGACGACTACATTGATTTAATTGATTGATCAAACTGTGTTGTAACAGAGCCACCTCTTACAATGCATTTAAAGGATAAAGACTTGAAAGAAATGTGCAAAAAAGAAGATAATCAATTAGTGACATTCGAAAAATTACCATGTCATACGCAATCTGTTGAACGATGTGTTAAATTAGTATCTGAAGCTGCAATGAAAGTTTGTGGTGAGATTGCAAGGGATGGCTATATTCGTAGCAAACTTCAAGCAAGAAAAGAACTCCCAACGTTTGACAATAAAGGACAATATTATTTGAGTACCTAATATTCAATAAGCAACAGGTATTATTAAATCCAACATAAATTTGTATATTTTTGCTTTAATCTTTATTTTGTTACTATGTAAGATAAAATATGCTTATATACAAGAAAAAATATGTTTATATATTAACCAAGTAAAAAAATATTAAAGTAAAGTAATAGTTATAGTTATAGAATTTTTATTTATAATACTAATTAATTAATCAGTTATGTCAATACTAATTTAGAAAAATAATGAATAGTTTATCATAGTACAGGTTTTCAGAAAATCCGATATTTCTTTCATTTTTCTCCAATTTTTTATGTCAGAGGGACACGGTTAAATAATGAAAAAAAAAATATATAAAAAATTTTATGGGTTCTAATTGACATATTATCATATTATTTTTAATGAATGTCTTTAAAAATTTTGGGTATTTTTTAAAAATATATTTTTTTCCAAAAAAAGCTTTTTCCGTTCTTATTTTCCGTTTTTCAATGTCAGAGGGGCACGACTAAATATTGATTAATTTTGATAAAAATTCTTGTGAGTTCTAATTGGTCCATTACACAACTTTTTCATTCTATACCAAAATCAATTTCGAAAAAAAAAAATTTCGGCCTTTTTCCAAAAAAAAGCTTTTTTCCGTTCTTTTTTTCTGTTTTTCAATGTCAGAGGGGCGCGGCTAAATATTGATTAATTTTGATAAAAATTCTTGTGAGTTCTAATTGGTCCATTGCACAACTTTTTCATTCTATACCAAAATTAATTTCGAAAAAAAATTTTTTTCGGCCTTTTTCGGCCCACCCTAATATATATATATGAAAAATGTGGATTAGTGCTTCAATAATTTTGCTGCCGACTGTAGGTTTTCTAACTTAGACGAAATTTAAATAATGCATTTTATATGGAAAATGAAGTCAAATTGAAGAAGAGTGAAAAGTAACCAGGCTTTGAATCTAGCCTGAGTCTTTTGGCATTACGTCCCACTTCTAAAGTCGGCAGCAAAATTATTAAACATAAATCCACATTTTTCATATATATTTTTTATAGTTTGGTCGCTAATTTTTATTATCAACTTACCTTTTTATAAACAGCATAAGACTAAGATAGTGACTCGACAAATATTTACTTAACAAAACAGTATTAGGTGTTCATCTATTAAATAGGAATTATTGCTAGCGCTTCAAAAATTTTGCTGCCAACTGTATTTTGTTGTCGTCTGGCTAGCACGACACTATCTGTCCACTTGTCAAAAGTTGCCGGTCAGATGTCTACAGGATAACCCAGCTTATAGGGCGGGTTCAGGCTTTCGATCGATCCAAACGGTCATGTATCAATCAACGAGATATATAGAGTGATAAATGGTAACCATTGAGAAGGTACAAGATGAGTCATATAACATGCTCCTCTTGCACCTGCGTATTCGGTGGTTTCCTTGGTTGCAGTTTATTTTCAATGAATTTCTATGGCAACTGTTTAGAGATAACTGCCAATGTTTTTGTTTACTTACGTAATTTAACTTTTTTTTTTTTTTTATCTAAATTTTTTTTACTTCTTTTTATTTCATGTAGTTAAAACATTTTTAAATAGTTTATAAATTATTAATTGTTGCTAAATTTAGCTAAGTTTATTTTTTCTTTATAAACACTTTTAAACTTTGTTGGGAAATGATGAAAGAAACAGTATTTTATTATTTGTTATAATGTGAAATATGTGAAAAATTATTTTAAAAACAATTTATTTTGGTCATAGGACTCACGTGTTACCTAATAATAATGATAATTTGCTAAACTGAAATTTTAATTTGCAAAAAAGCGATAAAGAGCCAAACATAGCATCTACTGGTTCATGTCATGTGATACATCTTGAACCACGGAAAGCCAATCATTTATCCATTTAATCAGCAGTCTACTTTATATATCTCGATGGTATCAATGCATCCAGGCTGAATCAAAGTCGTTCAGTGGAATATATCATATCAATGTTCTTGGTCGTGAATAACTCGGTGTGTAACAAGGATTGCGGTGCTTCAGTCTTAAAATTGATCTTAATCTTACGATTCGTCATACTATTGGGCATGTTTAAGAACGATCTTAAGTTGGTATAAGGAAAGGGCATGTTTATAAACAAACACTCCGTCAATCAATCTTTGACCAAAGATCAACCTGTATTGGTGGAAATACCAGTTTTGCCACTCTACCTAAGACTCCTATAATAGAAGGAGTAGTTTAGAGCTCTAACTCTACCCATTATTTGACAGCAAATGACGTCACGTGCCTTTTCCTTATTGCGGTGCCTAATCGTAAGTCCTCCACGGGAGAAACAAGCCACCAATTGCAGATGCAAAGTGAGCTATGTTGTGATTGTGTGCGCATCCAGTTACTATTCCACTTAAGATAGCCCTGAGGTCGTTGTAAGATAGTGAGACATGGCAATACGACTTGTGTTTTGTTTACATCTTAAGACAGAATTTACGTTTACGATAGGATTAAACGAGGCACTGCAATCGCCCAAAAAAATTTGAGACATTAGATCATGTGATCGATCCATTGCTATGATTGGCCATTGGTTATTGCTCTGATTGACCGTTTATTTGCTGTAACAAGGAATTGTAATTACTTTATTTATTACATAAAAGGTTTTATGCATGAAAACTTTTTTTTTTTTTTTTTTGGAAATAACTGTATAAAAATATGCATACAATGTTGTGAAATATAACACAATGATGCAAATTAAAATTCATCGAAAATGATTTAAATTTAATAAAATAAAATTTTAAAATGCTCCTTACTAACAATTTTTCCATTTTGATTTTTAAAAAATTAAATATGTTTGGATACTACTTTGGGAGTTTACCGATACATTAATTTTTATAAAACATTTTTATGCTTGAATCCTAAATATTTGCATTAAATTTCAACAATCAAACAGAAAAATGTTTAACAATATTTAAAAATCAATATTAAATTTATTTTTAAATTTAAGAAAAAAATCATAAGTATATTAAACATTTAAAATATTATCGATTGAAATCATGATTAATTGAATTTTCAAACCAATTGATTGAAGTCATAATTTAAAAGATTGTGATTAAAATCTTTTTGTTGTTGTTGTTGTAATCATTGATTTAAATCAAAATTAAAATTTTTATAATTTTTTGGCCTTTATATGTTTTACAGCATAATACAGTCGAACCTCGTTAACATGAATTACTTTTAACATGAACTGTTTCCACGATCCCCGTCAAAATGAAGATTACTTTAGTCAGGGCCCGAAATTTCAACTCAGATTACACTCGCCGAAAAAAAAAAAAATTACTCGCCACAAAAGGGTTGTCATTTTTTTTTTTTTTTTTTTTAACGTATTTTGGGATTTTTCTTTTTTCCCAACTATTTGAAAGGCTTTTACAATTAGTTAGGTTTTTATTAATATAAAAAGTGTGTTGCATATGATCATGTTTCATAATCTCTATAATTAAAAATCATTATATTGTATTGTATTTGAGATTTGAAAAAGATTAAAATATCTAATAACATAAATGCAAGGAGTCATTAAAGGAAAAATCTGATGTAGGCACTACATGACTTCCTTATACACCTTTAGCAGGGCCCGAAATTTCAACTCAGATTACACTCGCCGAAAAAAAATTTACTCGCCACAAAATAGGGTTGCCATTTATTTATTTTTTTTTTTTTTTTTTACGTATTTTGGGATTTTTCTTTTTTCCCAACTATTTGAAAGGCTTTTACAATTAGTTAGGTTTTTATTAATATTAAAAGTGTGTCGCATATGTTCATGTTTCATAATATCTATAATTAAAAATCATTATATTGTATTGTATTTGAGAAAGATTAAAATATCTAATAACATAAATGCAAAGAGTCATTAAAGAAAAAATCTGATGTGGGCACTTCATGACTTCCTTATACAACTTTAGAAATATATACATAATGTTAAAAAGAATTGTCATTTGACCCGAGATACTTGGCAAAAAGTATTTAAAAGATGCACTGTCACCGTGTTCTGAGCTTTTCTGAAAATTTCAAATTTCCAGCTAGTCAGGAAGTCAGTTAAAAATCGATTGCAAGATTTGTACTGGTAACGCTCCCGAAGGCAGCAGGGATCCGAAACAGTTGGCTAAAAAAATGCATTTTCACCGTGTTCTGAACTATTCTGAAAGTTTCAAATGTCTAGCTGGTTGAAAAGTTAATTAAATAATTTTTCTGTCCAATCATATAAACGCTGCTGAAGCAATTTGCTAAAAATATCTGAAAAATGCATTGTCACTGTGTTCTGAACTTTTTTGAAATTTTCAAATGTGTAGCTAGTCAGGAAGTCTATTGCAAGATTTGTACTGGTAACCAGGGGCGGACTGGGCCGCCGGCCCACCGGCCCTCGGGCCGATGCGCCCTCATGGGCGATAGTCAGGAAATTTTTTATTGATTTTTTTTTACTAGAGGCTATTTTTACGCTTTAGGTGAAGGTGAATGAGTATTCAATGCGCCCTGGTCATACACCATGTGCTATCCTATTGCCAAGTAGATGCCCTTTGTTAGTCTTACAATGCAATGATGTTCTGATTTATTGATAAAAGAAAATGTTAGTACAAATAATAAAGACATTATTTTATGAAGTCAATAGAAATATGGGTAACATGACTGGACTTGTAGAAATGGCTGGATTAGTCAGCACCCTGTTTGTATTACTCAGAGTTTCACTTGTTAATTATTTTTTTTTTTTTAAGCAGAAAATAAACAAAGCTAGGACATCTGTTTTACTGTTGTTCTTAATGCCAGAATTTCTCGTTTTTAACATTTAAAAAAAAAAATAGTTTAGGGAGATCAGAGTTTTTCCATTTATTGGAATAGAGAGTTTGTGATAAAAATAAATGGATGAAAGTGACGAATTCAAAAGGCGTTATTTGCCAGTTTCCCGTGGCTGATGTATGTCTGGAATGACCTCTATTTCTGCCTTCCGCAGGATCCGTACACACGATTCCTTTATAGCAGTCTAAGCTCATTGTTTCAGTGCGTGATTTAAAACAATTTCGCTTTATTAACCTAAAAATATTGTTAATTTTTCGTTTAAGAAAACTGCAGGAAAGTTTTCATCTTGTGTTATTTTTCAAAGGTAAATACAAAATAGTTGGTTGGTTGGTTCATTGGGTTTTACGTCGCACAAGTGCTGCACAGTGGGCAATTAGCGATGGTCTGGAACTCACCCCTAGAGGTGGTCCGGAGACATGCCATCACAATTTTGATCCTACACGGAGAGGATGGCTCCTCCGCTTAAGTAAACCAAAGAGGTATAATTTTGATGGGAACATGGAGGACATTGCGGCCACGACAGATTTTACGTGCACCAGCCACTATTAGTGTGCACAACAGTCTTTGGCCGGCTCGAGTACCGAACCCGCAATCTTCCTATTACAAGCTCGGCGATCTACCGACTGGACTACCGCGGCCATAAATACAAAATGTAGAGTAGAAATCTTTACATATATAAAGAAACAGAGATTGTTTGTTTTACGCTTTGTAATAATTTTTAATTTTATGCTTTTTAATAACTCAATTCTCCTTGATTTATGCATAGGTAAAGTAGCACTTTTTGGGGTGCGGCAATTTTTCAAAAATCAAATTCTCGATAGATCAACTACGATCAATCAACCACAATCGTTCAAAAGAATCGTATTGTGGAAAAAAAAAAAAAAAAATCTTTTTTTTTTTTTTTTTTTTTTTTTTTTTTGGGGGGGGGGGGGGAGAGGAATTTATCATTGTATATGAGTTTCAAATCCGAGCCTTTATAAAACAACCGTAATACACAGTTTATTCCATGAAAACTCCATTACTATAGGAAAGGAAACATTGCTTATTTAGTGCGTGGGGTCGTTTAAACCTCCGAAAAGAGACTTTGAGGCGGAGCGAGGGTGCAATACACAAGCCTTATAGATATGCCTTTAAACTTAGCACGGTTTATATCCCATAAGTAAAGAAGGGTGGAGTGCACAAGAGTTTATATCTGAGTGCCGAACCCGTGGCATCAATCAAATAAAATTTTTGTAAACAGCATTATTGGAAATATGGAAACAAGACAATTTTTAACGGGAGATTGAGGTGAGTGATTGAACTAATTTAAATCCTAAATACAAAGGAATTTCAGAGAGGCCATAGTATAATTAAGTGAAATAACTGAATTGAAACTAACAACACATTCAGCACTGGCACGTTTAGCACACCCACCAAAATTAGAAATGGCGCTCTCATCTTAATATTTAATTTGCTGAAGTTGTGGATTTGTTCTCTCCGCATTCCTTTATCCTTGGAGATATCGGTTCCAAATCTTGCACACACACTACTTAACAGGTAAGACAGAGAATGATGCATTTTTAGTTATTAAATTTTAATTACCTTTTTTTAAATTAATTTTTAATGATTTTAATATTAGATCTATGGGAAAATTTTCTTCGTTTTCGTTGTTGTAATCAAAAATGAAGTGTTGTATTAAAAGAAGAAACGTCACCTTTTGCCGTAAATCAGCCTTTTGGCACAAGTCGGCTGTTAAAGAGTTTTTTCCTACCCTAAAGTTTATTAAAATCAGACTAAGATCAATATTATGTCAGTCAAATCTTGAGACCCTTCCTGTGATGTAGATCTAAAGGGTAAAACTTGCAGCAATCGATAATGATTTAATAATAAGCAAACTCTGTTATCGAAACTCTGAAAGACTTTTAGTATTGTTACAACGGATTAAATCTTTTCTCTAGTCTCAATTGTCTCCTGTTGCAGTGAAAGTAGTTTAGTTTTACAGGCAAAGGGGAAGTTCATTCACTTTCAATGAAATCCCCCTTGACAAAAAACTTGACGACGAATTTAGTTATATAATTTGACAAAAATAGTAGTTTAGGGTTCCCAAAGTTTCGAATCCGTACTGTGCACGAGGGCCGAGTTCTAGAACTTTTCAAGGGTTTCTGGATTGAAATACCTCGAAATCCCATCGTCAAAAGGTATAGATAAGAGTGAGTTGACTTCTGCGAATGAGTGTGCAGTCACTACGATTCAGAGTTATTCTGAGCGATTGCACTTTGGAAATTGTGCTCTAAGAGATAGAACTTTGTTCGTTAGCTAGCGGTAATTTATGCTCTGGAGTATTTGATGTTATTTGCTTTACTCGTGTGGAAGTGACTGCTTTTTTGTGCAGTAAAAAAAATTCAAGCCAAATTACGGAAATGCCCGGCAGCAGAGATTCCAGGCAAAGCCCGTAAAAAAAACATTTGGACCACAAATAATGTATTCCTCTGTAGTTTTACGTTTTGACAAACATACAACTTTGAATATATCAATCGATATTTCCATGAGTGTTTAAATAAACTCTCTCAACCAATAAAACTACAATTATATTTTCAGTTTCAAATACGATGTGATTCTTATATGACGTCACTGAAAAGCTAGCACTGTACATTTGAAGGGATTTGACCGTAAAAATACAGTTTGATGGCAGATTTGAGTAAAGATTAAAAAACTTTTGCCTGTAAAACATGCCAGTATTCTCAAATTTTGCTTTCATGACATCAAATTATGGTCTTTAGCCGTTTAGATAGCAAAACAGTCATTTCCCGTAAAATTAAACGTTCAAACCCCGTGATTTTACATATTTTTTTACAGTAGGGGCTATTCCACAGCATTCGTCAAATAGTGAATTTTGCAGTACGAATGGCAGTTTCATTGGATTTCTTGCAAAACATTAAAAAATTTAATAGTACTATTGGACTTTTTTCGTTGTAATAGCAGTTTTGTTGTAAAGATTCAAGAAGTTACGCAAAATAAAGTGCATTAGTCGACCAGAACTTGCCTGTTTTTTTACGAACTACTTTCTCACATAAGAAAGTCGACAAATTTTTCGTAACAGTATTTTGAGTCTTATGTATAAGTCATATTGTAATAGATGGTAGTGTTTATGTAATTGCAATATTACGTCAGTAAACAAATGAAAGTTACGCACTGTTGACATTTATTTTACATTTTGCATTATTGCCTCTATTTCATATGAAAATCAGAAACACTGCAACAATGAAAAATAATAAAAATTTCCCATAGAGCTAATGTTTAAATTCTTAAAAAATAATTAAAAACTAGTATGCAGTGGCCATCACAAAAATTTCTTCTATATTTTCTCAAACAAATTCATGCAATACAAATTATTTGTTATTTTTTATTCATTATGAATGCAAACGAATTTCATCTCAGTATTTATTCTTTACTAGTTTGTTGTAGGGCGACTAAGGCACCCGTTGAAAAATGATCGGTTCATTTTATTTATTTCTCACTTTAAATAATTCATTTGCTAGCAAGCCCGTGCGAAATTTTCTCACTTTGTTTATCTCTTCGTTACCTTTAAAATTATTATTTTATAGACGTCATTTTTTCATATGCATGAGTAAATTTATTTTTATTTTGTTTTATTTTATTTTATTTATTTATTTGTTTATTTTTATTCATTTATTTTTACGGGAAAGCATATTTCATTTTATGCTGGAAAAAAAAAATGGCAACAATTAAAATTTTAAATGCATTTTAAAGCTTTTATTTTCCTATTTTAATTAATTTTAAAAAATCTCATCATAAATTCGTTACAAATAAGGTACCAAATGAAAGGGGGAATTTTCCTGAATACGTCGGAATAAATAGTTAATCGATCGGACAATTAGATTTTTTAAATTTAACTAAAGTATGAAAATTAGGAGTCAGAGTCCAAGGAAATCTCTTAAGCCTAAAGTGTGACAGAATCAGGCACTGATGAGCGTAACTATACGAGGGTTGCTATTTATATTTCTGGCCTAATAATGAAAAAACAAATATGTAGGATCGAAATTGGTTTTATTCTTTTTCAAAATATTCTCCATGATGATCAATACACTTTTGCATGCGTTTGAACCAATTTTCAAAGCACTTTTTCCAGTCCGATTGAGGTAACTCCAAAACATGTGTTTTGAATGCATCAACCGCTTCTTCGGGGGTCGAAAATCGTTGTCCACGTAATTTATTTTTGATGTGTGGGAATAAGAAGAAGTCATTGGGTGCCAAATCAGGGCTGTACGGCGGATGACCCATCAGTTCGATCTTTCGCTCAGTCAGAAATGCATTTGTTTGAGTTGATGTGTGAGAGCTCGCATTGTCATGATGAAGAATGATTCGCCTGTTCTTCTGCTTTTTTCGAATTTCTCCGATGACTTCTGGCAAACAAATGGTCGTGTACCATTCAGAATTGACCGTCCTGCGTTGCTCTAACGCCACTGTTGCCACATGACCGTTAATGCCGAAAAAACAGGCAATCATTTGTTTCGATGTGCTTCTTCCTCGAACAACTTTTGTTGGTTTTTGTTAAACTTAAGTTTATGGATACTTTTAACTTTTAAAAGAAAATTATGAGTGAAAGAATAAATAGTATATAAAGTGGAATACTTAGAAAAGATTGTTGCTTCTGTAATAAACATTTAGTCACACTTGAAATCTTCATTTAGCTATTAGTAATATAAGTTTAACCTTAAAAAATGTAAAATAAGTAAATAAACTTTCACTCATCTAAGCAGCCTGAAGCAAATGAAATCTTGATGTAAAATTGATCATAAGAAAAGTCTTGAAATAAAAACTAAGAATTTGCTATACATTAATTTATTTAAGAATTCTACTTGATCCTTATGGTTACAAAAATATTGTCTTGACAGTAACAAGAGAAATCTTGAAAATAATTTTCTAACATTAATTTAAATAATATAAACTCATACCCAATGCCTTTGCAAAGATAAACAAACATTTGGAAATTTCTATTCCAACACTTGCATCCATTCTAGTAACTGTCATGGCATATCTCCGTCTACTGATGAGTCTGGTAAGGAAAAAAGAAAAAGCGATTTGACAGCAGACGACGTCTGGTTTTATATCTTGCTGATTGGCAGTTAACAGCGAATTTCGCCGTTATGCTAGTTGCGTTATCTATGCAAATGCATTGGTATGAAAAAATTTAAATAAAGTAAAGTAAAAAAAACAACAAAAACATCCAAAGTAAAATAATTAATGAATTTTTTTTTTTTATAAACGAATATGTCTAGAGAAAAATTAAGTTTTAGTAGCTTTACTAGTAGCTAGTCATTATAATGCAGTTGCGATCGCAACTGTTATTGCTGAATACCAAAACTGGGAGTTTTTCTAAGAGTGGCAACAGCTCATTAAAGTAAGTTTTGTAAACAAAACAACGTCTAGTTAGATCGTTCTTAACAGGAAACTATAAAATTAAGAAATAAATTTAAAACTTTGGATGTTTAAGGGAAAAAAAAAAAAAGGTAATTAAATATATTTATAAATTGATTCAAACCTTTAAGAGGTAAAAAAAAAAAAAATTGTATTGAATATGCATGGGGAAACAACGAATGTAGAATGCACTGCATCTACAAATGCCTCCCTTTCCCCATACATATTCCATAAAAACTAGAAATCAAAATATAGAATTTTACAGACGACCTGAACATGTTCAGGGTAAACTTTAATTGAAACTATAAATGCAAAAAGTTTTTTTTTTTTTTTTTTTTTTTTTTTTTTATAAGTCACTTTCTAGTTTAGTCTTTTTTTTTTTTAAAGAGTTACTCTATAGCTGGCACTAAATATGCACTTCTTAATCTTAAGAAAATAGTTTTGTTCAGTGCCTTAGTTAGAAGGTCAGCCAAATTTTCTTGTGATCTTACTTGCTGTATATTAAACTCTTTATTTTCATACAGTTCTCTGACAAACATATATTTGATATCTATGTATCGATTCCTAATATTTTCAGATCTAAATTTGATGTATTGAATAGCAGCTGAATTATCGCAGAATAGTATAGGTACTTGAAATTTAACGTCAATGTTCATAGTCAATATTACAGTTTTTATATTGGCCTTAATATACTTTAGGTCTTTTGCCGCTTCTGATGCAGAAATGAACTCTGCCTCCATGGGCGACAGGGCAACAGATGTTTGTTTCTTGACTCTCCAAGTTATGGGCATTCCATTCATAAATATAGAGTACCCAGAAAAGGATCTTCGATCTGAAGGATCACTGGCCCAACTTGCATCGGCAAATGATGAAATCTGGAGGGTAGAATCTCGGGAATCATACCTTAATCCCAAAGTCTTTGTAGAGGCAAGGTACTTAAGAATCTGCTTGAGACGGTTCCAATGGACTTTAGCTGGGTTTTCCGCAACTTGGGCAAGGGTAGCAACAGCATACGAGATATCAGGGCGGCAGCGTCCAGATATATACAGAAGGCAACCAAGGAGGTTTCGGTAAGGCATCTTCTCCATTGCGGCTTTTGACTGGTTGTCTCTAGGAGATTCCTGTTTGGAGGAAACTGTACCTGGTTGTATAGGAAGAGATATGTTAGTTATCGTAGAAATATCAAATCGTTCAATACAGGAATCTATATATTTGCTACAATTTATGTTAACTGTACCGTCTTTAATGTCGAATTGTATGCCTAATAGTTGAGTGATTGGGCCTAAATTTTCGAGCTGATATAACCCTTCTAATAACTGAATAACTTCTATAAGAGTTGACTTGTCTTTAGCAAAAATCGGGAGGTCATCTACATACACCATAATGATTGCTTTAGTGTTATATCTATAAATACATGTTAGTCCCGGAATTTCTGTAAACCCATTTGCAATGAGTTTATGATGCAATTCTTCAAACCAGCATTTTCCAGATTGGTGTAAGCCATAGAGGGCTTTATTTAATTTTAAAACGTAATTTTCTTGGCCTGGTATTATATAATCATTAGGTTGGTTAATATATATATCCTTATCAATATTACCATACAAATATGCACATTTTACATCTAAAAGACTATGTTCCCACTGGAGAATACATATAAAAAGTGCAATGAACAATCTTATTAACATGAAATTAACTACTGGACTGTATGTTTCATTATAATCTAAACCCTCTCTTTGGTTGTTACCTAAAGCAACTAATCTTGCTTTAAACTTTCTAGATTCATTTTTATTTTTAAGGGTATAGACCCAACGGGTTCCTATTACTTTAGTATTAGCTGGTCTGGGAACAACTGTCCAAACATTTCTGTCTATCATAGTTTTTATTTCACTGTCCATGGCCCTTTTCCATTCTGCAGCCTCTGGTAACCTTTTTGCCTCCCTAGCTGTTTTTGGAATAATTATTTCTACACAATTTGCTTCATCTTCGACTAATGGTATTTCTTCAGATTCTTGGTCTGAACTTTCTGCGGCTTCATTTAGATTCTCATCTATATCATTAATGGGGGATTTTCTTTCTAGTTTAAATTTGCCAAGGATTTTGCAATTTTTAGAAAAAATATTTAATGAATCGTCATATATGAAGTTATTTTCCTCACAATAATCTTTTAATTCTCTAGAACTCCTTAATACCTTCCCCTCTGGTGTTTTCACATAAATGTCTTCTTTACCTCTACTTTCTCCTGTCTTTCTAATTGCTATATATCTCTCAAACATTAATTGTGGGTCATCTACAGGTTGGTAGGGATTTTCGGATATGTCTAATTCATCATCTGATTCTTCTGCTAATATATAACCTTGTTTTTCCATACCTAATTTCGTTTCATCAAATCTGACATGTTTTGTCTCTATTATTTTGTCTTCAGTGGGTAGCCATATTCGATAACCTCTAGTACTATAACTATAACCTACTAAAATTCCTTTTTGAGCACGAACTTGAAATTTGTTACGCTTTTGGGATGGAATGCGAGCATAAGCTACACATCCATATCTTTTTAAATGACGGAGAGAAGGTTTTCTGCCGAACCAGCGCTTGAACGGTATTTCCCCGGTTGAACTATGCAAAAGTCTGTTTCGTATATAGTTTGTTGTTTGCATGGCCTCAAGCCAAAGTTCTTCTGGAAGATTAGCAGAATTAAGCAAAGTTCTCATTCCATCAAACAACATTCGATTAAGGCGTTCTGCTGCACCATTTGATTGAGGTGAATATATGTTTGATCTTTCATGTTTTATACCCAATGATTCTAATAATTTTTGTACGGGAGTACAACAATATTCTAATCCATTATCGCTTCTTATAGCTTTTACTTTTTTATTGGTTTGACGTTCAACAAATTGGATAAAATTTCTAAGTTTTTCACAAACTTCATTTTTACTTCGCATTGGATAGCAAAAGGCTCTTCTACTATAATCGTCAAGCAAGGTTAAAATATAGCGATAACCATGCTTTGAAAGATAAGGAGCAGGGCCCCAAATATCTGTGTGAATTAATTCTAAAATGTCTTTTGAACGAATACTTTTAAGTTTTGGGTAGGGCTGTCTTGTATTTTTCCCCATTATGCAAGCCTCACAGCAGACCTCTTCCCCTTTTAATCTCACTTGTGGTTCTACTAGGTCATTATTAAACATTTTCTTAATAGTTTGTATATTACAATGAGCAAGTCTTTCATGCCAAATCATAATTTCATTAGTATCTACAGCAAAAGCTTGATTAAATGTTTGCTTTGTATGTTTTGGTATTAGCTTTTTAGATGAGCTCTCAGTTTGTGTACATTGGTTATTAGTTACTTCTTTATGATGGCTATTTTCCAAAGTATCTTTTATTTTTAAAACATTAGGTTGGTTATAATTAGGTAAACCCTGTATAACATAAAAGTTATTTTTCATTTTTGCAGACCATAAATAGTTCCAATCTGGATCAAAAATTTTAAATCCTCTATCAAGTTTAGCATGAAAACCTGCTTTATCCATTCGACTCATACTAATTAAATTTCTATGAATTGTTGGGACATAAAGACAATCATTAAGTGTAATTCCTCTTATGTTTGGACCATCTTTAATTTTAAACTGCACAATTCCTATACCTTTAACTGGATGAGATGTAGTTCCCATTTTTATCATTGAACCTTCTGAAGAAGGTTTTAGGTATGTGAAAAACTCGTGATTTTGACAAATATGTGCAGTCGATGCACTATCTAATGTCCATTCCCTAGTTGGTAATAAATTTTCGCTTTCAAAGCATTCTGAAGTAAACTCGGTTACAAAAGAGGATTCTTTTACATTAGTTTGATTTTTACTATTACCTTTATTTTTAAACCTACAAATATTTTCTGTGTGGTTTGGTTTTCCACAAAAACTACATGTAACTAATCTTGCCGACTCTTGTTTTACAGAACTAAATGAGTCAGGATGTTTGTGTTTTTCAACAGAAAAGCATTCAGTTGTTTTACTAAGCTCATGCAAGTTACGACGATTATATTCTTTAATTATTTCTGCTTTTAGTTTTGCAAAATTAAAATCTGTATCCTTACAATTTTCAAATTCTCGAGCAAGATAATCGTAATCTTCTGGCAAATTTTGCAAAAGCATGTAACATCGATGTTCCTCACTTACAGTTTCCCCTGCATCAGTTACTTTTCTATACTGATGTTCAAATCTATCAATAAAAGTTGGGAGTTCCTCATCCGGATTTGGTTTCATTGTTCTAAATTCAGCTAAACATAGAGATTTATAAGAACGACTGGCCGTCAATAGATTAGTTTTTAATGTATTCCAGATAATTTCTGGTTCTTCCAAATTATCAATCATTAAAACTATTTCTTGACTACAATAGGTTTTAATTAAGCCTGCTGCTTTTGCTTTAGATTGATTTAATTTAAATTGCTCTAGTGGGGATAATTTATCCATTTCTTGAGGATGCTTTTCTGCATCAATCCAAGCAATTAACCCTTCTGTTTGCAAAATTCGTTTCATACTAGTTGACCAAGATTGGTAATTATATCTAGTAAGCAACATTTGGGGATTTATATTGGATGCCATTTTTCAATTGAATTTAAATGCAACTCTAGCTATTACTTTTCGATCAATAAAGACTACAATAAAACATATTACAATACTTCATTCTTCAGGTTAGGGCTGGGCCCATAACCCACTGTTAAACTTAAGTTTATGGATACTTTTAACTTTTAAAAGAAAATTATGAGTGAAAGAATAAATAGTATATAAAGTGGAATACTTAGAAAAGATTGTTGCTTCTGTAATAAACATTTAGTCACACTTGAAATCTTCATTTAGCTATTAGTAATATAAGTTTAACCTTAAAAAATGTAAAATAAGTAAATAAACTTTCACTCATCTAAGCAGCCTGAAGCAAATGAAATCTTGATGTAAAATTGATCATAAGAAAAGTCTTGAAATAAAAACTAAGAATTTGCTATACATTAATTTATTTAAGAATTCTACTTGATCCTTATGGTTACAAAAATATTGTCTTGACAGTAACAAGAGAAATCTTGAAAATAATTTTCTAACATTAATTTAAATAATATAAACTCATACCCAATGCCTTTGCAAAGATAAACAAACATTTGGAAATTTCTATTCCAACACTTGCATCCATTCTAGTAACTGTCATGGCATATCTCCGTCTACTGATGAGTCTGGTAAGGAAAAAAGAAAAAGCGATTTGACAGCAGACGACGTCTGGTTTTATATCTTGCTGATTGGCAGTTAACAGCGAATTTCGCCGTTATGCTAGTTGCGTTATCTATGCAAATGCATTGGTATGAAAAAATTTAAATAAAGTAAAGTAAAAAAAACAACAAAAACATCCAAAGTAAAATAATTAATGAATTTTTTTTTTTTATAAACGAATATGTCTAGAGAAAAATTAAGTTTTAGTAGCTTTACTAGTAGCTAGTCATTATAATGCAGTTGCGATCGCAACTGTTATTGCTGAATACCAAAACTGGGAGTTTTTCTAAGAGTGGCAACAGCTCATTAAAGTAAGTTTTGTAAACAAAACAACGTCTAGTTAGATCGTTCTTAACAGGAAACTATAAAATTAAGAAATAAATTTAAAACTTTGGATGTTTAAGGGAAAAAAAAAAAAAAGGTAATTAAATATATTTATAAATTGATTCAAACCTTTAAGAGGTAAAAAAAAAAAAAATTGTATTGAATATGCATGGGGAAACAACGAATGTAGAATGCACTGCATCTACAGTTTTGCCTCGCCTTGGAAGACCCATACAGTTGATTGCTGTTTTGTTTCCGGCTCATATGCATAGATCCATGATTCGTCACCTGTGTAGATGTTATACACAGCCTTTGATGTACCTTGAACGTATTTTTCCAATATTTCCTTGCACCAATCGACACGAGCCTTTTTTTGAGCGTTTGTCAGATTATGCGGGATCCAACGCGAACAATTTTTTTTTACGCTCAAATGTTCATGCAATATTTTATTGATGCTAGTCATACTAATGTCCAAAGACGCCTCAATCTCACGGTATGTCACATGACGATCTTGCTTTATCAGTTCACGCACAGCATCGATCTTTTCTGGCACAACAACGGATTTTGGACGACCTGCACGGGATTCGTCCTGGATCGAACATCGACCACAATTAAATTCGTTATAGCAATTTTTTACAGTGCTGTAGGATGGCGCTTTATCGCTGTATAAAGAATTAAGTTCATCGAAGCACTCGTCTTGACAATCCACGTCGAAAGTTATGAAAAATAATCGCACGAAAATTTTCACGATTCAATTCCATTTTTTTGAAAGAGAAGAACTTTTCAATTTACTGTCAACAACACAAATAAAGCTATAATGGTAAATCGTCTGCTGAATTTACGTTTAAAAATATCAAACTTTCGATTAAAATCGTCTGCGGTCGCCTAGCAACACTTACTGTTGCCAAGGCCAGAAATATAAATAGCAACCCTCGTATATGCTGATTATTACACTAAATGACCAATAAAAGTGAACTTTTACCGTGCAAATAACATCCTTCACGTTCTCGGGAAAAACTGCAATGTAACCGCGACACCTGTGGCGGATATGCACTCAATTTAGTCAGCATAATGTCCCATAATGGCCTTTACACATATCAAGTTTTGTTCGATTATACACAATAGAACCAAAGATATAGCCTTCCCTTTCATAGTGGAAATCGCTGCATAGCGGAATCACCTGTCAAATGATTGGCACCAAAAGTTGGCATAACCTAATTTATGTCAAGGTGCATTTATATATAAATTTATATGCATTTCTCTGCAGTAATTCCTGAAATATATTGTCTTCCCCTGAAATTGCGGATTAGCTGTATAGCAGTGCTACCTGTTAAGCGATTGGCACCAAAAGTTAATAGATGTTAATTTATGTGAAGGTGCATCTACATATGCATTTAAATGCAGTAGTTCATGAAATATAGCCTTCCCTGAAATTGAGGAAATTGCGATATAGCAGTGCGGCATGCTGAGCGATTGACATCAAAAGTTGATAGATATAAATTTATATGCATTACTGTGCAATAGTTCTTCAGATATAGCCTTCCCTGAAACTTCTGAAATCGCTGTATAGCAGCGCTACCTGTCGAGTGATTATCACCAGAAATTGATACACTAATTTATGTCAAGGTGCATCTAGATTTATATGCAATTCTGAGACTATATTCTGAGATTTATATGCAATTCTAAAGATACAGTCGCAACAAATTCTTGTGACACACACTCACATACATTTTTTAAATATGGTCAAATCGTGTTCTGGACCTCTCAAAACATGTAAATCCATTGAAAACTACAAGTCGAAAATATTTACGAATCCAATTCTCTCTTCCATTAAATATAGAAAAAATTAAAAAGCTAACTGAAATTTAATAACTAAAAATACAACATTAAGTGCTTCGCCCCCCCCCTGTTAAATAATGTGTGTGCAAAATTTGGAACCGATAGCTCAAAGGATAAAGGAATGTGGCGCAAACAAACACACAAACACTCAACTGTAGCAGATTATTATGAAAAATATTACTATTTATCTGTAAAATGCCTGAACCATCCCTTTTCCGTTATATATAACTAACTAATAGCGACTTGCGCCCTCCGAAAATCCAAGGTAGGCGCCCTTCCAGAGGACCCAGTCCGCTCCTGCTGGTAACGCTGCCGAAGGCAGCAGGGATACGAAACAGTTGGCTAAAAATATTTTAAAAAATGCATTTCCACCGTGTTCTGAACTATTCTGGAAGTTTCAAATGTCTAGCTAGTCGAGAAGTCAGTTAAAAATCGATTGCAAAATTTGTCCAAACCGTTTTTGAGTTATTACCGTTTTTGATAATGGCCAAAACCTTTGTATTTTTGGTCATTGTGAACCTAATTTTCCTAAATATCTCCAAAACAGAAAATAATACAAACTCTAAAAAGGGAGGTACACAACTAGATGTTATAATAAACCTATGTACCAATTCGCAACTTTCTACGTCCAACCATTTTTGAGTTATGCGAAATATACACACACACATACAGACGTCACGAAAACTTGTGTAAAGTCACTTATATCTCTAAAATGAGAACTCGTGTTAAGACGACACTTCCAAGTGTAGAACTAGACATCATGACAGTCACACATATAAAATGGCAACATTCAGCGATCATTCGTTTTCTTGCAATGTGAAATACAAAATCCTTTTCGCAAATCGGGATTATTATACTTCTTTACACTTTGTATAAGAAAGTGAAAAAGAAGAAGAAATTCTTTGTCAAAAATTATCCTGTGAAAATCAGTTTATTATGAAATATTAAGCTTCCTTGTTTATCCATTTATTTACTTAAAACTTTTCATATTAGAAATGTCTTTATTGTCCATTTTGTTTTTGTAATCAGATGGAATGTATTCTTCGATCACTTTTCATGAAAACATGGACGCATGTGCGCAAGTGCTAACTCTACGAGTCCAATGCTAAAATAGGGGTGACAGTCATCTGTCTCAGAGAAAATGAGCAATAACACACAGAGCTCGGATATACTGGATGTTTTCCAAATTTCAAACTGTCAGTCAAGCTGGCATCCCTCCAACATTTTGGACGCGTCCTCACTGCTAGTTTTAGGATATGTAGTTTCACTGTATGTGTATAACTCGTTCACAGTTGTCATTTAAAATAGCCATTTCAGAATAACTTTTTCGATAAAATCATTGTTTATAAATCATTACAAGCGCAAATCATTGACGTTTCAGTAAAAAACTCAAAAATATGAACTGTGTTTTGATCATTATTTGACAAAATAAACACAGGCAGTATCTTAAAAAGGGCTCGAGCTCATTTTCATGAGGCAATATCGCATAGGCAAACTTTCCCCTATCTCCTCTCCCGGATAGTGGGCGACGGGGAAAGAAACTCTCTGCTCGTCTATTCTCACTCTGCTTGGAGAAATAACAATGCGAGAAACAAAACTGCCGAAGAGATCAAAACTTTTATGTATGCACTATGCATTTTTATTTTCCCAGGCCGTGACGATCTCGGGCAACGCACACACAGACACGGCTCACCGAGAGTCTAAAAAGGAGAGGTTAAATATGCAGTTATATAAAATGGCAAGATTTTGCCATACTTAAATCTATAAAAAGAATGTTTTCTGCCACCGTATCGTGTATGAATTCTTTTTATAACTTGACCAAATTTTTACTCGCCACAGTAAAAATTCCACTCGCCAATGACGAGCTGGCAAGCGAAAATTTCGCGCCCTGCTTTAGTTATATGAAAATTAGTTACTGATAGCATGAATTACTGATAACATGGACAGTTTTTTTTATCCCCCTTGAGATTCACGTTAACGAGGTTTGACTGTAGTAGAACTTCAACCTACTTATTATTTACATCAGTGCTAAATATTTGCCCTAAATTTCAGCATACAAACATAATAATATTTAAAGCATTTAAAAATTAATATTTACTTACAATTTTAACAAATTTAGAAAAGAAGTATATAAATATTTAAAATGTTTAAAATACTTTTGATTAAAATAAAATTGTGATTTTTTTTTTTTTTTTTTTTTTTTTTTTAATATAAATGAATTTATTTATATCAAAAATAAAAATTTTGTAATTTTTGGCAATGTGTATATTTTAAAATAACTAAATTTAATACTGGATTCTCGGTAGTGCAAATTATTGCGCTTTCTTAATTATTAGCATCTCTTATAAAATTATATATATATAATTTTTTAATATAGAGCGCATGTATAATATTTTATTTATATTAAATAATATTGACAATGAATAGGTAAGATTTCACTTACCTGGATAAGACAAACAGCACTGGTACACCATGCGTCCAATTAATTATTTAATCCATTTGAAAGCCACATTCTTGATTCACCAACAGGCTGAAAAATAAACTTATGAACATATTAAACTATTATTTAGTTGTGTAAATTATGATGAATGATTTTATAATTCTTCTTTTTCTTTTGTAACTTTAATTTCCTTGATTAAATACATATCTTTATAATAAATGTATAGAATAAAATATATAAGAGCGTTTTCAAACGCCCTGTTTAACTAAAGCTACATATTCACAGAAAGACAACATTACATATACATCAGAGATTGAAATCGAGCAGAAGAGAGTTTCATAAAATGATGACTGGACAGTTTTACTTCCTCCTTTAACTGGGAGTGCCGCGTATTTTTCTCTCTACGTCTGCATTGAAATTTACTCGGGATAACTGATAGTCTTTAAGACAATTCTTGATTAAAATGAAAATTATCGGTCACACAAAATGTCAATTTAATCTTGTTTTGTGACACCCCTACTTGACCGGTATTTTCAATGTTCTCCTAAATTTAGTTTGTTTCTTAAAGTTTTAAAAGCCGGCCCTGGTAGGGGTTTTGTAAAGATGTCGGCAATCATTTCGTTGCTGGGGATATATTGTAGTCTGATGGTTCCTTCTTCATACAAATGTTTGATTAGATGAAATTTGACGTCGACGTGTTTTGTCCGCGCTTGATATTTGTCAGATTCAATTAATTTAATCGCTGATTGGTTATCTTCATAAATTGTGATTGGTTTTATTTGATTTAAATCTAAGTCATTTAAAAGTCTATTGATCCACATGCTTTCTTGAGCAGCGCATCCTGCTGCTATATATTCCGCTTCTGCGGTGGATTGGCTGACGCATTTTTGTTTTTTCGAATACCAATAAATTGGATTTTTCCCAATAAAAAATATATTTCCTGTAATCGACTTTCTGTCCTGGGGGTCGTTCGCAAAATCCGCATCCGCATATGCGGTTAGTATAGCAGGATGCTCATTGTCATATTTTAATTTTAAATTAATTGTAGTTTTTAGGTACTTGATGACTTTCTTGGTACTTTCCCAGTCACACACTCTAGGTCTTTCGTTGTGACGAGATAAAAGGTTGACGGCAGCACTGATATCAGGTCTGCTGACAGTGGCTATATATAGAAGTGCCCCTACTGCCTTTCTATAATCAGTATTGTCAGTTAAATAATTTTCATTCTTATAATCCTTTAAGTAATTTGTATCTATGGGAGTATTAGTGGGTTTCGCATTTTCTAAATTAAATTTATTTACTAATTGTTTAATCTTGTTTGACTGATCTATTAGCAAAGTATTGCTGTCTGGTCGTGTTATATTTATTCCCAGATAATTAGTAACGCTCCCAAGGTTGGTAATACTATATTCACGCCTAAGTTCTTCTATTATATTGTTTATATCATGTTTGGTTCCAGCAATTAATATATCGTCTACATACACACGGTTTTGTTATTTGTGTTTCTTTTGTAAAGGCATTTGTCAGTGGAACTTTGTGTGAAATTCAACTTTGTTAATGTTTCGTTTATTTTTGAATTCCAAGCCCTGGCTGACTGTTTCAGCCCGTAGATGGCTTTGTGTAATTTACAAACTTTATGTTCTTCACCGGGATTTATGAATCCCTCCGGTTGTTGCATGTAAATTGTTTCTTCGAGCTCACCGTGTAAAAACGCGGTTTTTACATCCAAGTGGTTTAATTCTAAGTTTTTATATAGGGCCATTACAAGAAAAGATCTAATTGTCGTATGAGACGCTACCGGGGCGAACGTCTCGTCATAATCTACCCCATACTTTTGGCTAAAGCCTTTGGCGACAAGCCTGGCTTTATATTTTTGGATTTCACCCTTATCATTATATTTCGCCTTGAATGCCCATTTTGAGCCTACTATGTGTGTGTTAGGGGGAGGGTCTACTAATTCCCATGTATTATTTTTGTTTAAAGAAGCAATTTCATCTTTGGCTGCTTTTAGCCAATTTTCCCTTTCTATGGAATTTTGTATCTGCAATATTTCATGGAAGGTTTTGGGTTCGTTTACGTTCATAGTATTTGTCATTAAAGCAAATCTGTCAGGTGGAACACCTTTGTTAGCTCTTTCCGACCTTCTCGGAATTGTTCGATCTGTCATGTCATGATTAACATCCTCAGTTTGGTCCGAATTTTGATTTATTTCATTTAATATTACCGGGAAGTTATTTTTATGATCGTTTGTTTCGCTAGAATTCCCTTCATTTGTATTATTGTTTGTCTCTAACAGTTCATTATCGATAGACTCAAAATTATTATCCTTTGTTTTTGTTTCAACGAACTTTACGGTTCTACATATCCTAACATTATTATCTATAAATACTCTATAACCTTTACTTCTAAGGTCATAACCAACAAGTATTCCTTCCTTTGCCCTGTTGTCTAGCTTCCCTCTTGTGTTTTTGTGAGTATACACATATGCCTTACAACCAAATGATTTTATATGCGAGAGATTTGGTTTATTTCCATTCCATTTTTCATATGGTGTTTTATCGCATGCACTCGTTGGCAATCTATTCTGCAGGTAATTAGCAGTCATAAGGGCTTCACCCCAAAATTTATTTGGCAAGCTGCTTTGTCTTAACAAACATCTGGTCATTTCAACCAATGTTCTATTTTTTCTCTCCGCCACGCCATTTTGAGGAGAACAATGCGGTACTGTTAATTGGTGTTCGATTCCTTCATTCGCGAGAAAGTTTTCAAATTCATTGCTTGTATACTCTCCGCCGTTATCGGTACGCAATATTTTTATTTTCCTGCCGAACTTGTTTAAAGTCAACGCATAATATTGTTTAAATTTATCAAACACCTCACTTTTATTTCGCAATAAGTATGTAAATGTGAAACGACTGTAGTCGTCTATAAACGTTAAAAAATAATTTTTCCCTCCTATTGTGGAAGTTTGAAAGGGTCCGCAAACATCTGAAACAACTAGATCTAATGGTTTTTCTGCCCTGAAAGTTGCCCTTTTCGGATATGTGTCATCCTCCAATTTTGAAATGATACAGATTTCGCATTCTGTGTTGTGTTTACATTTATTTAGCTCTATTCCGGTTGCCATATTTTTGTCGACGAGTTCTTTTATTTGTTGTAGATTTTTATGCCCTAATCTTTCATGCCACAATTTAGTACAATTCCTGTTTTCGCAAGCTTCTACAATATTTACACTTTCGGAAAATTTTTCGCTCGTTTGTAGTTCATATAAATTATCTGTCAAGTTCGCCTCTATATAAGTTTTATTCCCGAATTTGATTTTACATTCATGATTTTTAAATATGGCAACACAACCATTCTCTGTTGCTTTCTTTACCGATATTAGATTTGTGGCTATATTGGGTATGTATAAAACCTCTTTTAAAGTAATATTGTTTATTTCCTTATCCGAGTTAATTACTTTAAGATTTACGTCGCCGCAACCCTGTGAGACTACGGAGTGCCCATTCGCTAACATAACACTAACCTTTTCGTTGTCTTTCAGATTTGTAAATTGGTTTATGTCGTTGCAGATATGCCTGCTACTCCCACTGTCGACTATCCATGAGTTATGCTCAGTTTTATCAATGATAAATGTAAGATTCTTTAATTTATTCTCAGTTTCCCTTATGAATTGTGTTTTGTTTTTGTTTTTGTACTTGCTGGGATTGTTACCGCTGTTATGAAAATTATTATAATTCCTTTGGTTATGATTTGGTCTGGCGTTTAAATGCCAGCATTCGTTACGGGTGTGTGAATTCTTTCCGCAAAAATTGCAATGTTTACTTGGTGGTGTTTTACGCTTAATTTGAGTTTTATACGCGTTTTCACCTTTTGTTTGGTGATTTTCTGTCCTTTTAATATATTCGTCAAACAATTTGCTTTTAATGTACTCTGGTGTAAGTTCATCGTCATTTCTGGCTTCGATAGCCGTTATCAGGGTATCATAACTAGGAGGTAGCGAGCACAACATCAACGCTGATAAGTGCTGCTCATTTATTTCTTCTCCTATCGCTAACAATTTGTCCCTTAACTTATAAATACTAGTTATGTGTTCTATCAGATTTCCCCCTTCTGTTAGTTTGGTGGAATATAATTTTCTGAGTAAGAATAATTTGCTGCTCAGATTAGCCCTCTCATGTATATTTTTAAGTGCATCCCATGTCTCCCTGGCTGTGGACAAATGCTTAACATATACTATTTGTGTGTCTTCTATAGCTAAATTAATTATGGCACGCGCCTTTCGATCTTTAGATCGCCATTCATCAGTTAATGGGTTTGGGGGCGCTTCTATAATAACCTGGAAGAGATCCTCCTTCGTGAGGAGCATCTCTATCTTGAACTTCCAGTTATCATAATTACTGGAGTTCAATTTCTCAACTAATGTTATTTCTTTTGCGGGAGCTGCCATTTTGTTTATTTATTATTTTTATTTTTATTTTTATCAAAACATATTTTTATATACCACGTATATTTAATTCTTTGAAAAGTTCAAATAATATTTGGAGAGAGAGTATTTACTGAGATAACAGTTATGAGTTTTTTTTTTTTTTTAGTTATGAGCACATACAAGTTGATTTCAGTATATAATCATTCACAGACAGTATTTACTGAGATAACAGTTATGAGTTTTTTTTTTTTTTTTTTTTTTTTAGTTATGAGCACATACAAGTTGATTTCAGTATATAATCATTCACAGACACTTATACTATTTGTATATATATATAATATGCTTAATATTGAATTTCTTCAAACACATATGTTAATTATATTTTATAATTTCTTTCTTTTTAAGTCCCAGTGCTGCAATTTTATTTTGCGCTCTTTTATTTAAGAGACCTCTTTAATTAAGAGAATCGGTCTCGTAATCTATTTTAAAATAACTAAATTTAATACTGGATTCTCAGTAGTGCAAATTATTGCGCTTTCTTAATTATTAGCATCTCTTATAAAATTATATATATATAATTTTTTAATATAGAGCGCATGTATAATATTTTATTTATATTAAATAATATTGACAATGAATAGGTAAGACTTCACTTACCTGGATAAGACAAACAGCACTGGTACACCATGCGTCTAATTAATTATTTAATCCATTTGAAAGCCACATTCTTGATTCACCAACAGGCTGAAAAATAAACTTATGAACATATTAAACTATTATTTAGTTGTGTAAATTATGATGAATGATTTTATAATTCTTCTTTTTCTTTTGTAACTTTAATTTCCTTGATTAAATACATATCTTTATAATAAATGTATAGAATAAAATATATAAGAGCGTTTTCAAACGCCCTGTTTAACTAAAGCTACATATTCACAGAAAGACAACATTACATATACATCAGAGATTGAAATCGAGCAGAAGAGAGTTTCATAAAATGATGACTGGACAGTTTTACTTCCTCCTTTAACTGGGAGTGCCGCGTATTTTTCTCTCTACGTCTGCATTGAAATTTACTCGGGATAACTGATAGTCTTTAAGACAATTCTTGATTAAAATGAAAATTATCGGTCACACAAAATGTCAATTTAATCTTGTTTTGTGACAGTGTAATAGTTTTATATTTCTTGCCTTGGATCACATCACAATAAAACTTGAACCTACCCTAGTTGTCTTTTACAACAAATGTTTTAATGCTAAATTTTTGCTTTAAATTTCAGCATTCTAATATAAAAATATTTAACAAAAATTAGCTTGACAATAAATCTACAAAATAATACTTAAAATTGTTTACAATATACCGTTAAAATACAATAATGTATAATTGAGGGAAATAATTAAAAATTTGTTTGCTGGAAAATTTTCTAAATTTAAAATTTTATTATTATTTTGTTTAAATAATTTTCTAAAAAGAATTATATAATTATTATATTTCAGTGCTTATGTGTGTGGCATAATAGAAAAAGAAATAGATGTACACCTTCTTTTGTTTTATTCATATTTAAATTTTTAAATAATGTTTACATTTTGTAATATTTCATAGCTAATTTCAAACTAAGCATATAGATGGCAGCACTGATTTTGATCCAATAAAGTATCAAAGTCGTTCAGCCTTTGCTTTCGACCGGTCATGGATCATGATCAAATCCAAATGTCTCAGGCATCAATTGTATCGGTCAAACTGATCCAGAGGCTAGACCATGAAGGTAGAAAGGAGGAGGGGAAATGCAATGTACCGAAATTGATCCCGAATCTCTTAATCCGTGCCACGGAAGAAGAGTCTATAGGAATTAAAACTAGATAGGGCAGCGAGCGCGGGAACATAAGCTTCCCTTTCCGCATTAATTCAGAACCAGTCCAGGAAAGCGATTCGATCGCCGCCTGGTGTAGTATCTTTGAAACTTATCGGAAGAAAGGGAAAGCCCGCCCTATCGGCTTCAGTCATCCAACGAACGAACAGCCAGAAATGTAAAAACGCGCTGATTGGTGTATTTTCGAGATTTGGTCGCCCTCTATCTGTAAGATGAAAATTACTACCTTTCCGTAACATTCATAATACATCCTTCTCTTTTAATCCGTGATCCGTGCTTATGTGCCTCTCTGTTACTAGTGTCGCCATCTGTTGACAGCTACATAAGCTGTTACAAATATTGACAGTTATTTGAAACAGAGATGCGAAATTGAGGGAATTTTTTATTCAATATCCACCACTAAACTTTAATCGTGATGATTGTCTAATGATTTCCCTCAGTCTGGCAGCATTGATTTTAAGCAATATTCATAATTCTAAATTAATAAAATAGTTAAATATTTCAAATGCATTTCAGATACAATAGATTTATTTCATGTTTTCTCATTTATCTGAAATAGGAAAATATGTATCTATGATTTCCAAAATAATTATATTATATTTTGTTTCTTTCCTTTTCATTTTTTAAGAATATAATTTTAGATGTTTTAGATAATTTCTTAACATTTTTGCATTTATAAATGCTTCCGAATATTATTGTTTTTAGTGAAAAATTTTATTCTTTAAGAATGTAAGATTTTCAAATGTATGAATTAAAAGCCTGAGAAATGCATAAAACATATTAGATGCAAGAAATTTATTAGGATTTAAAAAAAAAAAAAAAAAAAAAAAAAAAAAGTCTTACAAAATAACCGAGACATTTACAATATTGTATATACATAGCTTGGCTTTTACTATGTTTAAAATTTCATTTTTATATAGAGAGAGATAGATAGATACATAGACAGTTTATTTTTCATGTTAATTAGGTCTTATTTATAGCAAAAAAATTTTGATTAATACATGGTGTCGTGTAAGCTTTAAAGCCGATTAACGACTCCAGGGCACTTGGTTTGACCTGTGTCACCGTGGGGGATCTTTCTAATCCGTTCTTGAGCAAATTTAGAGAAAACCACAAGGAAAACTCCGAACGGCTAGAGCAACAATTGTAACATGGATTTGAACCCGGCACTTTCCATTTATAAACTTATCTGTCGGCAATGGGAGTTGGTGTTTGGGAATAAGGCCGACTGACTACTCTAGGGTCCTAGGCTTGAGGGGTAGTGCCTTCCATAAAGGGCTTTTTAAGGGGTCCTAGCCCGTGTTTACGCAAGTTTCGGATAAAACTACGGAAAACTCCGAACAGCTAAGTCGACGAGCGCGACCTGGGATCGAGCCCGGCACCTCACGTCTACGAGCTTTAAGCACAGAACCGCTCGGTCGCTGGTGTCCCTTATGGGTGTACGAAAAGGAGGGACTCAAGCCCCCTCCCCTATCGATTGTCACAATATTTCCTTTTAATGGTAAATGAAAAAAAAAAACACCAATTTAAAAGCCAAATTAAAATCTTATAAATGTTTCTAATTAACGATAATTTGTAATAATACTAATAAATAGTGAATATTAATTCATATTTAATTATTAATTGATTTTCTTGATAATAATTTAAAGTAATTTTTAAAATGACATTTTTTGAACTCCTCCCATGGTTTTGGAATTGCTATGTCCCTGCTATCGGCGACATTGGTAAAAGAGATATTTTTACATATGAAGTAAAAATGACTTCAGAATTTTGTATAAAAGAAATTTACATTATATTTCCATTCTAAAGTTAATTTTTCTAATCTTTCCAACTTTCTTTCAAAAGTTTAAACGCTAATTTTTAAGAATATCAATGATTTTAATTAAATGATAAAAAACAACTATTTAAGTCATTATTTTAATAAATTTATTTTTAATTCATTCAACCGCAAGTTTCTTAGCTTTTAAAATGTTAAAAAATAAATAAATAAATAATAATAATAAAATAATCAATAAAAATTTAAAAAAAATTCTATACTTTCCAAAATACTTATACTGTATTTGTTACTTTCTATTTCTAATTTTCATTCTTTAAAAATTTAATTTTAGATTATTTGCATGAATTGTAGCCATTTCTTATACATTTTTACTATTATAAAAACTATTAAAAAATATAATTTACTATTACATACTTTTCTTCTCTCTTTCTCCCTTTCCTTTTTTCTTTCTTTCTTTCTTCGTCTTTCCTTTTCTTTTTTTTTTTTTTTTTTGAGAAATTATTTCTTTTATAACATAAGAATTCTAAATTCATAAAATTTGAGAAATTGGTAGTAAAGATTTCAAGGCCAATCGACTGCACGAAGGTCCTAAGGTGGAATGCCCTCCGAGAGTAAGTCTATAGACTCAAAACTTGATAAACTGATGGTATAGGTGTTAAGGAAAATTGACTACCTAAAGATCCTAGGCCAAATTGGAATGTTCTCCGTGGAGGTTCTAGTCCACACTTACACGAATTTCGGAGAAAACTACGGAAAACTCCGAACAGTTATGCAGACGAGCGAGCACGGCCTGGGATTGAACCCGGCACTCGTCTGCCATCTTCGAGAGCAAAACCTCTGGGCCACTGGTGGAACTTAGTGGAAAAATAATTTCTTCACAAAATCATTAAGGTACTTACTTTCTTTCTTTCTCTTCCACACTAATTATATTTTATGCGAAAGATAAATTAATAAATCATGAAATGAAGAAGGATTTGCGTGAAACCTTCAGATTTACAGGAGTACACTAAAATATTCAGATAGATTAAGCGCTGCAATTATAATTTAACAGCTGGTTTTTTTTTTTTTTTTTTTTTTTTTCGTTCAGCCTTTTTAACACTCTTCAAAATGTCTAAGATTGATTTTAATTTCAATTAGTCTATCTGAATGCTTTTCAGTCCTTCTGTCAGCTGGTTATCATTATTATTATTATTATTATTTTATAATTCATTAATAAAAAACTTAGCTTCCCAGCTTTTAACCCTTTGCGGTGCAAGACAAATCGGATCATTTAAATTATACTGCCACCGGAATTCATGAACTAAATTAAACTAAAAGAAATTTAAATTTTGAGGGTAAAAAAACCGACTTTTTCTGATATGTTATAAACGTAAATTTTTGATAAAAAATTTCCGGGATGAATTTTTGCAGATGGATCTTAAATTTTGCGTCCTCGCAGCGAGGACAGCGCGCGTTAAGGGGTTAAAATGTTAAAAAAAAAAAAAAAAAAAAAAAAAATTAAATAATTTTCATACTTTCCAAAATACTTTACTACATTTTGTTTGTTTCTTTTTCCGATTTAATTTTTTTAAATATAATTTTAGATTATTTGGATAATTAACAACCATTTGTTGCACATTCTTACATTTATTTTTAGTTTTCCTAGAGCATAATTTTTCGCTTTGTCAGAACAATATCCAATGTCACATCCAAGGGCAAAGCATTTTCTAGCCTATTATACTAAATATGTAATTTAAATGATTTAAAATTAATAAAATTATCGCTATCATTAATAAAATTATCGCTATGTTTTCAATGCAAATCGAGCCCCGCTCTGACCAGTTTCCTCCTCTACTGGACACTTAATCAACTAAAATCTAAGGATCATTTTTCACCCAGAACTTGGGGCTTGATATTACTCCGTCTCTCTATCTTCATGGGCTGGACACAAACATAGAATACCGCAGGGCATTTGAACAAAACACGCAGGTTCGATTCCTTGCCTGTTTATTTTCTGCCCTTGTTGAACTTTATTTGATCTTGTTCATCGACGAGATATTAGAGTAGACCCCGGACTAGTAACCTTTTTGCTTTCGAACATTACATCCCCCACATACCACCAATTCATTCGCAAAACTGACGACAACTTCCACCAAGGCAAGTTTCCTTCACCTTTGTTATGGCTGTTTTATATATTTCCATTTCAAGTGGTTATGGCAATGTTTAAAGTAAAAATTTTGTCTTTGAGTATTAACAATTCAGAAAGTTCTCATTTTTTAATCTAAAATAAGGTGATCAAACGTCCTCGAATGATGAGGACAGTCTTCGAATTTCGACCTATGTCCTCAGCAATTTCAAAATCATTTGAGGACATATGTCCTTGAATTTGCAAATTTGTCCTCAAATTAAAGCTCTGTCCTTGAACGGCCCTTCAATCTGAGGACGCTGCGATGATTTGTCCTCAAATTGGCTTTCAAAAATTTGGTTGCTTTAATCTAATAATTATAAGATAAAAAGATCTTTTTATATACCATGTTTTTAAATTTTCTGTTCAATCATATAAACGCTACCGAAGGCAGCGGGAACCCGGAGCAATTGGATAAATTTTTAAAAAAAATCATTGCTCTCGTGTTTTGAGATATTATAAAAGTTTCAAAGTCATTTTTGTCATTCTAGTCGGGAAGTTAGTGAAAAATTGATTACAAGCTTTGTACTGGTAACGCTTCCGAAGGCAGCAGGAACCCGAAACAGTTGGCTAAAGGTATTAAAAATATGCATTTTAACCTTATTCTGAATTATTCTGAAAGTTTCAAATTTCTAGCTAGTCGGGAAGTTAGTTAAATAAATTTTCTGCCGAATCATATAAACGCTGCCGAAGGCAGCGGAACCTGAAGCAGTTGACTAAATTTATTAGAAAAATTTATTGTCACCGTGTTGTGAGCAGTCCTGAAAATTTCAAATATCTAGCTAGTCGGGAAGTTAGTTAAAAATCGATTGCAAGATTTGTCCCTGACAAACACACAAGAATCGAAGTTAATAAAAACAATAAATGGTAAAATATAATGGTAAAATGCCTTAATTTTTCTCATGGAAATAAGGACTTTGTAAAGTTTGTCCTCATTTTGGATTAAAAAATCTGGTCACCTTGCGAATTACGTAAAGCACTGAGCTGAAGAACAACTGGAGCAAATGCTTCCAATATTCGCACAGTGTTCGTGCGTTCCAGTTTTCTGCAATCATTTGCCGTACAGAGTCAAACCTTGCACTGCAGGCAACATTTGTCAGGTCGTCTATTACTATTATACTCTTTAAAGAATTAAAATTTAAAATTGTAATATCATGTTTAGCATATTTTTGTTCGAACAGACAACCTTTACACAATTTTACTTTGAAATATAAAGATATCAAATGCTTTCTGCCATGCAATGCTCGGAAGATAAACCTTCCAAAAACGGCACGCAAAAACCGGTCTGGCATTTCCTCCAGTTGTTCTTCAGCTCAGTAGTGTAAAGTAAGACTACTGTATATAGTAGTCTTAGTGTAAAGTAGCTTTATAAATTAGAGGGCGTTGTGTCCACTGAGCTGAAAAACAACTGGAGCAAATGCTTCCAATACTTTTACACAGTGTTCGTGCGTGCCAGTTTTTCTGCAATCGTTCGTTTGCCTTGCATGGCAAGCAACATTTGTCGGGTCATCTTTACTATTATAATCTTTAAAAAATTAAAATTTAAAATTGTAATGTCATGTTTAGCATATGGTTGTTCGAACCGACAACCTTTACATAATTTTACTTTGAA
This sequence comes from Salticus scenicus, assembly GCA_963930645.1. NCBI lineage: Eukaryota > Metazoa > Arthropoda > Arachnida > Araneae > Salticidae > Salticus > Salticus scenicus. The sequence continues at coordinate 247,102,609 of OZ005656.1, forward strand.
ATATAAATATATCAAATGCTTTTTGCCATGCAACACTCGAAAGACAAACCTTCAAAAAACGGCACGCGAAAACCGGTCTAGCATTTCCTCCAGTTGTTCTTCAGCTCAGTGGTTGTGTCCTGTTTTTCTTGCTATGTTATACGAGTTTTACAGAATATAGGAATTTTTAACCGGAAGTGATTTACTCCTACGTCATCCGTATTTCCTGTTCGTCTCTCGTTTGGCGAATTATTCTGTGACGGCGTCAGCTCTCAGCTTGGCGTGATAGATCTCAAGATTCATTACATTGTTGTTGGGTCGTCGGTCGGTATGTGGTGTGTGCTTTTCGCTCTCCTCCATTTGCTTTTGCTATACTGTACAGTTCCTCTTGAAAATATAATTTATTTCAGGTAAGAATTTTTATTAACATTATTCAATATTACTGTAGTTTCACTGTATTCCGTTTTTTAATGTATTTTTAATACATTTAGTATTTTGCAAATAACACATAACGTAGTGATGTGTTTGCACGTGTTATTTATATGTTTGAAAATGTATGCATGAAATTAGTTTTAATTACTTTAGAAAAAGGTAAAACTTTATTCGTATGTTGTGTTGCTAAAGTAAACATGATTTTAACATTAAAGAAGCCTGCTTTTATTATAATTACTCTGAAACATAATTACTCGTTGCATATTCTTTTTTATAATAATACTATGAATACAGTTACTTGTTGCATATTAACTTTAATTATGCATAAGAATAATCTTAATCATTAAAAATTTTATTTCACATTAATGAAGCATGTGGTAAAACTACTTTGGTTTTATTTTTATTAATGGCATATATGCGATTGCTGTATAGAATTAACTTTAAATATTTTGAATTAAATTAAGTTATAATTTTCATTTGTGGTTGTAGCATGTAATTGTTATGTTTTTTTTTTTTTTTTTTTTTTTTTTCCCACATTGAAAAGAGCATGTTGCAGGGGTGATTTTTATCGGGGGAAAAAATAAATATATATATATATGTATATTAATGAAAATAGCTTGCTTCTAATTTCTAATGAAATAGATTTATCAATATCTATAAGCGTGTATTAAAAATAAGGATTTATGTAAGTATGAAAGTGTTTCAGAAAATTGTATGTAGTTCACTAAATTGATTTAATCAGAATCACCATTGATAACTTGTAATTGTATGCTTGACAGAAAATTTTTTAAATGATGTGAATCTTTTGCCTCCTTTTCGTGTAATTGCTGCCCTAACTTAGTAACAGAAATTTTCAGTAGCCACAAGGCCACTTAAGAGGGTTATAAAATATATTTTAAAGCCCCCCCCCCCTTTACTCTGTATACAATCTTAATTTAACTATAAAAGACAGTTATTCCATATTTTGTACACAATTGATTTGTTTATTACTGACTAAATAATTTTACTTTGTTTTTATTTTCTCTTAATATTACCGACCTTTATTTAGAAATTTTACCTTTAAAAACAAAGTTAGCCACTAATGAAATAATGACATAGTTATTGCTAACCATTGGCTGCTAATATGAATTTTTCCACTTTTTGCCTTTTATTTTCTTTTTGAGTTGGTACCTATCTAATCAGATCATTGTAAGTACTATTTCTGTATTATAAATTATCTACTATCTGAAGCTGAATATGATGTGAAGATTGATGCCTGTTCCTGGAAAATTTAAGAATAAATGCTAGCTAAACACATCTTCAGACAAAAATTTATAAAATATTTTCTGTCTGTTGGTGCGTCTTTGCTGGTTATATTTTCTGCTTCCGGTTCCTATGTTCAAGAATTTTCAAGGAGAGTAAGTAAGCATCTTTTGAATGTATTTTTTTCCTTATACATGAGATCTACATAATATATTTTCAATATTTGATGTACATGCATTGTGTATATGTGTCTCTTACCTTTTATTTTAAAATTCAGTTTTTATTTATTGATAAGTTTATTTAGGGAGTTGTGCAAATTTTCAGCTTTTATTTATTTTCCACTCTCATCCGAGAAAAATTCCAGTAGTATTTATACTTTAATATAATGTTCTAGTATTTTGAAATTGATAAAATTTATAGATCATTGTAAGTATTTTTTCTCTATTATAAACTGTCTACGTGTCTACTATCTGAAGCTGAATATGATGTGAAGTTTGATGCCTGTCCCTGGGGAAAATTTAAGAAGAATGAATGCTAGCTAAACATGTCTTCAGACAGAAATTTATAAAATATTTTCTGTCTGTTGGTGTGTCTTTGTTGGTTATATTTTCTGCTTCTGATTAGTTCATTGATCAAAAATTTTCAAGGAGAGTAAGTAAGCATCTTTTGAATGTATTTTTTCACTTACACATAAGATGTACATCAAATGTCAAAAATATATGAATGTAGATGTCATCCATCCTGTATATTTCTCTTCCCTTTTTATATTAACATTAAATTTTTATTTATTTTACTAATAAATTTATTTAGGGTCTTGTACAATTTATTTTATTTTATTTATTTATTTATTTTTAAATATACAAAGGTGATTGCATTCAAGTAATTTACCTTATTTCCGATATTTGATTTTAAATTTCAGATTTTATGTATTCACAGTTACCCCTGAATATAGTTATTTGCTTGGGGGGGGGGGAGTTCAGAAAAAGAAATAAAAATCCTTGTGTTTTATATTTTATTGAAAATTGCTTGCTTCTAATTTCTATAGCAATAAGCTTGTATTAAAAATCAAGATATACTCATCTTGCATATGTTTCACTTTTTTTTTTTTTTTTTTTTTTTAAATACAAAAGTTTACTTATTTAAGGAGGTGGTGCAAAATTTCAGATTTTATTCATCTTATACACTCATCTGGGAAAAATAAATCTTTTGTTATATAATAATAATTCATCATATTTAGCAAAATATATCTATTGTCGAATATCATTTACTAAATTACATGACAGTTGACTAACACAAATGCATAATCTTACATTTAAATTCTTTGCTAAATTAAAAAAAAAAAAATGTGCTATTTCTTCTTTATTTAAAAATCAAGCCTTCAAAGCAATGAGTAAGTTTCAATTAGAATGTTAACCAAAACTAAGAATTACAAAAAAGAAAACTGATGTTATTGCAATTAATAAATATTTACACACATATAACTTATTTATACATACACAAACGAATATCAGACATTATAGGAAACTATAAAAGTGCATTAGAAAGGTAAAAATATTTATCAAATCCCTCAAATATTTTATTCGATTTGGTTTTAAGAATTGTATGTGTATATGTATATATGCATTTATATGGTCGTTATACAAAAAATCCCTTTACAATCAGTTAAATATCCCTATACCATAATAAGTTGAAGTACAAAATTTCAACATTGTAAAATAATAAATCTTTTTTCTATTTTCTTTTTGTCTTTTGTCTTAATATATGTATATATAAAGGAAAAATAAGAATTTGTTATACTATAAAAATTATACACAGACACAACTGTTATAAATAAGTTTTTAAATTTAAAAGTTAATATACTTAATTTTTCTACTGCATTACCATTTGATTTGCAATAAATATAATAAATAAAAAAAAGAAGGAAAAAAAAAAAAGATTTTGTCTTTAAATGAATGAATTAAATTAAATAAATAAAAAATAAATAGCGTGATTGAAATGAAAGAATTAAAAAATAGAGAAGGCAATGTTTAAAACTGAAACAACAACAAAAAAAAAATTATTATTATTATTATTATAAAAATTCATATTTGAAACTTGGAAAATTCTCTATCAGGTGCACACCTGCAGAGTTCCAGCTACCCATCTGTCAAGTTTTATAGCTCTGCAAATAGTAGTGTGAGCACCAGAGTACAGACAAATACACAGGCACTTCTCTTTATTTCCATAGAATAGCAGGCTACGCCCGCTTCACTGGTCACTATATTTAAATGAATTTTCAACAAAAGAGAAAAAAAAATACCTACATTGAAATCGCGCTAACTTTACTTTACTTCATAAGTTCGGGTACGGTACCCACTGCCTACAGCAGTTCTTTTTTCGCCCACACTGCATCGGGTCCATGTTCCTATTGCCTACAGAAAGGTCTTTCTTGAGCACTTCAATTTGGGTATTTATTGATGACAGGTGGATCTGCTATTATTTAAGAACTATTATTTAAAAAATGACTATATCTCCGCATCTATTAAATATTTTAGTTTGGGAAGCATACATTTTATTGCTTGCTCTTTACACAATATTACCATATGATTCTGATGAACATAATAAATAAAATAAAAAGTAGATTTTCTTTTAAAAATAATTAAATGAATAAAAAAACAAATTTTAATTATTTTAATCCTTTCTACTATAAATAACTATTTTTCCTGATAAATACTATAAATTTTAAATAATAATAATAATGATGATAATTTCGCTGCTAAGATATGCAGATGATTAAAATGAAAATAGGAAAAAAAAATTAATAATATTCAAATTCGAAAGATTTTCGGTGAGGTGCATACCTGTAGGGGCTCAGGTATCCATCTGCCAAGTTTTGTAGCTCTGCAATCAGTAGTGTGAACACCCGAGCGCAAACGGACATAGACACACACAGAGATTCTTCTTTTTATTTATATAGATTATGTATTTCAGCGTGATGGCAAATATGGAGATTTCTATAATATTGTTCTGCTTTTGTCTTATGTTATGTGTTATCAATATTCATATTCAATCAAAAGCCAAGCGGCAATTATGTGGGTAAAGCCCCGCGAGAGGAGCGAAACCTCCCTCGAGGACTGGTGATCGGAGAGAGCTTGGGGTAGAACCCTCTAGTTTAATAAAAATAAATCTAATTAAAAACTACTTTATTTATCACAAGTGAGAATTTTTAATACTTAAACTAAATACTTTTATTTAAAAAAAAAAAAAAATTCTATGAATGATTACAAATAAAATAAATAAGTAAATAGAAAACTGATGTGATTTATAAAATATATATGTATTTCTAATAAAATAGTTGAGATTACTAAATACTCGTACTATTGTTTCGGGTCTTTATTAAAAAAAATCTGTTTTAAAATACATTTAGTATAAATAATCTGGTGTGTCATTCACAGACTCACACTACTTTCTCTTACCCTGAAATTTAATACTATAAATACAGGTTGGAGATTAAGAAGTAAGATAACGAGTACTGTTATGATAACCTATGTTAAACATCTCAAATTAGGCTTAGGAAGAGTTTTATATGATAATTAGTTCTGTGTGAGGGGGCTACAGCCCCCCTCAACCCCCCGTTTCATTAATGTACAAAAAACAAGTGATGTATATTTAGCTTAAAACATACATTATTTACCATATCTCTATAGAATTTATTTCAATTCCCGAACAGCTTTCCTGGAAGTGGTAAAATATTATTAGTAAAGCACATCCACTATCAACAAATAACCAGTGTGTTGTGGCCACCACACGACTTCTTCTATATTTTTCTATACAAATTCACTCAGTAAAAATAATTTATTAAAATTATTATTTAAAAAAATTATCTCCCATGATAATGCACACAGTTTCCATATTAGAAAAGTAATATAACACTAAATACCCCCAAAAAAATTTAAATTTATTCTCAATATTACAATTTTTTTTAAATTATCGCAGATCGATGGTTCAACCATTCGTTTTAAAGGTATTGGCGAGCTCTTTTGAAATATACCTATCATGAAAATTTACTCCCCTCGAGGGGGGACTTCCCCCCCACGGGGAGATGAGGCTCCTACATACACATTTTTTTTTTTTTTTTTAACCAGTTCACTATCTTTATTACACAAGATATATATTCGTTTCATTTGGTTTAGTGCAGTCTATAGATGTTAAACTCTACTTACCCTCAATTTCTCCCATAGACGTAATGTATTTGAATACTTTTGAGTGTCCCTGTACACGAACCATTTGCTTCATCTCAACGAAAAGCTTAGGGTAGCGTCCCTATATGATACACATTTAGAATACCGAGTTTGGAATTTCTGCAACTGATGCAACTGAGATATGCTGATAACAGACAGACACACAGACCATTCGCTAAAAACGTGATTTTCGTATTCAGGGGACCTCAGAACATGTAAACATAACAAAAACTCACGTTCGAAAATTTTACCCTAAAACAATACTTTCTCGGCCCTATGGGTAAGAGAAAGTAAAAAGGTTTTATATATAAAAACTAGTTTAAAATATTTAGTGAAAAGAAAAAATAAATTAACTTATTTATTAACAAAATAATTTTTAACAAATTATTTGAGAGTGCTTAATACTATTTTTTGGACTTTCAATAAAAAAGCCTATTTCAGTGGTCGAGCGGTTCTGTTCTCGATGCTGGTAGGCTGGAGATGTCGAGTTTAATCCCAAGTCGCCTTCATCCATCTAGCCGTTGGGGGTTTTTTATGGTTTTCTCCGAAGCTTGCGGAAAAAAAGGCTAGTTCTCAAAATAATCCCATGACAATAAATTTATTTGCATACGAATAATAAATATATATTTCTTTATATGTCGTAAAAAATAAACCTGTAACAATTTTCTTTTATTTAAATTGAGGGAGAAGATAATTATTGTATGTAATTGTAAAAACTTTGACATATTTAAAAATCGACTTTAATGTGTTGGATTAATAATTAGTAAAAAGATTAAGTTAAACAAAAGTCACCAATTTCTGAGAAAAAGTTCAAACCGTTCAAAAGTTAGATTTAGAGAGAGAGAGAGTTCGAATTATTTTTAGCAATTTTTCTTACATGCGTCAGCATCATGAATATAATTCAATATTACTTTCGCGTCATTTTTATTAATTGAATCTTTTGTAGACAATCGGATTCAAAATTATGGTTTAAACTATTTTTCACACGTTCTTACAGTTAAATAAATAAATAAATTTGAGTTTAATGTATTTGGTTTATTTCTTGGCGGGGCTTTTAATGTAGATTTTAATTCAAAAAGCGGAAGAGAATTCATCGAAAAATTAAAAATTATTTTTAAAAAACGTTAAATACCTTTAACAATCCTTCATTTTTAGCAGCTTTAATTATTATATATTTCGACTACATTCGTAGTCGTCTTCAGATGTCTTTGCTGCACTATTGAAACATGTCTTCATCTTCTTTCACATCACTTTCCCTTCGATTGAGAAGGATGAGGATTGTTAGTAACATTGGATAACAAATGAAGGATTGTTAAAGGTATTTAACGTTTTTTAAAGTTAATTCGTCCTTCTAAAGCTATTCAAATATTTAAAAATTATTATTTTTCATTTGGGATCTAATCCAAACTTAAAACCACTGTAGAGGCAGTGTTGCCAGATTGGGGCTTTTTTAATTCAATATCCACCAATAATTTGTAATTGTAACTGTTGCCTAATCGCTTCGAAGATTAATCATCTTTTACATATATCAAATATCACTTCTCAAAATTATTGGTGGTAGTTAAATAAAAAACGTCCCCAATCTAGCAACACTGTGTAGATGCCCGTGACAAAATGCGGGTACTCCGAAGCACCTCGTAGACTTGAGACAATAGACGCTATCTCTTCCAATAAAGGTATGTGATCGGGGATTGATGCGAGTGTGCACCTGCACAGTTATCACAAATCACAGGCCTTTACATGGAAAATTTGACAAAAAACGTTTCTAATATACAAAAAAGTCCTGTCGTACTAGATTAGATTCTGGCTCTGACAGAATTTTTTTTTTTTTTTCGTAAATTTCAATTAGTGCACTACCGATTAACACTTTGTCCAAGCACTACGGTGTTTGGGAAGTAAGGCCAGGATCCTAGGCCTGAGGGGAAGTGCCCTCCGTGAGGGGTCTTTCTAAAGGGTCTTAGCCAGTATTTACGCAAGTTTCGGAGAAAACCACGGAAAACTCTGAACGGTTAGGCCGACGAGCGCACCTGGGATCGAACCTGGCAAAAGCATTTCGACGAAATGCCGTGAAACAACAAACGCTATCTTTATCTCCCGACCAATTTTTTTTTATAAAACATTTATATACATAACATGTTATCAATATCAGCTTTTGTAAATCCACTGCAAGATGAAGGTCTTCCCTAGATGATCCCAATCTACCCTGTTTCCTGAAATTTTTCTTCATTCCGCTTTTCCTAACTTCACAATCTCATTTTTCGAACGACACATTTTTTTTTTTTTTTTTTTTTTTTTTCATTGATCTTTTCTTATCTCTCGGAATCCAAAATAGGACTTCGATGATCCAATCTATCACCGTTTCTTCTGGCAAGGTGCTCATTCTAGCTGCATTTTAACTTCTTAACTCTACGAAAGGCATCAGTAACTTTGGTTTGCTCCCTAATCCATGTGTTTCGCTTTCTGTCTCTTCAGGCAGGCCCTGATTAACGCCAGGTCATGCAGGGCAGTTGCCCTGGGCCCCCCTTCTGGAAGGGCCCCCAACAGGCATAAGCAGAAATATTGCAACCTAAAGACCTCTTATGCCACTGCAAGGGCCCCCCCAGAATAAGCTTGCCCCGGGGCTCCAGGTAGTCTAAGTCGGGCCCTGTCTTCAGGTGAATCCTAACATGCATATCTCCATGCTTCTCTGTGTTGTTTGAAGCTTTTGTATAATTTTACTCATTAATAATTAAGTTTCTGAAGCATAAGTTAAAACAGGAAATATATATATAATCCAAAATGTGTAAACAGTGAAACAAATTTTATAATTTCGTTTGTATGGATCTTCTGTAGTTTATTGTTTTTGTTATCATAGTAAATCTTAAAATCAAACAATGAAATATTTTTTGTTGGAAACGTGTTTTATGCGATATTTCATTATAATTATATTTTGAAGCCCTCTGTATTTTACAAACCCTTAAAATCATGTTAAAAAATTTTGCAAAATAGAAGTTGAAATTTGTTTCAATACTTTCATGATTGTTGGAAAGAAAACAAAATGTTTATGATTTCGGTTTGTCTGTAAGTCTGTCTGTGCTGTAAATTATTTAAATATAAATTGATCGTCCAATAAAACTAAAATTTTATGACGTGTAAAATAATATGTTCTCTGTGAAAAGTCGTACGTGCTGCACTTATAATTCATTTACAGGGGCATATAAAAGTATTTGGATACACTACGGTTTATGTGCGGTTGTTAAATGAAGTGGTACCACCAAAAGCTGTGAAGTTCTACTTACGAAGCTGGTAAACAGGAAAGGTGGGATTCGAAACCAGGCCAGTCATACTTGCTGGTTTAGCTGCTTATGTAATTTTCTGTGGTTTCCCCTGAATCTCACGTGACTATGGATCAGAATCCTTTAGAAAGGCCTCGTATAAAAGTTACGTTTCACCTTCTTTTATTGATACCACACACACACACACACAAAAAAAAAAAAAAAAAAAAAAAACTAAATTAAGTTTACTATACAGATATTACTGAGATTCACTACAATACGCTTAATTACAAATTGTATGCACTTTATTTCCTATTTATATACACAAAGAGCTAAATTTACTTTTAAAATGATTATAATATATTTTAACTAAGTGATTTATCATGTGTTCTCTTTTGAATCGTATTTTGACTAAATTAAAATAATAGCATCAATTTGAAAAAGGTTAATAAAATTAATAAAGAGTTTTTTAATTTCATGTTACCCCAAAGAGAAAAAAAAAAAAAAAAGACACACCAAGATGAAGTGGGGACAAAAATTGGTAGATGAGGTGGAAGGGGGGGGGGGGGGTCCGAATGGGACAAAAAATGGTAGATGTGATGTACATGTGGAGAAAAACAATTGATTACAGCTTCATAAAATTTGAATGATTTAATCAAGAGAAAAGGCCTCACAAAGTAAACAAGTCAATAACGCGTTGATCCACTTCTGGCCCTTATGTACGCAGTTATTTGGCTTGGTATTAATTGATAGAGTTGGCAGATGTGCTCCTGTGAAGTATCGTGCCAAATTCTGTCCAATTGTTGCGTTAGATTGGTAAAATCCCGAGCTGGTTGTAGGACCCTTTTTATGATGCTCCAAACGTTCTCAATCGAAGAGAGATCCGGGGACTGAGCTCAACCCCACTGGGGTTGAGCTCCCTTCAAATACCCCCCTATTAAGGGTATTTGAAGTCACTGAAGTACCAGTTGCACATAGGATCGACGATAATGATGAATTGGTGCTTGATTCCATCAAAACCTGTATGTATGTCATTTTGTGTCCAGTTTGCATTACTCCTTCTTGGTGCGTCACTTTTTTTGTTAAAGAGTATATATTAAAGCAAGACCAATCATTAAATAAACAAAAATGAAAATTATAATAGGCCGTTTCAGTATTTTTCTGTATTGTTTAATTTTACGCTATTCCATTTCCAATAATTTGGTCCCGTAGATAATAATGAAAAAGAATTTTTCGTTGTGTCCCTGTAAAAAAATTATGAATGATAAATTCACCAAAATATATACAATTCGTGTGACGGTGATCCAATAAGAGGCCTGTCCAACCCAAAACACTTGGCGGCCGCACTGAAAATCTGTTTTATTTAGGAGGGCATCGTATATGCACACATGTGTATATTTGTGAGTGCATGAATTATAATGAAATGCCTTTTTTCGAGGGAGAGCAGGGTGAAGTTTCAGAGCTAAATATATTAATTTAAATTATTTTTCTTCATAAATTAGCAATAACGCCAAAAAAAGAAAAAAAAAAGACTATACCTTAATAACTATAATAAAAAGAATGAATAATGGATCTAATAAGGTTTCATTATAACAGTGTGATTCTTTTGCGAACATAACCGTTGAAAGTTTTTTTTTTTTTTTGAAAAGTCAGAACTTATTTATTTTTAATCTGTTAACCAAAGTTGTCAAACTTTACATATCGCTAGTCTCCTCGCGGGCTGCAGGCGGGCCGTGGATTGAACACTCCTGATCTATAATATGTGTATAAAGTTTCAGCTCAATTAAATAAGGCGTTTAGACGCTATCGCACTTTAAAACATTTAGGCCATAGGACAAAAGGATAAAGAATTTTTCTTTGTGTACTTGTAAAAAAAAACTATAAGTTCTAGATTCACCAAAATCAATAGGGTTCATGCTATGTTACATTCGTATCAACTTTCAGCGAACAAATTCGAACAAAGCGTTTAGGCGCTATCGTGATCACACACACATATCATCGCAAAAATAGTAAAATCTTGAGTGACTTCATACGACTTTCCGACGGTTAACGGTTGTATAAGTAAAGTAAAATAAGAGATGTCGTTAAATAGACAAAAGAGAAAAATATAACAGGGTGTTTTTTACAGTATTTTTCACTATAAAAAGAGTCACAAAAAAATAGTTCGGTCACCCTGATGAATAAAAAAATCGTTATAAGATGTAGCAAAAAATGGTGCTATTATTATTTTCGAAATTTAATACGTGTTATCAAGATACGTTGTCAAGCAATACCCCCACTATTTTTTTAATTTTTAGCTCCATCTTATAAGACATTTATATGCTATTACACTTTAGAGTTTGAGGTCATAATCCATAATGATTAAAAAAAAAAAATCGTTATGTCCTTGTAAAAAGAACTATCAGTGCAAGATTCTCTATAATTAATACAGTTCGTGTGACAGTAACTTATAATATGTATATAAATTTTTAATTCATTTGAATAAGGCGTTTAGACGCTATATGCTTTAAATAATTTGAGCCTATAGGCCATAACGATAAAGAATTTTCCTTTGTGTCCCAGTAAGAAGTTATAAGTACTATAGTCACCACAATCTATACAGTTCGTGCAATGGTGATTTATAACGTGTATCTAAATTTTCGTACGTCGGAAAAAAAAGTCACCCGAAAAACTTATTAAAGGACTTGGAACTGATATACCTAATTCAAGTTTTCTATGACATATCGATATTCTGTATTGAAAATGATATAATTATAGCAACTAATGCGTGTAGAGGAACTTGCAAAAATATTTCTGATGCTTTAAAGTCCATGATCGGTATTTTAAAAAGAATCTTCATTTTACACTGAACATAACATAGGAAACACCTTTGCGTTTTTTGCATGTGGTAGAAAAGAGCTTGTGTCTTTTTATTCTATAAAAACTCGGCCCAAAGATGTTTAAATGCATATAAAAAGGTAATATTTAAAGATTAAGACAAATAAGAATAACATGAAATATTTGTTTACTAATGTAAGATATACCTCTTCCATTGGACTGCCATAAAAGAATATTTTGATGAGCCGACGTATAATCGGAATTTTAGTAAACAATTTAGGAACTTACAAGTTTTATTTTATACACTAGGGGGCTGTGCCCCCTGCTCGCTCCGCTCACCAACCCCCGAGGGAGGCTTCGCCTCCCCCAGACACACTTTACTTATTAACACATGCAGAGCTCTGCCCACCTATTCGCTGCTTTCTTTCCCTGAAAAGGAATATTAATCGTGCATATAACAAGACAAAAGCAGAAAATTATTATGGAAGTCCTCATATTTAATGCCATATATATATATATATTAATCGAAAGAAATATCTAGACCATTTTGCATTACAGCTTTAGTATATGAGCCTTTTTATTTATTTTTTACAACTTTAGATCCGGACCACGGTACCCCAGTTGGTAGAGCGCCGAGCTCGTAATTGGAAGATTGCGGGTTTGGTTCTCGAGCCGGCCAAAGACCATCGTGTACACTAATGGTAGCTGGTGCACGTAAAATATGTTGTGGCCGCAATATCCTCCATGTCCCCATCAAAATTATACATCTGGGGGCCACCGAAGCGGGGGAGCCATCCCCTTCGTGTAGGACCAAAACTGTGTTGGCATGTCTCCGTAACATCCGTAGGGGTACGTCCCAAACCGTCGCCAATTATCCATAGCGCAGTAATGGTGCGACATCAACACAACCTACCTAATTATCTACCTACCTACAACCATGGATCATATTTTAGTTTTCCTGTGTAAGAAAATTAATTTGCTAAAAGTAGAGAAAAAATGTTATTTATTTTCTTTCTTTTTTACGTGCATGGTTTCGAGCCGCAGTACCCTAGTCGGTAAAGCGCCAAGCGTGTAATTGGAAGATTGCCGATTCGATACTTGAGCTGGTCAAAGACCGTCGTGTACACTAATGGTGGCTGGTGCACGTAAAATCTGTCGTAAGTCCTCCATGTTCTCATCCACACTATAACTCTGGGGATCACCAAAGCGGGGGGCATCCCCTGCGTGAAGGATCAAAATTGTGATTGCATGTCTCCGGAACATCTCCATGGGTACATCCAAGACCGTCGCCAATTACCCATAGCTCAGTACTGGTGCGACGTTAAATCCAACCTACAGTCGGTAACAAAAGTCTCCGAACACTAGCAAAAATTCCTATGCAAAAAAGTACACTTAATACAGTTTTTTAAAATAAATCCTTTTAGAATACTGTTCTTAGTCAGTCTAAAAACAGGATTCGACAAGGATTTATTTAACAAAACTGTATTAATTGCACTTTTTTTACATAGGAATTTTTGCTAGTGTTCGGAGACTTTTGTTACCGACTGTACCTACCTACATACATACAACCATGGATCATATTTTAATTTTCCCGTGTAAAATGACTTCATGACAGAAGAACAAGGTCACTTTTTTCAAAATGGCAAATAGAGTACCTTCATAAACTTGTCGTTTTTAATTAATAACTTCTTTAATTAGAATGATAGAAATTTCTAAGCAGCTGAAATGTCTACCTTGGAGTATTCGGAACACATTGATACCTCTCATGACGCGAAGGACCCTGCCCTCCGCTAGAAGATGCTGTCGCAGTCAAAAAAATTTGACGCCAGTGACAGTAACTTTTTTTTAATATATAGTGAAATGGAATTATAAATAACATTACTATGCAGAATGAAAATTAATAATGTAATGTTATAAATTTAAATTTTTTTTTAAAGGTAGTGTTAGTTTTTAATTTAATAGTAGTGCTTGGTGAAATAGCATATACTTACTATTTATTGAAAAAAAAAAAAATGCATTTAAAAATAGCACATGGATAGAAAAATGTGTAGAATCATATCTTGAATGCAATATGTTTCTATTTTTTTCTCTTAAGAAATTACGCTGACAATATATATATATATTCTACCTTCATCTAGAACGAATAGTCATTTTCTGAATCCCTAAGCTGGATGTATAAATTTCTTAGTTATGCGTATAAGGTAAAGAAATAAACTGAATAGAAGAAATGACCGAGAATTTCTAACAAAGCGACAACGCATTTTTGTTTGCAGCACTCGTGCCTACTTTGTCCACCTGACGAAGAATCATGTCTTATTTCGACCTGAAATAATTGTTGCATGTCCTTGCATTTTATGGTGTTTATTCAAATTTCTGTACGTATAACAGACATTATTTTCAAATATACGGCCTAAAATATAATTAAAATTTCGTGAAAAAAAAAAAAAGCAGTTTTCAGTAATTAAAAATAAATTTATCATCTAAATTTTGTGCTGCTTCATCTCCTACGCTTGCACTTTAAGATATAGATCTAATAAACTGTGCCCTCTCAATTTTCGAGGGTTTTTTTTTTTTTTTTTTTTTTTAAATATGAAATTTTAGTCAAATTTTAGGTTATATTTGAAATTAATCTCTCTTGTTTGTTTTGCAATACTGATAGAGAACTGTTGAAACACTTTAGTTTTTATGGATTTTATTATTAATAGTCATCGAATCACAAACACAAGTGCGGCAGATTCTTCTAATGATATCAGATAATTTTCTACATTTTTTTTTTTTTTAAACTTCCGTTACCCTACTCCCTACTACCGTAGGTAATGGAAGTATTGTATTCGGTCCTAAAATTCGATATCGAGATTTCATCTGATTTACATGTTTTAAGGTCTACTGAGTAAAAAAAAAAAATGATTTTTGGCAATTGGTCAGTGTATGTGTGTGGGGGGGGGGAGGTGGGAATCTTGTGGCTATCAAATTTTAATGAGAATTGGAAACCGGAAGTGGTATCTCAGTCCGTATCTCAAAAACGGCTCTAACGATTTTCTTCAAAATTGCTGTATAAATACTCTATTAGATGTCCTTTCGAATGATATAGTTGGTTAGTTCAGGAAAATTGATAGGCGTCCTGTATCAATAGCTCAATTTCAGGTCTTGCAAGTGCGTTCCTTTAAAAACAGCTGCATGATTTTTTTTTTTTTTTTTTTTTTCCCATGTTAACCTTCTTTTAAATATCATTTTGCATGTAATTGTTGTTTTCTGGTCAACAATTAATTATGTCAAGCTTTGTAAAAGTTGGTATCTCAAAAACGGCTCAAACGAACGGCTCAATCCCTGAAAAAAAGGCATTTTGCAATTTGCAAATCGCAAAATAATAAATATCAAATATAATGAATTTAAAGAATGGTTTTCAAATTACATTTTTAGAAATTTCAATTGATTTAGTACGACGTTCACTTAGTATATACCTGGAGGATGGGGGAGCGAGTAGGACCAGATTGAAAGAAAATATTTTTTTTATATCACCTTCTTACCGATTTTAATGAAAATTTGTATAATCGCGTACAATTTATGAAAAAATTACAGTAAGTGTCAGATATAATTGGGGTTGAGGGGGGGGGGGGAAACTAAAGGGGAAGAAGCAGGGAATAATTACATTATTTTTTTTTTGTATCACCATTTTACCGGTTTAATAACTATCACTTTCTTTTTATCAATTTCACAATGAGTGTTATATATACCTGGGAGGGGGGGCAAGAGGGGTTGTAGACGGAAATATATATATTTTTTAAACTGTTCTAATATTGATTTAAATAAAATTTTGTGTATATACCGCTTACTCTTTAATAAAAATTACAGTGAATGTTACACGTATCTGGGGGGGGGGAGGGGACTAAGAGAGGACAGAGTGAAAAAAGTGGTTGCTTTTATATCACTATGCTAGCTATTTTTATGAAACTTTATATGACTATCACTTACTTTTTATTAAAATTATAATAAGAGTTACCTGTAGTTAAAAAAGGGGCAAGTGTGTGTATTGAGGGAGGGGAGGGGAGGGGAGGGGGTGCAGATGAAAAATAAAATAATCTTTTTAAACAACACTTATTATCGATTTTTTTATTAACATTTTGTGCAAGTGTTACTTACTGTTAATGAAAAATTACAATGACAGTTACATACGTCTGGATGGAAGGGGGGGGGGGCGCAGACAGAGAGATAGAGAATGGTGTTTTATATCAGGCCTGTCCAACCCAAAACACTTGGTGGGCCGCATTGGAAATATATTTTATTCATTCGGGCCGCACTGTATATACAATCATAACCCCCCCCCCCCCCCCTCCTCCTTTCCCGACTAATTTCGCCGTAAATTAGTGTAGAGACTTGCGACTGGTGTCAATCAATTAGTAATAAGCCCTAGTTTAGAACGGTTTAGTTAGATTTTGTTTAAGGGGTGTCTACATATTAAAACTGACATCAACTTCATTTTTTTTTTTTCAAAGGCAACCCCCCAATTTCGACAAGCTTTTTGGATTACTTGGTTCAAATCAGCTCAGAAAATGGCATAGTTTATATGTTTCTATCAATTTTTCTCAGAGTTATAATTTGTTAAAATATGGAGATGCTAATGTTAAATGAATGTAATAAACATTAATTCATGTCTTCCCAAAAAATTAATAGATTATTTATATATATATATATAACGTTATTATGAATTAACCCAAATATATTCCATGCATATTTTTGATTAAAAAACATTTTTTGAATTATGAAAATAATTAATAAAATCATATTTCAAAAAATTATGAGTTACAACCTGCATTAATTTTTGCACGAATAGAATGGGCATCATTAAAATTATGGGTTACAGTTCATTCCTATTATTATTTTTCGAATTATAGTGATATTTCAATTTGTATTGCTCTTAGCGGGCTGTCACTTGTTATCTTTTGTGTGATATATTATTTTGCTTGCGCATGATTAAAATAGTTATTGAAGTAAGTTTAGACGTACACATCATTTCTTAATTAGCATTACTCTACATTATTTTATATTTAAAATTGTTATATTTCTTTTTGGATTATTATCTGAATGGATATAATACTTTTCTATGTGATATATGAATTATATTTTTTTAAATATAGAGATTTACCCCTGATACATTTTTGCTTGTTGCTCGTTGAAGACTTGATATAAAGACTATAAAATATACCTTTTTCCGAATCGCCTTGACCTCATAAATTCGAATACGTAGTCAAAAATTGGTATTACAATTAGGGAAATGAAAAAAAGAAAAAAAAAAAAGAAGAAGAAGAAGAAGAAGAAAAGGTTTGTACAAGTTTTAATATGTGCATGACACCCTAAACAAAATTTAGCGAATTAAAAACTAGATGTTATTACCAATCGTTAGGCATCAGCTGCTGGTTTCTACGTTAATTTACGGCGAAATTAATCGGAAAAGGAAATTATTATTAATATTCTATGACTGTACATATTCATACGTGCATCTATGTTTGTGAGTATATGATTCGTATATGTATATACTTTTTTCGAAGAAGGGTAGGGTGAAAATTCGGAGCAGAATACATTAATTTAAATTATTTTCATTCATAAATTAACAATAGAATCGTAGAAAATTTATGACTGTATATTAAAACTATAATAAAAAGAATGAATTATGAAAGTTGTCAAACTTTAAATATCGTTAGTCTCCTCGCGGGCTGGCCACCCCTGTTTTATATCATCACTTTAATAAAATTTATTATAAATATCACTTAGTTTTTAGGAAAATTGGAAAATTTACGCTGATTTTTCGATATACCTTGAGGGCCTATCAGGGGCAGAAGAGAAAAATGATTGCATAAATATATTTTTACAACTATTTCCTGCTTTTAATGCAAAATTACGGTGAGTGTTACCTATATCTGGGGGAGGAGGGGGGGGGGGGCAGAGCGAGAAAAACGATTGTTTTTAAGTCATACCGCTTTGTATTTCTAGGAAGTTTTGTATAAATATCACTTATTGTTTATGAAAATTATTACAGAGGGCTACATATCCTAGTATCTTTCAGTTTCTAAGTTAGCATGGAAAAATTCAATACATTATTGATATTAGACATTAATTAATAGTTAATATCAAATATAACTTTTACAAATCCACATTTTTAGGAATAAGTAGTCAATTCAGTAAATTGAGATGCCAGAAAATCTCACACCGTGTAAATTCATCGAAAACCGGAATTTTTTTCTAAATCTTATACTTTCTTCTGTTAAATGCAGAAAATGCAGTAATAAATATAAAAAATAAATAAATAAATAGTCAATTTCAGTTAATTGAAATGCATTATATTTTAGTTTAAAAATATATCTTCAAGTTAGAACTAATGTAAATCACTATATATATATATATATTTATTTAATAGTCCTTTTTTTTTTTTTTTTTAATTATTATCATTCATGTCGGCGTAAGTAATTTAAATTGTTTTTGTCTTAATCTTATTGGTTCTTAATCTGTATCGCAACAATTTTGTGTCAGTCTTTCCTATAAGTTAAAATCAGTTCTATTTTCTTGTGTTGGTATTGTTTTGTATCTATTAATTGCTAAATTTTCAGATTAAATTTTATTACGATATCTAACATTTATATATATATTAGGAAAGTTTTTACAAATAATAATCATAATAATACAGAGCAAAAAGTGTTTTTATGTTGTTATTTTTAATTATATTTATTCTATTGTGTCATTGCACTAAAAGTGGTTTTTTAATATTTGATGCTTTTAAATAGTAATTTGAGAAGTATACTACATTTTAAATATGTTGCATTTTAAGGAGGAATAACTTTAAAAGGTCACAGAAGAAAATAATTTTTGGAATATGACTATCTATTTAAAATTGACCAGAAAAAATATAAATTCATTATAGAAGAGAAGATCATATTGTACATTTCGGAAAAAGAAAATAAAAACTTTTACAGATGACATAAATTTCGTTTTTTGATCCAAAAAGATTCTTATAAGTCACAAGATCTCGATTTCCTCATGCCTGTTTTGTCAATATATATATAAATTCATATAACATTCATTATTTCCTTTTATATTAATGGTTTGCAGCACAAAGTGAAAAAAAAATAATATTTCATTTAAAATCATATATAAAATCATAGAAAATAACAAATAATAAAACGCATACGAAAACACACAAAAATAATCCTTGATCTTTCAAAGGAATTCGTCAATACCATTAAAACCAATGGTTAAATAACATATCAGTAATAATTAAAAACTAATTCATCATTTTATCCCTCTTTTTTTAATAAATAAATAAATAAGATGGTACGAAATGGGGTTTTTTTTTCTTTTCTTTTTTCGACATTTAATGTTATATTTCTCTGAGATAAAAATAATCTTCATTCATCATGGAAAATATTTTTATAAGTAATTTGAAGTAACTTATAAATAACTACTCTAAACGACTGACATGACGTGCTGTGTTTGTTCTTAGGTCGCGCACGTTGATCTAACCATTCGAAGTTTTCCGTGCTTTTCTCCTATACTTGAATAAATAGAGGATAGCAACACTTGAAAAAGATCGCAATTCCCCAATAGAAAGCACTCTGTCTCAGTCTAAGGAATCTAACGCAGTTAATTGGCTCTAACACCAATGCATAATTTTCTGACCAATTACTTCATTAAAAAAGATAGAAGAAAATTTTGTGAGGATCACATTTTTATCGCATTATAATTATTATTTACGTATATAAACTCCATATTAAAAATGTCGAACCATGATATTTTTATGCAAAGTATTAAAAAAAAAAAAAAGAAAGAAAGAAAAGAAACTGCTCTTATTTGCAGTGACTAATTAAACAAGATCATAATTACTATCTTTATATGTGAAAAATTTTTAAATATATATGTAATTAATTTATAAAGCATGAATATTTGTACTCACATAAAAACAAATACAAACGAAAATATATTTTATTCATACGGAAAGGAAGCGGAAGAAAGAACTTATTATGGAGAACGTATTATGGAAATTTAAACCATCGCATTTTTCTCACCCTACACAGAATTAAACGAACTAAAAAAAAAAAAAAAAAAGTAACAGAAGAAAGAAAAATAAATTGTAATAAAAAAAGTAATTCTGGTTAGAAGAAATTTATATTAATAAATTATTGTACAAATTTAGTAAAACACCTTGAAAATCAGCATATTACAAGTATTTCCGTTTAGATTATATAAAATAATAGTTGAAATAACTATTCTTAAAAATAATTTTTTCATTTTTATTTCGCTTATATGAAATAATATTAGAAATGTTTGTTCTTAAATATATTTTTAATTTCCGTTCATTTGAGACTTCGGTTCGGATTATGGATTGGCAATTTAATGTAGATTATTGAAATATGCTACTAAAACCTGCTTTCTACAGAATATAATGCATATAAAATTTAATTCTTTTTGACAAGTTACACAATTATCGCCTATAGCTAATACTTTTTTTCTTAAGCAATAATCAGGGCCTAACTAGCGCACGGGCCATTGACATAGAGGGGTCGGAAATTTTGCTTAAACAGTTAAAAGAAAAAAATAAATAAATAAAAAATTTATGAAAGATGACTTCGAAAAAAATTCTTTTTATAAATTTCATATATGAAAGCGAAATAAAATGTTTTACAAAGGGAATCATGGGTCGATCCAGATAAAAATTGGAACCCATTTGCTGTCCCTTCACAAAATTCAAATCTCTAAATTGGGCCCATTCACAAGATTAAAATCTATAATATGGGTCCCTTCACAAAATTCAGATTCATAACAACAGCCCTTTCACAAGATTTATTTTTAAAAATTAATTAAATATTTTATTTAATAAACTTATAATTAAATTACACCTTTATAATTATCTTCTTTAAAATTTATATTTTGCACTTCATAGTGTGTATAAACTTTTCAACACAATTTAGAAAAAATCCTACATTTCTTCTTCTTTTTTTTTTTTTTTTTTTCTTCCTTTTCACTTTTATTTCAAAAGTCTCTGACAAAAGCTCAGAAATACAAATCTCCTATTGTTTTATATAAATTAACTTGCATCTCGGGCTTGTTAAAATTATACACTTCTTCGATATTATATTATATTAACAAACATAAAACAGCTATATAAATGTTACTCTATACAGTGTCAGTTTTTAGTATTTTGTGTAATAATGGATATAATGGCATGCAAAAAGTGAAAAATAATATTATAGAAACGTTACAAAATATTAAACATTTCAGAATAATATATATATATATATATATATATTATTCTGAATATATATATATATATATATATATATATCAGAATAATATATATATATATATATATATATATATATATATATATATATATAAATTATTGTAGCTACCAAATTTTATTTAGGCATTTTGCACAATTGATAGAATAATTATGCAAAAAAATAAAATTGTTATAGAACACAAATTTCATTCTCAATATGACCTCGTGGTCATGACTGGAACGTCCTTGAAAAAAACTGAGATATTTCTAACCCCTACATTCCCTGCTCTTAGCTACCAATATCCATTAATTTTCATTGAAAGTGTCTCCTTTTCCTGTCACTGTAGCAAAGACCATTTGGCTGAAATAATGAAAAGACAAGAACTAATTGAAATTTTATCGATAAATATTATCTCCTCTCTATCTGCTTGTTTACTTAAAAAATATTTTTAATGTTACATTCGAATTAAACTAAAATTGGGTTTTGAATGATGAATATTAGTAACTGGATTTGAAATTGAAATCGATTCAATTTTCTTTCCTTTTATTCTAGAACTTAATCATCCATGAATAAGAAGGAAAAGGGACACATCCACGTGTTTCCTCACACACACATTACGAATTATCAAATTTTGTGATCCATATTCCTGGGTAAGCGGAAAAAAAGTCCCCGGAAAAAAAGTCCCCGGAAATTAATTTCGGTCGTCTTCATAAATGAAATACAACTTTTTAATAACTTTTAGTGACATTATGTTTCTTTTATTTTTAAAACTGTTTTTTTTTTCTTTTAATTAATTCTTTTTCTATTTAATTATGTATATATAGATCCTTTTCAAACATACCGCAGGGAAAAATGAAAAATTCAGTATTCTACTATATGTAAGAAGTATAAGTTCCGTTAGTAAAGAAAAGAAAAGATAAACAAAATACAATAAAAGACAAGAATGAAAAATTATGCGGTACTCATTAATTATTTACATTTTTCAACTGTAGATGATCGTTGTTTGATACACCTTTAAATGTTCTTTGCATATCTAATCACACAACGAGCAGACAGAAGAACAGAAAATCAGAGAGATAGACTAATTGAATTCGTAATCGCTCTTAAACGTTTTTGGAAAATGTTAAAAAATCTTGACTTAAAAGAAAATGCAGCCGTAATATTTCTGTATATTTTTTGTGTACTTCTGTAAGTCTGATTGCGAATCATAATGTGTTCTATACAAAACATTTTTTTAGCATATTATCAACAAATACCAACTTCATTATTATTTTTGCAGTAGAAATTTATCTGAATGTGATAAAAAATGTCGCTCATAAAACGCAGTGCATTGACATTTTTGTGGATGTCCCTGTACACAAACCAGTTGTGCAAAGCCTATGAAATCCATTTCAAATAGAAAATATTCCATACTTAACTTTAATAGAATCATTCATTTTTAAGAAATTCTGCAAATATTTACGGGCGCTGACAGAGGGACAGTCGGACAAACAGTTAGAATAATTCAAATCATATTTACACTTAAAAATTGTTAGAAAGTGTCAAAAACACTCAATGAACGATAATGCATTTAACAAATTTCCAATTATAGCCCTTATGTAACTGAATATTTTTCTGAGACCCTAGAAATCTTAACGCTACTAATACTGTATTCACCAAAAGGCATTCTTTTGTGCGTATGAATAACATATTTAATTTCATTAAGATTTATGCAAAAAGGAATAAGATTTATTCAACCATATTTAAAGGTATTTAAATATACTATTTCATAGAAATACCTCTCATAGAACACAATACTTTGGAATACTTTTGGGTGTACCTGTATACAAACAAGTGATGGTGTTTATTCCATTTTCAATAAGAATATCTGATAGTAAACTCGAATAATATATATCAGTTTCAAGAAATTCCATAAATATTTCCTGGAGTAGAGCTCGGGTAGACAAATAGACAAACCGAAGTCATTAATACTTTTCAACTTTGTTAAGTGTTAAGTGCAAAAATAATGTATACTTCATCAGGATCATAAGTTGATCTATTGTATATGCAAATATAGATAAATTAACTCGTCATTATTTAGTAAAAAAAAAAAAAAAAACTATGAAACCTGAGAATGAAATCTAACTCAAAATAATATTTAAATGCAAACGTAATTTTTAATAACTGGACGTCCGAAATTCTTTTGTAATCAAAGTGATATATACATATCGAAAAAAAAAAGAGGGGGCACTTACGAATTACGAAACATGCATAAAAAGACAAAAATATTTTATTATTGGCAGAAACCAAGCATTTCAGTTTCCTTTCACTCACCTGTCAAAAGTGATAATTTTTTTTTTTTTTTTTTTAAATAAGAAGTGTGTGTGTGAAAGAGGGGGCTGTCAGAGGGGTATTCGCTATACTATACAATATGATAAAACTTTAATTATTTTTTATTTTAGTCAGAAAGTTTTCTTCTTCTTTTTCTTTTTTTTTTTTTTTTTTTTTTTTTTAATCTTTTGTGACCAAATAAAAAAAGTAAGATATTTATATCCTTTCTAATGTCTTTTTTATTGTTAAAGATTTAACTGCATGATGGTTTTAACGAACTACCTACAATTATTTCTCGAGTAGAGTAGAACGTAGTTTGAAAATTAGATACAGCAATAGCACAGAGTGGTCAAATTTTATTTAGAAGTAGCTGGAGATCAGGGAGGAAGATTATTATCCCCCCCCCCCTTAAGTAAAAAAAAAAAAAAAAAAAAAAAAAAAACTTTGAAACACATTCATCTTTAACGAATGTGTATTTGTATGTAAATATCGGCCTGAGTTATCAACAGTTTCTTAATGTTAAAAATTTAAAAATATTTTAATTTACATATATCTCCTTATTAAACGCCCACCAGCGGCCAAGTGATTCTGCGATTAAAATGTGATAGACGGAAAGTGCCGGGTTCGCTCGTCGACCTAGCTGCTCGAAGGTCTCCGCGGTATTCTCCAAAACTCGCGTAAGTACGAGCTATGACCGTAATAAAGACCAACATGGAGGGCACATCACCTCGTGCAGTCAATCGGCCTTAATCTTCACCCCAGCAGGACCACCATCTTATTAAACAGTGGCCGAAAGGTTTTGCATGCAAAACTGGTAGACGGGAAGTGCCGGACTAGATACCAGGTCGCGCTCGTCGATTTAATTGCTAGAATTTTTCCGTGGTTTTCGCTGAAACTCGCATAAACACGGGCTAGGACCCCTCAGAAAGACCCTGCAGAGGGCACATCACCCAGACCTAGGACCCTCGTATAGTTAATCAACCTAAATCTTCACACCAGCATCACCAACCTCCACTTTATTAACAGTGGCCGAACGGTTCTGCGCTCAAATCTGGTAGACGGTAAGTGCCAGGTTTTAATCCAGGTTACGCCTGTCGAAGTCATTCGTATTTTTTGTGTTTTTTCGCCGAAAATTCCGTAAATATGGGCTAGGAAACCCTTCGAAAAACCCTCACGATGTCCCAAGTGTAGCTATTTGGCTTTAAATCAAGCACCAACACTTTATTAAAAATTTATGTGTGGTGTACGAATTAAGGCCGACTGTCTACACGATAAACCTGGGGAGGTCTTTCTAAAATGTCCTAGTATTCAAGCGATAAGCTCCGAGCGGCTAAGCCGACGAGGACGACCTGGATTTTCATTTGGCACCTCCTGCCTCTCCTAAAATACGCAGAATAATATATATGTATATTTACATATTTTTTATTGAAAATATGTTAGTGAAAAAAAGATAATGTGTGTGTGATTGACCATAAAGTAAAATAATAATAATCAGATAAATTTATACTTACTATTATATTTTTAAGAATACCCCCCCCCCTCTTTTTTTTTTCTTTTTAAGATATTTGTAACATTAAGCCATATATTATTATTTTTTATTACTATTATTATTTTAAACCGTATCAATCCTTAATGAATTTCCATTTGCATGTCTAAGTGATGAGTAAAATTTTTAATTCCATATGCGACTTCTAAAGCTATAGAGATTTGTAAAGTACCATAAGCAGAAATACTTCAAAGAAATTGGTCCACCAGTGGCTGAGCGGTTCTGCGCTCAAAGCTGGTAGACGTGAGGTGCCGGGTTCTATCCCAGGTTGTGCTCGTCGGCCTAGTCGTTCGGAATTCTCCGAAACTTGCGAAATACGGGCTACAATCCCTTAGAAAGACCCCCCCCCCCCCACTGAGGGCACTCCCCCTCAGGCCTTGGACCTACAGCAGTTAATCGGCCTTATTCCTAAAAATCCTTCAAAGAAATGTATGCAATATTTCTAAGAGGAATTTTAATTGTGGGATAGCATTTAGATAAATGTAGCTTCTTCTATTTTTATTCTTTGTTAATCGCGGCATGGTATACATATGCAAACAAGTAAATATATGGATTGTTGTTGTTGTTGTATCGAATAAGGCCGATTGACTGCACTAGGTTTCTAGGCCTGAGGAGGAGTTCTCTCTGTGGGCTTTTTCTAAGGGATCCTAGCTCATATTCACGCAAGTTTCGGAGAAAATCACGGAAAACTCCGAACGGCTAGGACAACAAGCGCGACTAGGATCGAACCCATGCAATAAATGGATTGAACTCTTCTCATACTAAGCCAGGTCATGTCTGAAAACGAAGGTGATCTGGATTCGCATTTGGCACCTTCCCCTTGTCTTAAAACATGCATATATATATATATATATATATATATATATATATATATTATTGTAAATATTAGTGGAAGGATCTTCAGGAAAAATTATCGTTCACTGGTAATTCGCAATAAATCTGGTAAGATTACGGCAGAAATTCGGTTTTCTTGAAAATCGCTGTAATGATTTATATACATGTATAAATATAGTGTTAGAGTTTTTTTTTTTTTAGATGAAAAAAATCTGATTATTAGAATAGATTTAAATATTAGCAGTCACTGGTGTCCGGTGCTTTTCCTGGGACAAAACCTAGCAGAAACCCTGTTTTCTAGGAAATTGCTAGATTTAGGGATTTGAGATGATAATTCGTTTTGAATTTGTTTTATCTCCAGGAAAATTAGATTTCACTGGTAGCCCGCACTCCATCCGAGAGAATATATATATATATATATATATATATATATATATATATATATCACATGGACTTTATTATCACATTTTCGAAAACGAATCCCTATATTACGCTACGAATAATTTTTACAACGGAACTAAGTAAACAGTCAATCAGGGACTGAATATAAAAAGAGAAAAACCTGGTACAGGTTATTAAAATGCTGTACATTAAGGTTTAATTAAAACAGTGCTTTACGCTAAATATTTTGTTAGTTAATAAATAATAATAATAATAATATCAATAATAATAAAGCTGCTGATTTCACAAGTAATTGTCATTATATTATTCTAATAATTTATATCTTTTATCATAAGATTCCTATAAAAAAAAAAAAAAATCGTCATCTAAAAGAGATAATTAAAGTTAAAAAAAAAAAAAAAAAAAAAAAAAAAGATTTATATGCGAAGTTCTGTTCAGCCGAGTAATATTTAAACTGATTTTACAAATTATCACCATCACTTCTAGAACATTTTTCATTATTTATAACTATTACTTACTTTTCATGAAAATCGCAAATCGGATTTCTTTTAAATTAAGTTTTAATTATTAAAATATAATGATAAAAAGTTGTCTTTAATATTAGGGAATACCGTATTTCAAACGGAAAAACGAAAAGCAACAGTGCATTTCAACTTTTTAGAAGGTAAATATGTATAATTTTCATTTTTTATGACTATAACATTTAATCTCTTTTCAGTATATAAAAAAAAATATTTATAATAATAAAGCATCAATTAACCTTTCATATATATTGTGAAAAAATAATTAGAAGCTTTGTGAGAGAAAATTAAATCAGTCCAATAGAAGAGGTATATCCTATATCAGTAAAAAATATTTCATTTTATTTTTGTCTTTTAAATATTACCTTTTTATATGCATTTAAACATCTTAGTGCCGAGTTTTTATAGAATAAAAAGACACACTCTCTTTTTTACCACCTGCAGAAAACGTAAAGGCGCTTCCTATGTTATGTTCAGTATAAAATAAAATTCTTTTCAAAATACCGATCATGAACTTTAATGCATCAGAAATTTTTTTTGCAAGTCCCTCTACACACATTAGTTGCGAAAATTATACAATTTTCAACAGAAAATATCGATATGCCATAGAAAACTTGAATCAGGTATACCAGCTCCAAGCCCTTCAATAAATATTATCGGGAGAAAAAAAAAAATCTTGATCACAGAGGTTAACAGACAAACAAAAAGACAAAACGAAGCCAACTCATTATTAGATATTCTTAGATGCTTTAAAACGCATTTTTATTAATTTTTTTAATGGATTTTTTCTGGGGACTTTTTTTTCCGGGTGACTTTTTTTCCGGGGGACTTTCTTTCCTGGGGATTTTTTTTCCGGGGACTTTTTTTCCGTGACTTTTCTTCCGGAGACTTTTTTTCCGGGGACTTTTTTTCCGCCATTCATATTCCTGTTAGTAAAAGTTTTTGTTGCATTCTACGATTACGCTATAGTATAACATCTATATGCACTCATTGTGAAATCTTCGTAAGAATTTAATACATAGATGGTGGTCATTCAGGAAAATTCTATATCAAGCAATAAATTCTATAAATTCAAAATTAATTCTATAAATTCAATATATATTTAAATTTACTTTATTTATATAACTTCCGAATAAACATTAATGTCAGTTTACTTGAGATTTAAAAAGGATTTAACAACAGATTAGTTTACTACGAAATATTCTTTATAGCGAAAGAGATTATTCAATCTAGTATCATTTCGTAGTGTAAAAAGAAGGGATTACGGAAAAAAAAGGGCCCTTTTGAAAATCGCAAATAAATAAATCGCAAATAAATAAATATCAAATAATGAATTTTTCGGATTATATTTTTAGAAATGTCAATTGATTTGGTACAATATTCACTTTACTAGAGCAAGGTGGGGGTAGCACCAGATTGAAAAAAAATAGTTTTTATATCAATTTCTTACCGATTTTAATAAAACTTTGTATAATCACATACAGTTTGTGAAAACATTACAGTAAGTGTCAGACATAATTGGGGGGAGGGGGAGGGGTAGAGGAGAAAGGGGTAGAGGAAAATAAAATGATTTTTTTTATTTGACCATTTTACCGAATTTATTGATATATTCTATAACTACCATTTTTTTTTTTTTTTTTTTTTTTTTTTAATCAAGATAACAATGACTGTTGTATATACCTGGAGGGGGCAAGGGGTTGCAGATGGAAATAAAAAATATTTTTTTTAAACTACTCTAGTACCGATTTAAATAAAACTTTGTACATATACCGCTTACCGTCAAAAAAAAAAAAAAAAAAAAAAAAAAGCGTGAGTGTTGCGTGTTAACTATATCTTGGGGGTGGATTCCTAAGTGAGGTGTAGGGAGTGAAACTTTCTATAACTTTGTACGACTTTATATGAAACTTTGTATGACTAGTATCAATTACTTTTTTTTTTTTTTTAATTATAATGAGTTACCTGTAGTTATAAAAGGGAGGGGAGTGGGGGAAGTGAAATGGAATAAAAACTTTTTAAAGCACTTATGATCATATTTTATTGAAATTTTGTGCAAATATCACTTACTGTTAATGAAAAATTACAGTGAGGGTTACATATGTCTGGGTGCGGGGAGGGAGGGACTGGAGACAGAAGGAAAGAAAATGAATGTTTTATATCATCATACTTTGCATTTTAATAAAATTTATGATAATTATCACTTAAATTTCAGGAAATTTTACGCTGATTGTTATATATATATATCTCTTAGAGAGCTATGCAGGGCAGAAGAGAAAAAGGGTTGCATGACTAAAAACAATGCTCATACTGAAATCTCAGTAGCACCTTGGGTTTTACCCCACAGACAGTAAAAAGGAATTTCACTGTTTTCTTTTAGCGCATTAGAAAAAAAGGGAGGGGAGTCAAGGGGCTTATAACCGAAATTTTCTTAAGTAATATTGTAAGGAATTATAATGGAGAAAAAAAAATATGTTTTTCCAATTCTGTGTGATGTATAACTTTTTTCTGTGTTTGACAAACACATCCGGATTGAAAGAGAAGACAATGAGTTAAGTTTAGCTGATCTGTACAAATTAAATCCCGAGATCATTATTTAGGTTCCACGTATCTTCTTTTACTATTAAACATTAAACTCTAACATTTAGAATGTTTGGATAAAGCATCGATTTTCAACAAATTTTGCATTCGAACACTCTAAATTTTAATGTGATAATTAAGAGCTGCATTACAGTGTTTTATATTATAAACCTTGTATTTTATTTAAACTGAAATTTCCAGGACTTAGATAAATTAATAATGCTTAGATCTACGCGGATAACTAGTACCCTTTATCATACAAAATATGATCTGAAGGATAAATTTTCTGTACTATAGTTACATCATTTTCAACAAAAGTTGTAGATATTTAAAACTCCAATCAAGAGACTCGGCAGAGTCTCAAGTGACGAATAAACATTCGTCTAAATTTTCTTTTGCCCGAAGTTTCCTATCGCTCTTTCGCCCATCTAAAAAAAAAAAAAAAAAAAAAAAACTGAAATTGTACATTGAGAAGTATATATACCGCTACAGTCCAGAAAAGAATATAATGCGTTTCCGTTTATGACCTTCAATCAAGAATAAAAGTCAAGGTCATTATTTTCCCTCCTCAGCTCTACATGCCCTCAAGGCAAGGCAAGGGGTACAGCCAAAGAACAGTGTAGGAAAGATCTTTGGTACAGCTGGACTGAACAGTATCATTTTATCCATATAAATGGAATTTCTCTTTTCAAACTTGCGTAAATTATATCTTTTAATCCGATGACTAAAATGTTGGGAAAAAATAAATAAATAAATAAAATCACGCGCACTTAAAATTTCTATTTTGAGATTTTTAAAATTTTAATTTTTAATTGAAAAATATGAAAAATTAACTAAGTGCATTTTTCTCATTTATAGCTGCAAAATGCATTATTAAAATTAAAAAAAAAAAAATTCAATTTTTGAAAAACGAGTAGTAATGTAACGGTTGTGAATTTTCTGAATGCTAAAACGAAACTTAAAAACAGCAATTAATTTATGATAAATTTCTATAAATAAATTTCGGCGTAGATGTACATAGGATTTGGTGACCAGAGACGGGGAAATCGTGAGTGGGGATGAACAATTTTCAAAATCTGCTACAACATTTCTGCGCGAGCTTCGGATTTTTTATATCACCATTTTACCGTTTTTGATGCTATATTCTCTAACTATCACTTACTTTTTATAAAAATCAAAATGAGTGTATTATATACCTTGGGGCAGTGGCGGATCCAGAACTTGACTTTCGGGTGGGGGCTAAGATTTTTCAAAGTGTTATTCTAGACCGATAAAAAATTTACAATTGCAATATTCAATAGTGAAGGTTTTTTTTTTTTTGGGGGGGGGGCTTCAGCCCCCTAGCCCCCCTTAAATCCGCCACTGCCTTGGGGGGGGGGTTGCAGATGGAAACATTTTTTTTTTTTTTTTTTTTTTTTTTTAACTAGACTGGTATTGACTTAAATAAATCTTTGTGTATATACTACATACTATTTAAGAAAATTTTCACATATCTGGGGGGGGGGGGAGTTGCTAAGAAGGGGAGAGTAAAAAAAGTGTTTTTTTTTTTTTATCACTATGCTAGCTATTTATATGAAACTTTGTATGACTATCACTACTTTTTATTAAAATTATAATGAAAGTTACCTGTAGTTAAAAAAGGGGGCAAGTTTGTGTGTGTATGGGGGGGGGGAGGAAGCAGATGAAAAACAAAATCTATTTAAACAATATTTATTATCGATGTTTTTTATTAACACTTTGTGCAGATGTTGCTTATTGTTAATGAAAAGTTACAGTGAGTGTTACATACTTTTGGGTGAGGGGGAAGCAGAAAGGTACAAATTATGTTTTTATATCATTATGTTTTGCACTTTAATAAAATGTATTATAAATATCACTTAATTTTTAGGAAAATTTACGCTGATTGTTATACATATATCTTGGTGGGGGGGGGGCGGTGGGGGTCTATGGTGGCAGAGGCAGAGGAGGAGGAAAAGGATTGTATAAATATCTTTTTTTTCCTTTCTAATCTGACCCATTTCCCCCTTCCCCTCGTAGAAACAAAATTTTTGCTTTGCTTTTATAAAAAATACGTGTAGTTATAGAATATCACATTAAAATCGCTAAAATTCGGTAAAATGGTGGTATAAAAAATTAATTTATTTTCCTCTGCCCCCCCCCCCCCCCCCAATGTATGTCTAACACTTACTGCAAATTTTTTATGAATTGTGCGTGATTATACAAAGTTTAATTAAAATGGGTAAGAGTTGATATAAACACAATTGTTTTCTTTCGATCTGCTGCTGGTTCCCCCCCCCCCCCCACTTCCACCATGTATATACTTCATGAATGTTGTACCAAGTCAATTGAAATTTCTAAAAATGTAATTTGAAAGTCATTTTTTGAATTCATTATTTGCTATTTATTGTTTTGTGAATTGGAAAAGTGCCCTTTTTTCCGGCGTCCCTTTTAGCGGTGCCCTTTTCCCGGAATCCGATATGTTAATGAAAGGGCGTTGATCTATTATATCAAATCAAATTTTTGGAAATGTTCGATTGATGTAATTTTAAGTTTAGCACTAATCTAAAGTCTTTGCTAGATTTCATTGTATTCTGTCTTCTGTCTAGTCTTTCGGAAGTTAAAAATGATATAAAAGTATTCGAACGGAAATTAACATTTAAAAAATAAATAAATATAAATAATAATAATAATAATAATAATAATAATAATAATAATATTCTAAATGAAATGAATATTTAAAAAATACATAATTTTTTTTATATTTTTAAATATTAATTATTAATATAATTAATTATAATTATATTAATATTTAACAAATAATTGATAATATTATAATTATTAATGATAAATATTAATAAATTAAATATTATTATTAAAATTTATTATTAATATTCTGATCTAAATAATAATATCTAAGTGAAATTAATATTTAAAAAATAAATAAATCTAAATAAAAAATTT
Organism: Salticus scenicus; assembly: GCA_963930645.1. Classification (NCBI taxonomy): domain Eukaryota; kingdom Metazoa; phylum Arthropoda; class Arachnida; order Araneae; family Salticidae; genus Salticus; species Salticus scenicus. Next base: position 247,134,970 of record OZ005656.1, read on the forward strand.
AAATGTATTGTAATGTTTGATGATACAGGTTTACATACATAAAATAAATATATATATTTTTTTTTACGCTGAAGATAAATAAATGCATTTCTCTCTCTCTCTCTGTCTCTCTCTCTCTCTCTGTCTCTCTTTTTTTTTTTTAATTCCTTCGCAATGTGATATCATCAAAATAAATTGAAAATATTTCTAAAAAAAAAAAAAAAAAAGAAAAAAAAAAAGGCTCGACAAAAAGTTACGGCAATCTTAACACTAAATAAAAAATAAAAGACAGGTATTATTTATATGCCACATTTTTTTTCAGACTAACCTACTTTTGGATCGATTTGTAAATCTTTGAATTGGAAATATCAATCATTCATTTTCTCAAGTATTAAACTTGCTTTCTTATTAATTTCGCAATTCTTAAAAATTATTCAATTAAATACAAATTAGTGAGAATAAATTTAACTTTTCTCAACTAATTAAAACAAACAAAGTATTATTTTACAATTTATATATATATATATATATGTATTCACAATTTAAAGAAAATATAACATTCAAACGAAGAAATAGATTAACTTGTATAAAGTTGGATGTTGTCATTAGGGGAGATTTTGGACCAAATCGGACGACCCCATAATTGTCCCCTACCACCCTCTAAACGAAATATGACATATATTATATATATATTATTATTATATACTTTGAAAAGGAAAAAATATTTTATTACTTTAATATTCTTAATACGTAATAGCTACAAAAGTTGACTTTAATATTAAGCATTATGCCTAATTTATTTATTTATTTATTTATTTTCAATCAATTAATATATTTTATCTTGTATCATATCAAATGAATCAGGATAAAATATGAAAATAAATAAATAAATAAATAACAACTAAAAACTGCCTAAAACACAGATAGTTTATTACTTTCATATTTTTAATAGGTGATATCGAGAAAAAGTTGTCTTTTATAATAATACATAATTTTATTGTATAAATAAATCAAATGTATTTTTTAATTTTTGTCGTATTGCATTTCTTAAAGCAATCTCTATTTAAAAAATAAAATGAAATGAAATAAATATTTATCCGTATGTGCATATTTTTCATTACTCATCATATTATAGGTATGAGGATCTTAGACAGTCATAAAAATTTTCATCCTGGACTTTTTAACACTTCTACACGTTTTGAGGTGTGATGAATATAAAAATCATAAAACTGATATGGTTTCAGTTTGTTAGTTCGTTTGTGTGTTAGTTTATTAGTATGTATACACAACATCACAAGAACAATAAAAATTTTGAAGAAATTAAAAACTTCTTACATTTTAAGTAATTAAAAACTAACACATTTTTATTATTGTTTTTAATTAATTTTAATTTTAAATAAAGCTTTAAAAAACTTCAATTTTTATAATTGAATATATATATATATATAAATCAGAAATTATGATTTTAACTCATAATATATATGATTGATTTAGCTCTTATAAATTTTATTTATAAGTATTAGTAATTAAAAAATATTTTCTTTCATTTAACAATAAAAATAATTGCATCTTAACTTTTTCTTTCTTTTAATATGGTCTTGCAAAAATTTTAGGTAAAGCTGGGCACAGATAACACTTTTTTAACCCGCTTAACCTTTGCATTTTAAATTTTAATTACCTTAAAAAAAAGGGGGGAATTGTAGCCACCACAAAACATTCTACTATGGAGGTAGGAAGCTCACAAAAGTGTTATTATAGCTTACACTTAAAAAATAAAATAAAATAAAATAAAAATAAGTAATAATAATAAATACGACTGACATCTAGAAAATGAATTCCGATAGTTCCATGTCATTCATATCATTTCTAGTTTACTTTGCTAGCAAGTTCTACAGAGCCCTTTTAAAATTCTAGAGCATTTTTTCTATATGATCATAGTCAAATTTATTTAAAAATCTTTGCAAATAAATGCGAACAGTACAGGCAAATTTTAGAAACTGTAATCCAAGTTTATAAATCAATTATAGAAATCAAAGTGAGAATTTCTAGCAATAAAAAGGATTCATAATATAATGTATCGTTTCACCATCTTGAAAAGTATAAGCTAGAAATTCTCGATCATTTCGTTTATTCAGTTCCATCGTTTACCTTATACGCCTAGCTCAGAAATTTAAATTTCTAGTTTAGGGGTTTATAAAATGACAACTTATTCGTTCTAGATTATATATATATATATATATATTATCTCAATGTAATTTCTAAAAAAAAATAAATTAGAAACGCATTCAATATGTGATTCTTCTGACTTTTCTATCCATGCGCTATTTTAAAATGCTTTAATTATTTTCAATAGATGATAAGCATACGACATTTTATTTTAGACTACTATTAAATTATAAACTAAAACTACTTTTGAAATTTTAAAAATGAATAACATTAAAATATTAATTGTAAATTTATATAATAGATCCTCATAAAATTCCATTCGTATGAAATAAAACTTGCAAGATTCAAAATTGTTTATTAAAATTTCTATTATACGTCTTCTCCTCTAAATGCCCTTTATGTCAGGCCGATGGAAGATGCATATATTATATTATTAAAGAAATATTTCGTGTTATTCTTATTTATCTTAATTTTCTAAATGTTATCTTTTTATATGCATATAAACATCCTTTTGCCGAGTTTTCTTAGAATAAAAAGACACAGGCTCTTTTCTTAACGCCTGCAAAGAACACAAAGTGTTTCAGTATAAAATGTTAAAGTATGCTTTTAAAAATACCGATCATGGACTTTAATGCATCAGAAATATTTTGCAAGTTCGTCTATATCCATTAGTTACTCTAATTATACAATTTTGAACACAGAATATGTCATAGAAAACTTGAATAACATATACCAGTTTCAAGCCATCTCTAATATTATTAAATTCAATAAATATTAGCGGAAATTAGACCGTGATCATAGAAGTTAACAGGTAGACAAAATGAAAGACAAAATGAAGTCCTATTCACTCTAACTATAAAACATTCTTAGAAGCTTTTAAAACGCATTTCAAAACTAAAAACGTATTTTTATTTATTTATTTTTTAATAAATTTCTTTCTGGTGACTTTTTTTCCGGTGATTTTTTTCCCGCGTGATTTTTTTTTTTTTTGTTTGTTTGTTTGTTTTTTCGGCAACTTTTTTTCTAGTGACTTTTTTTCCGCCAATCAAACCAGTTTGCCTGGCACCCAATTTCCAAAATCATTTTCAAAGTCAACAAAGAAAAAGTAAAAATGAACATAATTACAGCTTTATTTAATTTATATACATATTAGAATGAGTGATAATGAAACAAAATTTCACTAAAATTTGTATAAAAAAAAAAAAAAAAAAAAAAAACCTCATATGCGCACCAGTTTACATAATCTGTAGAAATTTTATAAAAAAACAACATTTTTTCAGACGTACGTAATTCTCACTATACTCGTGCCCCTGTACACACAAACTAGTAGAGGTATTCACTCCATTTTAGATAGGGAACATCCGATAGTAAACTTGAATAACATAAATCAGTTTCAAGACATTCCATACATATTTGCGGGAGTTGTTATAGCACGGACAGAACGACGATGGACAGACAAACAGACAGATACATAAATTGAAATCATATTCACAATTAAAAATTGTTATAAACAGCGGCGGATCCAGAACTTAACTTTTGGGGGGGGGCTAAGATTTTTCAAGATGTAATTCCAGACCAATGAAAAGTTTGCAAATGTACTATTCAATTGGGAATGTCAGTACTTTCGGGGGGGGGGGGGCTTCAGCCCCCTAGCCCCCCCCCCTTAAATCCGCCACTATAAAGTGTTAAACCACTTAATGTAAACGAAAGGGCAATTCCAGCAAATTTATATTAATAGCTCTGGATGCATTCTTAATGTAACTGAATATTTTTGTGTGGCCCTGTAAATCTAATGTTGATAATACTATATTCTATAGAAAACATTATTTTGTGCATATGAATAACATATTTCAATTTCATTAAGCTTTGTTAGGAAGTAAAGTTATTAATATTTGGTTTATAGAAATACCTCTCATAGAACGCAATGCTTTGGAATACTTTCGAGTGACCCTGTACACAAACCAATGGTGATATTTACTCTGTTGTATATATGAAACATCCGATAGTAAACATGAATAACATATTTCAATTTCATTACGATTTGTGTACAGTAAAGGTATTAAAATATGGTTTATAGAAGCCTCTCATAGAACACAATGCTTTGGGATACTTTTGGGCGTCCCTGTACACAAACCAATAGAGATATTAACTCCATTTTCAATAGGGAACATCCGATTGTGAACTTGAATAACATACATCATTTTCAAGAAATTCTAAACATATTTACGGGTGTTAGAGCACGGACAGACAGACAAAACGAAGTCATTAACACTTTTCAACTTTGTTGGAAAATGTTAAAAAAAAGTAGTTTTGTAGGCTTGTTGCTTTTATACAATACATACAAAAATAAAGGTACAAAAATAATTTTTGCGATTTTTCTATTTTTTTCCTATTAGAAACAAAATCTATTTGAAGTGTTATCATGCAAGCAAATACCATGGAATATTAAATGATGCAATGGGATGCACTTGGAAAACATTTATAATCTTTGCAAAGCGCGTGTTCCCCCCCCCCCCTTATCTTCTTTCAGGATTTAGCCATTCTATTATCTAAAAATGAAGGTTTTTTACTAGAAATCTCATCAACTCCACCGGTTCTGTGTTCTGTCATCTGTGCCTCAAACAGTGTTTTCAGGAACTTTTTCGACGTGTCAAAGTTGGTATTGTTGCTTTGAAAACAAACGATGCTTTGAGAAATGCCGCTTATAGTAGAAGAAAATATCTGCAGTGGGGGCTCCGGACAAAAGCCCCACCGGACAAAATCCCACCGGACAAAATCCCCGCCGGACAAAAGCCCCATCGGACAAAATCCCCACCGGACAAAAACCCCACTAAAGCTCAAATATACATGGGGGGGGGGGAGCTAAAGTGGACCACAATGAGTATAGCAAGATAAATATATATATATATATATACACTGGTCAAAAAAATTTAAGGATCAGCCCGTTTTCTCTTTCTCTTCTTTTGCACATAATTTTTAAACAAATAAACATATGGACATAAAATTTGGATGGCCTGTTCATTATCATATTATTAACCGAATCTTATGTAATTTTAGCATAAGAATAATTTTTAAGCTAATAAATATTCAGTTTTCTCTCAAAAGTAAGCTTTAAAAAAAATGAAAAATTTCAATAACTTTAGGAAAGAACACTTAATGAAAAACGGTCATAAGGATGCCTTACAGATAGGTAAAGACGCACACGCGTTTCTATGTTAGATTACAACCAAATCTTTCTACCTGCATTCATTTTCTGTTTCTTCTTTTTTCTTCTTCTTTTCGCATGTGAATAACTTTATAAAAAATATGCATACAAACATGAAAATTGGATAAGATGTTCATTATACAATTATTTTTCGACATCATTATTATTCTAGTGCTGAGTATAGTTTACAAATTAGTAATTATATATTTTTAAAAAGTTCATTATAAAAGTAAAAGAAAAGTTAATACAAAAAGAAAAATCGAGATTTAGTTTAACATTTCAAGGTATGAGCGTCTTTACCTATCTCTAATGCATCCTTAACACCACTTTTCATTATGTGTTCTTTCCTAAATTTGTTGAAATTTTTCATTTTTTCCAAAGCTTACTTTTGCGAGAAAAATGAATATTTATTAGCTTAAAAATTATTCTTATGCTAAAATTACATAAGATTCGGTTAATAATACGATAATGAACAGGCCATCCAAATTTTATGTTCATATGTTTATTTGTTTAAAAATTATGTGCAAAAGAAGAGAAAGTAAAAACGGGCTGATCCTTAAAATTTTTTGACCAGTGTATATATATATTTTTTTTGAAGATATTAATGAAACTTTGTTTAATTATCATTAGAGTTTTAAGTAATATATACTGAGAGTTACATATATCTGATAGGGAGGGGTTTAGGATTAAAAAATGTAGTTTTTTAAAGCAAATTTGAACAAATTACTGCGGGCTAGAGGGGCATATGAGTTTTTTTTTTTTTTCCTACAAATTTCAATGAAATGTTTTTCACTGTAATATGTATATTATGTTAAGTATAGCTGTACAAAATAGTTAATATTTTAATATATAGTATATCATTTATTTAGTTCATAAAAATGTGATTTCAAAAACTATGAATAATTATAAAATAATAATTTTTTTCTCTTAATAATAGTATAAAAATCTTCACTTTTCAAAATTTTTTCTTGTATTTTCTTTTTATGGTCTTGCAGAGCATTTGGAAAAAATTGGGCTCATGTAATACTTGTTTGAATCTCTCTACCCGTCATAAGCCGTGGTGGCCTCTGTTGCTTCTTATTATTATTTAGTTTTATTTATACAGGGTGTTTCAAAAGTCTGGATATACCAAAATAGATTGAAAGGAAAACAGTTTCGCAAACACATTAATTTCAAAAGTTTCGTCCATTCAAATGATCTATCAGACACGGTATTATAGGCCCAAGCAAAACACAAATTTATTTTTTTCAGACGAAAATCATTTACAGAATTTTTGAAGCTTTGTTTAATTATCCATTAGAATTTTGAATAGTATAATTAGAATTACATATATCAGAATGGAACCGAAGGAGGGGGGGGGGGGTAGGAGACAGAGAAAAAAAATGCAGTTTTTATATCAAATTTCTACAGATTATAAAAAGTAGAAAATACTTTTTTTTTTTTTTTTTTTTTTTTTTAAACAAATTTTAATGAACTTTTCTTTAATTATCACTCACTCTAATATGCATATATATTAAATATAGATGTAGTTATGTTCATTTCTACTTTTTTCTTTTCTTTTCTTGAAAAGGATTTCGGAAAGGTTGGACGCCCAACAAAGTGGTTTAATCCGCTCCACCCATCTTAAACCGTGGCGGTCTCTGCTCCTTCTTGTTATTTCTGTTTTATTTGTTTGGATTTTGTCCTTGTTTCACATAGTTTACCTTCTTTTTATTCATATTATATATATATGTGTGTGTGTGTGTGTGTGTGTGTGTGTGTGTGTGTGTGTGTGTGTGTGTGTGTGTGTGTGTGTGTGTGTGTGTGTGTATTTATTTATTTATTTTATTTTATTCTTTCAGAGTTACATGCATATTTTGGGAGGAGGCTAGGGGACAGACTGAAAAGAAAAGTGTTGAAAACTTCTACAGATTACTATGTCATTTTGTATACACTTACACTTTAGAGAAAGATAGTGAGGGTTGTGGTTGTCGACACCTTGGAGGGGGGGGGGGGAGGTGTATGAAAAAAAAAAAAAAGTAGATTTCTTTTCGTTACGTGTTACTTCCGAACAGTGCTATTTGCGAACACATCTTACACTTGGTAGCTCATTAATTCCCCATTTGAAGATATGGGAGGTATCGTCCCAGACAGCACGTCCCCGTTCCCTAATCGATCAAGAGATCTACTTTAATTAAATTAATTAAATTAATATTTTAATCGATTCCCTAATCGATTAACTGCTTTTTTTTAAAGCTGTCAGTAAGAAAAAATATTAAGTCGGACTGTGAAAGTCTGTCATTGTCAGTTTTATTTATTAGGTCGTTGCAAAAGTTCGTGCGGACGCGGATCATTTTATTGCCTCCAAAGACGAGAGCTTCTATCGCCGTGGTATACATTTGTTACCCGAAAAGTGGGCAAAGGTTGTAGAAAGTAATGGAGAGTATTTTGATTAAAAATTGTCATTTGATTTGATGTATTTTTATGAAATGAAGCAATAAAAAACCGCACGAATTTATGCAAAGACCTAATAAATATGCCCCCCTCTTTTGTTGAAGGTAAACAGATGGCGGGAGTAAGCGAATAGCTTTTAGGCAATCTCTAAATTTTTTATGATCTTTTAAACTTCTGCTAAAATTTAGCCATCATTACTACTCATTGTATGTGTAGATGAATGTATATGGATGCTTTTAATTTCTGTCAAAATACTTTGTGTGTATATATATAATATTATGTGAAAGATTATAGACAAAAAATTAAAAAAATAAAATATATATTAAAAACATCTTTATTTAATAAAAGTGAAAATTTTTAATGTTTAAATTAATTTGTTTAATAGAACTATTTGAGCTTTTAAATGGAAAACCTATTTTTTTTTTTTTTTTTAAATAATATTTTTATTTTCTATGAATGATTAAAAAGTAAAATAAAATATATATATAAGTTTTAAAAAGTTAACTGACAATTTTAGAAAACTAATTTAACTAATATACATATAATATATACATATAATAAATTAGTCGAGATTATTTAATACTATTGTTTTGGGTTTTAATATTAATTTAAAAAAATCTGTTTTAAAATACTTTTAATAATAAAAGATTATATATATATATATATATATATATATATATGAATGATAAGGAAAACCTAGTTTTAAAAATATTTAATGAAATATTCTAAGTAAAAACTAATTTATTAATTGAAAATAAAATTTTTAAGATTTCAATTAAGTGAGATTGTTTAATACTGTTGTTTGGACTTTCAGTTAAAAAGTTTATTTAAACATCCGAGCGGTAATCGATGCTAGTAGAATGGAAGTGTTAAGTTTAATCCCAAGTCGCGTTCGTCGACCAAGCCGTTGAGAGTTTCCTGTGGTTTTCTTCGAAACTTTCGCAAGTATAGGCTAAGGCTCCCGCCCTCTATTCCCACCCCGGAGAGCATTTCACGCAGGTGTAGGGCACTCAAGTTATCAACCGGCTTTAACACTACCAGAATCACCACGAAGATTTTTTTTTTTTTAATATAAAATGATTCTTTTACTATAAATGATTATATGTATATATATATATATATATATATATGTATATATACATAATTTATAGTAATATATTTTAATTAAAAATTAATTTAATTATTATATATATATATATATATATATATATTATATATATATATATATATATATTAATAATATAATAAGTTGAGATTGCTTAATACTGTTGTTTGGTCGTTTAAATAAAAATACTATTTCAAAATGTTCTTAAACATCAAAAGATTTTTTACTATTATTGATCATAGAAATAAGGAGCCAATTAAAATTATTTAATTTAAAAGACCAAATTGAAAAACTATTTTAATTATTAAAAATATACATTTCAATAATAATAATAATAAAAAAGACATTGATTGATTAATAATGTTTCAGATTTTAATTGTGAATCTTATTGTAAAATATTTTTAATAAAAAAAAATTTAAAAGAAAAAAGAATGCTTATATCTTTCTTTTTTTTTTTTTTTTTTTTTTTCCTTTCTTTTTTTTTTAAGGTTAAAATTCATTAAATAAAATACTTTAATTGATAATACGTAATTTAATTATTAAAAATAGATTTTTTTTTTTTTTTTTTTTTTTTAATTATTGAATTATTTAAGATAATTCAATATTGTATTATATATAATATTACTGTTTGGATTTAACAGAAAAAAAAAAAAAATAATAATATAAAAATGTTTCCTACTAATAATTATCGAAAAAGGAACTAATTAAAATAATTCTTATATTCTATGCGAAGTACATATTTAGAGCACAATTTGGTACCTTTATACTAAATACGATGTAACAAAATTAATATACATATATTTGATGTACACAAAATAATTTTTCCTGTAAAATAAGGGCCCGCTAGCACTCGAGAGGTCCTGTCCTGTAAACTGGTAGACGTGAGATTACGAGTTCGATCACAGGTCGCTCTCGTCGACCGAGCCGTTCGGTGCTTTCCGTGGTTTTCACCAAAACTTGTGTAAATGCGCGCTAGGACCCCTTAGAAAGACCCCCACGGAAGGCACTCCCCTTCAGGTCTAGGACCTTAGTGCAGTCTTTCGCCTTTACTCCCAATACCAATACAAATATCTGTGAAATAAGATATGATTAGCGTAAATGATTGACTAACAGGGTGTCACAAAGTATTTCTGATTCAATGTGAAGTATATAAATGGGAAAACTACTTAATATTAATTTTCAGTGTTGTACGAATTTTTTTTAGTACATCATATGGTGTGCATGTACAGTTTACACGATATATATTCGACATAAAAAGTAATCTGTTTAATGCTTTCTCTTATATATACATATTTATATATGTATTATGAATGCGTTTTCATACATGCATAAATATACATGTTTCACACACCATGAAAGCCGAAAATTATTTCAACAAATTGATTGATTAATAATGTTTCAGATTTTAATTATGAATCTTATTGTAAAATATTTTTAATAAAAAAAAATTTTAAAGAAAAAAGAATGCTTATATCTTTCTTTTTTTTTTTTTTTTTTTCCTTTCTTTTTTTTTTAAGGTTAAAATTCATTAAATAAAATACTTTAATTGATAATACGTAATTTAATTATTAAAAATAGATTTTTTTTTTTTTTTTTTTTTTTTTAATTATTGAATTATTTAAGATAATTCAATATTGTATTATATATAATATTACTGTTTGGATTTAACAGAAAAAAAAAAAATAATAATATAAAAATGTTTCCTACTAATAATTATCGAAAAAGGAACTAATTAAAATAATTCTTATATTCTATGCGAAGTACATATTTAGAGCACAATTTGGTACCTTTATACTAAATACGATGTAACAAAATTAATATACATATATTTGATGTACACAAAATAATTTTTCCTGTAAAATAAGGGCCCGCTAGCACTCGAGAGGTCCTGTCCTGTAAACTGGTAGACGTGAGATTACGAGTTCGATCACAGGTCGCTCTCGTCGACCGAGCCGTTCGGTGCTTTCCGTGGTTTTCACCAAAACTTGTGTAAATGCGCGCTAGGACCCCTTAGAAAGACCCCCACGGAAGGCACTCCCCTTCAGGTCTAGGACCTTAGTGCAGTCTTTCGCCTTTACTCCCAATACCAATACAAATATCTGTGAAATAAGATATGATTAGCGTAAATGATTGACTAACAGGGTGTCACAAAGTATTTCTGATTCAATGTGAAGTATATAAATGGGAAAACTACTTAATATTAATTTTCAGTGTTGTACGAATTTTTTTTAGTACATCATATGGTGTGCATGTACAGTTTACACGATATATATTCGACATAAAAAGTAATCTGTTTAATGCTTTCTCTTATATATACATATTTATATACGTATTATGAATGCGTTTTCATACATGCATAAATATACATGTTTCACACACCATGAAAGCCGAAAATTATTTCAACAAATTTTGTCTGTGTGTGTCTATTTTCATTATTATAAAACATTCCAATATTAAAATATTCTCATTCGATTTGTAAACCCCCAAAACAGTTATATTCCTATTTTGAACGATCTAACTCAATTTCTAATTTTTGCCCCTTCGTCCCTCCCATTCGCCCTTTCTAATAATTTTAGACTTTCGAAAATATTCTCATCCTGTTTGTAGGTTCCGAAAACCTATATGCCCCAATTTTAAACGGTCTAACGGTATTTTTACTTTTTTGCCCCTTCGCCCTCCCTTCCCGCTCCTCTTAAAAATTTTACACTCTCGAAAATATTCTCATTCGATCTGTAGACTCCCAAAACCCTTATGTACCTATTTTGAACGAGCTAACGCCAATTCTATTTTTTACCCCTTCGCCCCCCCCCCCTTTCAGATCTTCCTAATAATTTTAGACTTTCGAAAATATCCTCATCTATTTATAGGCCCCCAAAATCTACATGTACAAATTTTAAACAATCTCACGCTAATTTCAATTTTTTGCCCCCCCTCCCCTTATCGAGCCAACTAATAATTTTGCACTTTCGAAAATAACCTCATTTGATTTGTGGACCACAAAAACATAGTAAAATTAAGAATAACAGAAGATTAAATGTCACCGAAATCCACGTTAACAAAAAAGAATTAATTTGTAATTAAATTAATAATAACCCGTGAAGAATTTAGTACAGATAAGAAAACAATTAACAGTTAATACCTTTAATAAACTATGAACTATCACACCGAGTTTCTAGTGGGAAAAGTAACAGATTTATTGAATAATTTATTTTGTAACGAGTTTAATTTTGAAATGTTAATTTTATCCAAAATATCATACGTAGGGCCTTTGTCCGGGCTAAGTGGGGTTTTTGTCCGGTGGGGATTATGTCCGGTGGGGATTTCGTCCGGTGAAGTTTTTGTCCGGTGGGGATTATGTCCGGTGGGGCTTTTGTCCTGTGGGGATTTTGTCCGGGGGGATTTCGTCCGTGGGGATTTTGTCCGGGGGGATTTCGTCCGTGGGGATTTTGTCCGGTGGGGCTTTTGTCCGTATCCCCTGCAGTGGACAACTGTGTCCCAGATGTTTTGTTAAAAGATGTAGTCTAATATATATATATATAATAATAATAATAATTATTATTATTATTTTTAACACATCAGTAACCAGAATAACAGAAGATTTAATGCCACCGAATACCACATAGACCAATTAGAATTAATTTTCAACAATTTAAATTATCTTGTGATGACTTTTAGTTCATTTATTTAAACAATTAATTTTACTTATTGTAACTTTTTTTTTTGTGTGTGTGTGTGTGTATTAAGTTTTTGATTTAGTTTTACTTCAAATAAAGTTTAAGTTCTACAATTTTGTGTTTAAATGTAAGTTTGTTACAAGTTATTTTTGTTGTTTACTATTTTTAGTATACTGTATGATTAATAACATATTATGATATCTTATACACACACACAAACCATATTCTATAGAGTATATATATATTCTATAGAATATGGTTTGATTTGTTGCATGGCCATGACAAAATATTCAGATACAATAAAGGCTGTGAATTGAAATTGCCGAAGAGTTTTAACACTTTCCAACTATCTTTGAAAGTTATTAGAATTTCAATTAATCTATTCATCTGTCTGTCAGCAATGTAATTTCCGTTAATATAAATTGAATGCCTGAAATTTATATTATGTGATTAAAGTTCATCATGGTAAGAATAGTGATTTATTTTATTTGTAAAAAGCACCTACAGAACTGGAATTTAAAAGTAATAAGTACAAAAACTTTGAAACAACATCATATAATGTAAGAACTGGTAACAATTGTTTCAGATCGAAAGAATACACGACCCTTCGTCAGGCGAAAAAAGTAGGAATGAACAAAGTAGGTGTTTGTGCAGTTTGTGCGTTATCGCTATGTTTACAGAATGTGACTACTTTATTCGCCTAACAAAGAGTCGTATATTTTCTTTCAACCAAAACAATTGTTGAGAGTTCTTGCATTGTATGGCGTTGTTTCAAAAATTTATAATTATTATTTATTTTATTTATTTATTTATTTATTACTTTCTCTTACCCATATAAATGGGTAATTTAATTCAAGCTTTTTTTTTTTTTTTTTTTTTTAACCACATATTTATTTATTTTATCTATCTTAACCTTTTAATGAAAGTGTTTGCCGTTATTTCATTTTTTTTTTTTAACTATTTAAAATTTTAAATATGTTCAGACTAATGTGTATATTTATTTCTTTATTTAATCTTAAAAAAAAAAAAAAAAAAAAAAAAAAAACAGACAAACACACAAAACGACCGTCAAAAACCTGATTTTTGGATTTATGGTATTTCAAAACGTGTAATTATAGCTAAAACCAGGGCCGAAACTAGAGGGGGGCGAGCGGGGCACTTGCCCCGGGCGCCAGATGGAGAAGGGTGCCGAAAAAGGCTGGTTTGTTGCCTTATTTACACATAAAAAGAAAAAAAATTTTTTTTCAAAGTTAAAAAAAAAAAAAAGGAGGAAGAAGGAAAGAAAAGAAATAAATAAAAAGAATAAAAAAGTTAAATTCTTTTACACAGGGCAATTTGAACAAAGAAAAAAAAAGTAGAAAGAAGATTAATAGATAACAGAATTCATTTACAAGGAAAAGCATGGTGGATAGAGTGTTCTCCAAGACAATATTCTTTTAAGGTTAGTGAGTGTGGTAAAATATTCTCGCAATCGAAGAAGAATAATTTACAAGTGGTCCCTGACTTTCAGCCAAGGTTTTAAAAAAGTAAATGGTTGGAAAATACGTTGTATATTTGAAACTTCAGAAAGCTCTTCATAGAGAGTTGCAAATTTATATTTGGAATTGTTATTTACCAATTTTGTCTTGACATAAACTCCCGCTTTTGTGATATCTACGAATTTATGCGATTTTTTGTGACGTCTGTGTGTACGTATGTGTGTGTGTATCTCATATAACTCAAAAACAAGTAGACGTAGAACGTTGCAATTTTACATCTAACTAAGTTTGTTACAACAGTTGTTGTTCATCTCTCATTTTGGTGTTTCTATGTGCCTTTCCCTTTTGGAATATCCACGAATATTATATCCATGATGACCGAAAATACAAATTTTTTTGCAATTATATATAACTTTCCGTCATACAGATTTTAACAGAAATTAATATTAGCGTGAATATTGATAGTTACAAAATTTGTTGCACGTAGAAAGTAATTCGTAAAGACTTGTAGGTTCTAGATGCATGCATTTTATTTAATGAATATTCTGGAAACAGCCGAATAAAAGTCAATAATCAATGATTATTCTTGAAGCAATCGAATAAACCAGTTTTTTGTACTCATGAACAGCCTACACCACAGAACAGGAATTTTACTAATTTAGAACAATGACCAAATGCTTAAAGTTCTTAGAGATGTACGCTCAGCTTGCAGTCCAAACAGGTTTACGCATTTTTAATCAACAGATGCTGAGATGTAGTCATATGGAAAATCATAGGTCAGTAATAGCACTGCCACCTATTGGCTGATATGCTCCCAAATTAAGTCAGGATAGTTTTCATAATGGTTATCACGCATATCAAATTTGGTGCATTAATATGCAATAGAAGTTATAATTTAGCCTCCCTATTCAAGAGCGTTACTTCCAGCACATCAGCGTCACCTGCCGGCCGATATGCACCCGAATACAATCAGCAAACTGTTTCATGTATTTTTCTTTTTATAATCCAAGTTTTGTGCAATTATATGCAATAAAGTCTGAGATATAGCCTTCCCGTTAACGAGGAAAACTGCAGTACAGCAGCGCCATCTATCAGCGGATCTGCACCAAAATTCATTTAGTTTGATGTTTCATAAAGACCTTCTCATATTCTGTGTTTTGTTCGGTTATATATATAACAGACCTTGAGATGTAGCCTTCCCTTAAATCGAACAAATTGCAGTCTAGCAGCACCACCTGTCGAGTGATCTGCACCAAAAGTTGATAGGCATTAATTTATGTCAAGGTGCAACTACATATGAATTTAAATGAAATTCTGTGCACTAGTTCCTGAAATACAGTTGCCATAAAACTTTTTGTCCCACGCACAGACACACATTTTCTAAAAATGATTAAATTGTTCCGGACCTGTCAAAACGTGTAAATCCGTCGAAAACCGAAAATTTTTACGAATACAATACTTTATTTTATTGAATATACAAAAGAGTAGAAATAATCGTATATTGTAAATATCAAACAGTTTCACAAAAGAGATATTAAAAAAAAAAAAAAAAAAGTCCCCCCCCCCCCCCAGTGCGGTCTAGCTACGTCAGTGTCAGACAACTTCAAAATAACATTTATGACACCTGTTTGAATATAATTGACTGCAAATATTCTAACAGGAAAATTTCGTAAGTTATTCGAAATTTAAGATTTTATCAACATAGTAAAATGGGGCGATATTCCATATAAATATGCATTTTGGGGATTATTGCATTTGAAATAGTAGCAAGAAAATAAACTACGAAATTGACCCCAATCAAATAAATTAATAGATTAGAATAAGATAAATATATCGAACTGAACGGTGGGTAGCCTATTAGGCGGACATTTTATTCTGTCACTGTGTCAAGCTATTGGTCAAATTCATTTCTCTTAACATGAATATAATATGTTTTGTACTAGAAATTTATGAGAACATACATATAATGGGGAACTCAGCAGAGTCCACCTATGCTAACTAGTTTTTTTTTTTTTTTTTTTTTTTTTTTTTTTTAATAATACATAAACATGTATTCTAGTTTTCATTTTTAAAAAAAGCTCGCCAAGTAGTTTTATAATATGAATAAGTCTATCATAATTAGAAAATGTAATTTTTTCCCTTTTCTTGAAAAAAAAAATATATATATAAATATATATATATAATTTTGCCAATTGGGTTTCCAATTTTGCAGTTTATTATGATTTGAAAATACATAATAGTTTATGTAAAAAAAGTTTAGCAAGTTTGCCAACAAGGTTTATATTTTTGCGAGTCTACCAATATCATCCGTGGGGAATCTTTCTAAGGAATCCCAGTCCGAAATCCAGCGATTTTGAAGATAACCACGGGAAATTCCTAATGACTAGACCGATAAGTACGACCGCGAATCGAACCCGTCACTTCTCGTCTAACAACTTCGATAGCAAAACCTCTCGAGAATTTGCACTGCCAAAAATAAATAACTGACTCATTCCTTTAAAATATGAAATTGCGCTCCTTAGCAACGGTTATTCCATTAATCTCAAAGTTCCTTTCACAAGTTTTTGTTCAATTTTATTTTTAATATATATATATATATATATATATATATATATATATATATATATTTATATTAACTTGATAAAAAGTAAAATAAAATCAAGAACCTCAGTAAAAACAAAAATTGTTTTCATTTGGTATTATCTTTTTCTATTGAAATAAATAGACCTCACGTTCTAATAATACAATAATAATGCTGTTTTTTTTTTCTTTTACCTCAAAGTACAGTAAATAAAAATCAGCAATTAGGATTATATGTTATTGAGCATCATATTTATTTTACAGTATATATAAACACACACACACACACATAATTGTGTGTGTGTTGGGAGGTAAAGAATTTAAATATATAAATACATATTCTTTGTTAATTCAAGAACATGAAATGAGTTAGAAATATCAGTATATTAATTGAGGTTGATGTTTAATTAAAAAGTTAAAAATGATTAAATAAATAAATATGCATGCTCCCTTAAATTTAATTTAATTTTTTTTATTTCCCCCATTTGAGAATTACATTTAAAACACTTTGTACTGCATATTATTATTTAACAAATCTATAATTATTTAAACACAAACCAATATATGTTTAAAACGGTAATTTGTTTCAATTATATAAATGTAAAAATACAAATAAGAAAATTAAAAGGAAATTAGTTAATTCTTGTGAATTAATTACTTTACCCCCAATGTAAGCTGAAAAACATAAAAAAGTTTAACTTTTTTTAAAGTAAAAGAAAAAAAAAGTTTATTAAAAGAAAAAGTCAAATTAGTCTTATTTGTGTTCTTTTATAATATATATATATATATATATATATATATATATATATATATATATTAATAATATGTAATATTTCTTAAAAAGTAGCTTGATATTTAATTGCAGGAATAGTAATAATAATGATAAATAAACATATCTTGTGTATTTTTGGAGACTACTACAATAGATCAAGAAGAGAAATTTTATTGCTTTTATCCACCTTTATCGTTATCACTTAAACTACAGCACAAACTGGTATTATTATCTCTCAGTTTCTTCTAGTCAATCAGGTTCAGGTCAACTGATAACTGAAGATTTTGTTCAATCTATACGGATTACTTTTTACACCAAATAAAGATACATCACTATCTTTTATAACCCTGCGTTAGGGTTGCCAATGTGATTTACCCCAAGTTTCCTGTAATGTAGCAGACTCATGTTATACCCAACCATCCAATCACCCAACTTTTTTTGCGATGTTAAACCCAACCAATCAACCATCCAACCAATTCACTTTTCAGGGAGCAAAGTTAAGTTGGCAACACTGTCTCATTGTCATGTCATGTCATTTGACAACTCAACTCTATATATGTGAACCGCGTTTACTGTTTTGATTTGTTGCAAGTTTCGTGAAGGTATGTTTTTGTAATTTTAATCTATATTCATCAATATTTTTAAAATATGTTTTGTATGAAATACAATTTAATGTAACTAAAAATACTTTTGTTTCGTAGGAGGATCCTATATTAACATCGTTACACCATGTCTGATATCGAAATGTAAGTGGTCAAATATTGTTTGATTTAAAAGATTTGATTATATTGTTGTAATTTTGCAATTTGTTGTTTTGATTTATTTCATTTGATATTGCTATATAAACGTATTACACATATACAGTCAACGTTTTTTTTAATATTGTGCTTGATTATTAAAACATGTTGAAACCACTTACTTTTTGTTTATTTTGAAACAAATATCTTAGAAGCTTTTATATAAAGATATAAGAGCAGAGCATTACGTAATTTGTAATTTCCTTAGTTATGTTCAGTGTATATTATGTCAAAAATTGCACTTTAAGATTTAGTGTGTATGTTTTTTTTTTTTTTTTAAGTCGAGGAATAATATATTTTGAAACTTTTCGAAGTGGCTATTTTTTTTTCCTTTTTTATATAATATGAATATATCTAAAAAAAGAATCGTGTAAGTATTTTATTTCTTATTAATCTTCAAAACTGGCATTTGCAAAATCTGAAAGAGGAGGAGAAGAAAATTATAATAGTAACAATTCTTAAATATTTAACTATACTCTGTTCGCGGAGAACTGATTAGTGAAAGTAAACGTAAAGGGTTGCTGCTTTATCAGCAGAGTTTGCCACATTTACGTTTTCTCGCTGAAGGGCGATTCTGTTTATATTGACGGCAGGTTAACTTTTCCTGCCTTATAATCGAGTATAGTTTGTGACAGCTGGTTAAAAGCTATTCTCTGGGTTCATTGCATTTATCTGCCCTTCTGAGGACTTTATTCCATGCTTTCATTTTGCATAATTCTCATTAAACACCTGAAAAAAGAAGAACACTGCTATAAAATATATGAACGGAAAAAGTTGTTCGGTTGTCAGAGAGACACCGTTTGCCTTCAGTCGAATGCCAGTCATCCAACAGTATCGCCAAGAATCACATTGCTTATTTACTTCCGCTATTAGTTCTCGGCGAACAGAGTATAATTGAGAGCTAAATTCTATTTCTGTTTAATTTTATTTATTGTTAAAGTTGATTTTTTAAAAAAATTACAGAATAGGTTTAAACATGGTAATATATTATTTTGTACTTGAATTTGCATATTATCCAAGTACTTAACCCAAAACATAATATTTTTTAAGGCATGACCGAAAATCCGGAATCGTCGCAGTCCCCCCCCCCCCCCCCCAATTTTTTTTTTTTTTTTTGGGGGGGAGGGGGTGTAATTTAATTTTTATTTTCAGTGATCTTATAGGGAGTTTCAAGAAAGGGGGTTAAAAAAATGCTTTGATATGTAGGATGCCATCTTGGATTCAAGATTCAAGTGCAACACAGAATCTGTTGTGTGTGTTGATGAGATGAGTCTAAAAATTAATGGTGGTTCAATAGTGTAAGATGACAAAAACAATTACCTTATTAGTGAAGTTTCATTAACTTATTTTCTTCTTAACTTCGCCATTCCCCCTACATATATACACGATTCTTTGTTCCACCAGCAAAAGTGTACAGACCAGTAAAATCTTAAGATGATTAGTTTTCTTAAATTCTACCCATGGGTTTTGTTCTTCATTCAACGATACATACTGTGATATATATATGTATACTTTTTATAGAATTTAATTCCAGATAACTTTTTTCTATTGCATATTTCTGAAACATATTAAATACGAACAAATTACATTTACTTAAAACATATGCCTAAAAAATATCCTTTATAATAAGTGCACTTACGGCTTATTTAAAAAACTAAATATATTTCGGACGCTCTCGCGCCAATCTTCAGTGCGTTGTAGTGACACTCCTTCTGTTTTGGTCAGCCTTCGCTTCCTAATCTTCAAATCTCTTCGCTTCAAAATTGGTATTTTTCTTAATCAGTTGTTCAACAACTGATTTAAGAAAAATACCAATTTGAAAAATAATAAAAATAAAACATGAAAGATTCTTGTGCTTTAATGGAAACTCTGTACTGTATTATACTTATTACACATTTTATGTTTTTTTTTTTTTTTTTTTAATGTCTATAGAAGAGTATACCCATGTGTGTGCATGTCTTAAATCAGGGTCGATCCAGACAAAAATTAGGGCTGTCCTTTCATAAAATTGTCCTTTTTTCAGGATTTGTTTAAAAGATTTTTTTCACCCTTTCAATATTGTTTCACATAATGATTCTTTATACTTACTTATATAATAATAAATAGATAAAAATGTTAATAACAAATGATATAAATATAGATTATAAATATAATTATTTTCAAATTTATATTAATTTGCTGCCTACATATATTATGTTTTACTTAAAGAAGGGAAAAAAAAAATCCTGTATTCCTGTGTTTTCATGGCTTATGTTAAAATTCATAAGTAACTTTGGAATTTTAGAATTTCATAAATATTAATATAAATAAACAAAAAATCTGTCTATGCATACTTTGTATATATTTCTTAGGTTATATTATAAACCAGTATATCTATCTAAATTTTTATAAATTATCTTCAAATTGTTTTAAGATTTGTTAATTTATAACCAGCATAATATTTAGATATTCACTTGCATATGGCAGATATTACTAAATCCTATTTCTAACCAGATTCTGGCTCTTTGCGTTTTGACAATACAGGTTTTTGACAGTGGAGGTTTCTGACGGGTTTTTGACAGTTTTTAAACCCTTGTCATCTCAAAAACCCAACCCTGATTGGCACAACCTTAGCTTCGCCTTACTTTGCCAATAAAATTTAGTTGTATCCTGTTATTCAGTCAACCCCAGTTGAACATTAGTAAGATATTAAATATGTAGCATGACCACTAAAATGTAAGTTTAGGGATTTATTTTTATCAGCGTTAAAAAAAAAAAAAAAAAAAAAAAAAAAAACTTGGTTATTTTATAATGTTGATATTGATGTCTGCTAAGTGGAATTGCAAAATGAATCTCTTGTTTAGTGATGGTTCTGGTGGAAGAGGAGAAATGGATGTGAACACAGCATTACAAGAAGTTCTGAAAACAGCATTAACACATGGTAAACTATCAAGGGGACTTCACGAAGCTGCAAAATCTCTAGACAAGAGACAAGCACTGTTGTGCGTGTTAGCTACAAACTGTGATGAGCCTTTATATGTGAAACTTGTTGAAGCTTTGTGTGCCGAACATCAGATAAACCTGCTAAAGGTATGCAAACTTTCTTTTTTATAATAGACATTGTTGTTCTTAGTTGCCTTGAAACAGTTTTTGTGTGTTCCAAATGTGTGTTTAGGGGTTCGAGAATTATATTTCCTGACACATATTACATGGCCGGGGCATGTGAAAATTCAGATCGGCCATGTATTTTTTACCCTTACATGCCTGGCCGGACATGTAAATATTAAATATAATATATGTTTCTTTCGGATATTAAATGTTTTATTACTCTAAAAAAATCACCAGTATTCCTTTACGTGCCTGCTTTTACATGGAAATAATAATCTCCTTACTTTAACTTTTCGCTTAAAACCAGCACACATTAACATGCGAACAATCGGCCGACATTATTTGTATGACAAGCGATCCTGCTGACAGTCACACTGAAAGCGCCCCGCAAGCGTCTGATCTAGTTTAGCTTTACATTTCACCTACGGATGGGCATTAACCCCAATTTTAGAGAACGGGGGTAGCAACAGCAATGTGGCTGAACAAAATGAACGACACAAATATAAACACACGCGCAGTTTTAGCGTATAGAAGTTTCTTAAGTTTTTTATTTTCAAAATTAGCAATTGTTTTGCGTCAACCATTTGTTTAAAAAGGATGTACGCCAATTTTTCAAATCATCAACATCTGAATCCTGCAGTGATAGTGGGAAGATCTTGTCTTAGTTATAATTATATTAGTTGCTTGACTTGAAGAGACTATCGTGTAACAGCTGATTGTTATAAAAGCATGGTTTGGATTGATGGTTTTTTTTTTTTTTTTTTTTTTCAATTTTTAGAAAGGCTATTTTATTTTGGAGAAATGTGTCAGCAAGAATTTTGCTACAAAACAAAATGAAAAAAATAATGATTATGCAATTACTTGTTAATAGTTTAAATTAGAGGGCAATGATTTATGCATTCATAATTTCTAAGTCTTCATTTTTCCCTGATGATGTATTACTAGCTGACTCAAGGGTAATTTGGCAGGACACAGCATCTGGTAGCCCCTATGAAGTACTCCTTTCTAACATTTTAAATGCCCAGAGGGATATTACTTTTCATTCTAATATACAGTTGTCTGGGGATAATTGTAGAACATTCCTCCAAGAAAAAATGCATATAGCCTACATATATACTAGTAAGTAAAAGTAATAATTTACATTTGGTATGTACAAAAATTGTAACGTGAGGGTAATAAACAGGGTTGGGTTTCTTCCGGAAGAAACCAGTTTCTTCCAGGACAATGGAAGAAACTGGAAGAAACCGGAAGAAATGGAAGAAACCAACCAAAGGACAAAACAGATGTTCAAAATTAAAATTTATGAACTATATAAACTCAAAGCATAAATATAATGTCAAATCTAAACTATAATCTAATTAATATTAAAAATATTTTTAGAAAAATAATTTATTTGATAACAAATACTAAATATATACAGGCGATGGGTTTTTACTTTTCAATGCTAATATTTTTAGAACTTTTTGCATAGATGCTATCTCATATTATTATACGTTCAAACAGTACAAGTGATAATAATTGCAGAACTTTTAGCCATAATATTTGCACTTTTTTTTTTTTTAAGGATACAATTTTTTGTATAAACTTGAAGCTGGTACCCAATGAACTGTATCAATACGTAAGATACCTCTACTAATTCTCCTGCAAGTTCTCTAGGAAAAAAAAAAAAAAATTCTGTAGTTTATATTTATCTATTTTAAGTTGAAAAATAAAGTGCAGTATTGAGCCTAAAAAACTTTTCCTTTGTTTTACAGTCAACTCCTCCTAACTCTCAAAAGTTTTGTCCAGAGGTTGTGCGGATTATAAGAATTTGCAGATTAGAGATCATTGCCTTTGTTCACAGTTTTCTTTTGCAGATACAAAGACAGTTATTATTAATTCATAAATAGGCACCAAAAAGACAATTTCTAATAAATTTTAGAATAAAACATTTATTCTATATTAATAAAACTATCACATTCATATATGATGGTAAATAATTTAAGCATATTCAAATAATATGTACGTATAAAATGTAAACAAACATATTTAAAGAATACGAAACAAAGTTTGAACGAAACAATTTTTGAAAGTTCGGAAATAATATTCATCACTGATTAATTTTGTTAAAACACTGATGTAATAGTGGTTTGTTATGAGCAGTAGTCCGTATGAATTGCAGGATAATAAATAAAAGAATATTACTCCCCCATCCCTCCCAATTGTGTTTCAAAGTAAGGATTAAGCCAAAAATTTGATTTATATGTAAAAAAAAAGAGAAATGTGAATTTTTTTTTTTAAATATGACATGTGAATTTCTTTCATATTAAAAAATCAATTACGGATTAGAGGGATTTAATATTATTTCCTAGAATATAAATCTGCAGATTACAGGGAGTTGACCGTATTGCATATGACTATAAGAAAAATAAAGTTTTTGATGACATTTTGTAATACAGTAATTATTGAATACTGGTTCTTTTAATTAATTGGATCTTTGTTAAGAGCTGTTTTATCAGACAGTATAAGCAAGTGATCCAAACTATTATTTATTACCAGTTAAAGAAATAAAATTGTCTAAATTATAAAACATTACACTGTTTAAATTGAAATTGATTTTTTTACTGGATTTTGAGTATTTTGGAGCGTGATCATCAGATACCGAAGATCACTTCGGTAAAAATCCCATAATTATTAATTAAATGTGTAATTAGATTTTTATAGATATAATTAAAGTTACTTAAAGTTGTTTATAATATAAATGTATCCATTGTTTCTTACAAATCTGCAATTTATAGGATAAATTTTTAAGAAAAACAGTTTCTTCCATTTCTTCCACTTGGAAGAAACCTATTTCTTCCGGCCGGTTTTTTCCGCAATGGAAGAAACTTGCCAACCCTGGTAATAAATATAGAAAAAAGAAAAATATATATGGCAGATGTTAAAAGGGTAGACAGATAATTAATGGCTCTTTTTGAAAATAGGTTGCCCTTTTCTCTAAATTAAAAAAAAATATATATAATTCTTAAAAACATTTAATACTTCCTTAAACTTTATATGATGAAAACAAGGCTCCCTCTTCTGAGATATATGAGGTCATATAATTCTTGTAAACATTTAATACTTCCTTAAACTTTATATGATGAAAACAAGGCTCCCTCTTCTGAGATTTAATGAGGTCATATCCTGTTTTCTGACATTTGGACTTTTAAGATTTATATGTACAAAACGGAAATTTTTCAACTAAATTAAGCTTTGATTTTTATCCTCCCTATGTAAATCTGTTACAGCTCCTTAAATAAAACTTTACCTGTCCATGTCAATAAATACTAAAAAATATATTTATTATCATAAAATGGTTTTGCCATTGGAATTCTTTGTATTTCTTTTCAACATTTAGTCCACATATCTTCAGCCCCCCCCCCCCCACCAAATTTCATGCTTGTAAGTAAGAAGAATGTTGTCCACATTTTTCTACTTTTTTGTGAAAGCACTGTATTTTCCTGTATATATATATATTTTTTTCCTAAAATCTTTTATATTATAGCACTAAGGTTTTTACATTCATTTCAAAAACTAAAATAATGTATCTTTTAACAAGGTTTTTCTCTGGTAAGTAAACTTCATAAAGTCACAAAAATGTGTTTACAGCACAACTAGAAAAAAATGGTAAATCTCCCTTTCATTTAATTTATATGCATTAAAAAAAAAAAAAAAAAAAAGGTGTTTTTAATGATGACCCCAGTAGCAGAATTTTCTGTATCTATCTGCAGCAAAAGAAAATATGTCTGTGATCTAAAAACACTGGACCCAATTGCATTAAGAAGCAATTCATAAAATATGTAATATTTGCATCTACAAGAAAAATAAATTGAAAATATATAACAAGTACAATAATGTAAAGACATAAATGTAAATTATATCAGTATTTTTTAAACCTGACATCTCTTATTGAAATGTTAAGTTAATCTGCAGAGCTTTAAACAATCTGCATCTCTCGCTGCCATGCTCCATTGTTTCTGCTACTTGGATGATAACAAAAGATAGGTAAGCTAGCAGCTCTTCCATTTTCTTCAAGAGACTTCATACCAAAAATTTTGTACAGCAATTTTCAAATTAAATAGGTATCTGTCACATATATTTTCTACAATTAAATAAACATGGAACCTAAATATGACAGATATCTAGTAAAAATGTCTATAAATCTGCTTTAAAAATTCAAAATGGTGGCTGCATTTTTGCTGAAGTAAAATGTACTCTTTCATTAGGCAAACTTTTTTTTTTTTTTTTTTTTGTATTGTTACAACTAATTAAATAAAATTACCTATTTGTGTCAATGAATACTAAAGCATAATCATTTGTTCTTTGTGTGTGTGTGTGTATAATTTATTAAGCGTAGAAAAGCCAAGCAACAGTTACAAGATTATGAAACCACAAAGACCAGTAAGAATGAAAATATATATACAGTGGAGCACCGTTTATACGTTTTTCAAGGGACCGTTCCTAAAAAACGTATAACTGAAAAAAACGTACAACTGAAAATTCGTTTTAACATTAATACACAATAAAGTATCATACTAATAATAAATGTCGAATCAGTTTTCATGATTTTCTTTACATTTATTCGAATAAGATATATTTTTAATTACTTTTAAAATATTTTTAAAAGGTTGAATAAAAATTAAATGATAGTTAAAAATATAGAAATTCAGAAAAAAATTTCAAGATTTCGATTTTAACATTTAAAGACAAAGCCTTTTTCTCTCTAAACGAAGATGACATTTTTGCAAACGATTAAAAGGAAGGAAAGAAAAAAGAAAATCGTTTCTCCAAACATAATGTCAAATAAACACGATAAGAAAATCTTCCAAGTCGCCCAACGGAAGTGAATAATAAATCTTCAAGTTTACAAAATGCTTATAAAGTTGTGGGCTTTTTTCCTTTCGTACCCCATTCCTGGAATCAATTAAAAGATAAAGTGGGAGGTCTTCAAGTGGTCACTGGCGACTTGTATACTTACCATTCAACCCAGTCGCCAATTGCTTATCTCTGAAAATTTCTCTAACCCCCCCTACCCCCAGGCTATCGATGAAAATCGAACTTTGTTCTATAGCCGTACTTTGTTACCATAGTTCTAAGAAATAAAAATCGAAAAAAATAAGAATAAGAATAAGAATAAAACATAAAGAGCATTCATCTTTTTTTTTTTTTTTTTTCTTAATCCTGGAATGAAACTCAAACTTGGGTTTCTACAAGGAGAAAAAAAAAAAAAACGTATAAGTGAAATTAAGAATTTACTTGTGTCGTATAAACGAAATATTTTAACATTAGAATTCAATGGAATGATTTGGGACCGAAGTCGAAAAACGTATAAATGAGAAAAACGTATAAATGAGAAACGTATAAAAGGTGCTCCACTGTATATATATATATAGGAGCTCAGAAAGGTAAAAAAAATTCAGGCAAAAAATAATCTTTAGCATTTTAGCATAAGACTGTACATCAGTAAGATTCCTTTTTGTTACCCAATGGGATTTTTGTTACTTCATTTTATAAGAATATCTCATTGTCATACTTTGTTTGAAATCATCGTCATAATATTCTCATAAAGATAATTTATTAGTGGACTACATTATGATGAAAACAAAGGCTCCCTCTTCTGAAATTTTATGAGGTCCTATCCTGTTTTCTGACATCATTTGTAATAAGTTTAGGGAAAAGAAAATTAAACTTTCTTGTGAAATCATCGTCATAATATTCTCATAAAGATAATTTATTAGTGGACTACATTATGATGAAAACAAAGGCTCCCTCTTCTGAAATTTTATGAGGTCCTATCCTGTTTTCTGACATCATTTGTAATAAGTTTAGGGAAAAGAAAATTAAACTTTGTTGTGAAATCATCGTCATAATATTCTCATAAAGGTAATTTATTAGTGGACTACATTATGATGAAAACAAAGGCTCCCTCTTCTGAAATTTTATGAGGTCCTATCCTGTTTTCTGACATCATTTGTAATAAGTTTAGGGAAAAGAAAATTAAACTTTGTTGAGAAATCATCGTCATAATATTCTGATAAAGATAATTTATTAGTGGACTACATTATGATGAAAACAAAGGCTCCCTCTTCTGAAATTTTATGAGGTCCTATCCTGTTTTCTGACACCATTTGTAATAAATTTAGGGAAAAGAAAATTAAACTTTGTTGAGAAATCATCGTCATAATATTCTCATAAAGATAATTTATTAGTGGACTACATTATGATGAAAACAAAGGCTCCCTCTTCTGAAATTTTATGAGGTCCTATCCTGTTTTCTGACATCATTTGTAATAAGTTTTACTATTTGTTTTTTAAAAACACTTATTTTTCCTATTTTATGCATTCTGCACTATAAAAATTGAGGTCATTAACTCGTTTGTTAATTTAATTCACTTGTATTTTATTTTGTTAATTCACAAATATTTTTAAAATAAAAAATACTGCTCTGATATAAACTATTGGAAATACTTTTCATTAATTAGAAATATTGTTTTGATGATGAAAAATAAGGTCTTCTCTATATTGTTATATAATTTTAATATTGTAGGCTGTTTCAGTTTTATTTTCGTTAAAATAAAATTAAACATTTTTATGATGAAAAACAAGGCTCCCTCTTCTGAATTGCTATGAGGAAGTATCCTGTTTTCTGATGTAAATTAAATGTGTTTTTTCAGTCCCCTCCTCCACTCTCCCAAACCGAGGTATGCTATTTTACTTTCTCTCCCCCCCCCCCCTTTTTTTTTTTTTTTTTTTTTTTTAAAGAATGCAACATACTAATTTATTTTTTATAAAGCATGTTTAAATATTTTTCTTCAAAATTTTCTCGAAACTGTTACTTTACTGTTTTCTTAACTGTTACTAAACTGCAATCTGTTGTTTACTCTTTTATCATATTTTATCGAGTTTAAATGTTAATTGGCCTATTGACTAGTCAAGAATTTTAAAAGTAAATGGTAACTTCATTTTTAAGCATATTTTTCTTGCACAGTGAAGAAACTTATAAAACTCCCTTTTGAACATAAAATATTTTTATATGTGCAATGATTACTTCATTATTTTCTAATTTAGAATCTTTATTGTAATCCCCAAACTGGTAGACCATTTAAAAGAATTATTACTATAAATTTGCAAATGTTTGAATTTGATTGCTTTTGTATTATTTTTACAGGGTTCCCACGGGTTAGGGAGAACAGGGAAACCCTGGAAAAGTCAGGGAATTTGAAATTACTGAAAAAAGTCAGGGAAAATTGTAAATATTGTTCAAAAACCTGGAAAAAGGATGGTATAAACCTGGAAAATGCTTTTTGAGCATTCAATTTATTTCGTAAATCACGTTACTATGTTGTCTTTTATGTTGCAAGCTACGTTCTGTTTTATACCATGAGCTATTTTTTACGACGCGAACGAAATTTTGTGACTGATTTTCTAAAAATAGACCTGAAAAACCTGGAAAAGTCAGGGAATTTTATTTTTAAAACCAAGTGGGAACCCTGTTTTTATTTTATAGGACATAAACATATAGTGTCTCATTCTGAATAATTTACTATATTTCTTTTAGTAGTTAAATGTTTGTGTGCAAATAGACACAGACCTCAGCAGTTATTTTATCATATTTTAGTATGATAAACTTATGGATTTTCCAAATATGAAAACAGGAAAAAAAAAAAAAACATCAAATAACATCAATAAACATCATAACTGTCCCCTTAGTTATATATTTGATTTGGTGACTGCAGGCTAAGAAATTGTAAGAGAAAGAGTCTAATGGAATGTATTTTCCAGTTTCTGATTTGTGAAAGTTGGCGTCTCTGAGTTTGATTAAACTTGACACTAAGTGATGGAGCAGAGCTTTAAATTTTTAATTTCTTTTGTTAGTAATCATTAAGTTAACTTTTACTTGCCACAGTGTAATATAAGAATCTAAATACAATTTTGGAATATTTGAGTAGATACTTAAAAAAAAAAAAAAAAAAAAAGATTAGAGCCGTTAGTTTTGAAGAAAAAAAATTTCCTTGAATCATCCTAAATCATGCTCATTGATTCAGTTTTTCATGCTTTTGCCCTCTCCTCTTCCTCCTCTCTTAAATACAAACTAAACATCATTACCCTGATTTCTTCACTTATGTATTATATATGTCTGTCTGTGAGTCTTTCTATCTGTTGTAAATAGTGCTGCACCGAGTAGCACTTTGGCCGAGTACCGAGTACTCAGCCTTTTACTACTCGGCCGAGTACCGAGTAGTTGTAGGAAAGAATAATTGACATATATATATATATATATAAAGAATTTCGCACATTTTGAAATTTAAAAAAGGCTTTTTGAACACGAAATTAAGTTAAATCGCAAACAGCATGTTTTCATGAAACATTTCAGAACTTTTGTAGTGTATATACACAATTAAGTTCATTGTTATATTTGATACTTCCAGCTTAGTGGATTATTAAAACCATATAACTTCATTCTTTATTATATAGTCTTTCTCAGATGCGAATCATTCTCAGATAATTCTTAGAGAATATAAAAGTTCCTATACACTCAGGCTTAATTTAAGAGGCATGAAGTTCACATATGAAATGAGAACATTAAAATAAATATTTTATCATTTCAAACATGATAGATTTCATTAATCTTCAAATTCTAGAAGAGTAAAAAAGGTAGGTGGTTTTGGGTCATAATTCGAAAAACAACATTTTTTATTATTAAAATATATTTTTAATAACATTTTAGTGTATTTACCTTTTTCATAAATAATAATTATTTTTTAAATTAAAAACCAATTTTTTCTTACAGTTTTAAAAGTGTCTTACTTTTATTTGAAAAAATATGTAACTAAAGTTTTATTTACTATATTAGTATTATATAAGGGTTCTTTTTTCTAAAATATTTTATTTTTGTCTGTTTTATAGATACAATAAGTTTTTATAAAAGAAATTTATATATTACATGCATACAAGATGGTTATACTCAAATTCTTGTAACTAAAATGGATAAGCTCATATCATGAATCATCTCTATACAGAGTTTGGTGGCAATCTGCTTGCTCATTTTAACTGCAGAAAGCTGTTTGCAGCGAAAGTTTAATGACTATGTTTATGTTTTCATATTTTTTAGTTTAGTTAGTAATAAACAACTCTTATGAATACATTTCTTTCAATAATACATAAAAATAATGAAATTCTTACAACTACTCGGTATTGGCCGAATACTTAGTCCAAATTTGGCCGAGTACCGAGTACTCGGCAAACTGGCCGAGTAGGCCGAGTACCGAGTATATAACGAGTACTCGGTACAGCTCTAGTTGTAAACACATTCTTTCTAAAAACTTAGTTCAGGCTAACGCTGAAATTTTATATGCTGTCTTTCTGGGACAGTAAATTAAGCAAAAATGAGATGTTTACTGTTCTGTTTTCTAAGTGTTTTTAGTTCTAATTATCATAGTAATAACTTTATGGCCTTTTAATTAACAAATGATGAAAAATAGCCCTAAAGTTTCCACATTTTATTGCCATCTAGCGGCAACTGATCAGATTAAAGCAATGTCTGCCAGCTGCTTTATAACTTAATGTTGAACAATATCAGGAATGCCAAGGGATTGTCATTTGGAGTTAAAGATATCCCATAAGAGATGATATCCCAATGAAAGCACATTGTTTTTGAGCAACAGATCTTTTACATAACAGCCATACATTCTTAATATGTCAATCACTGCCATTAAACTGATTAATGATCCTATAAAGCAATCAGTACAAAAATGTCTTTTGTTTTATGTATAGAGTGAATATGCAAGCTAAAATTAAGTGTTGCTAGAATGCCAAGAATATCATCTTCAATTCACTTCTTTTATGAGGGATTGATCCTTTTTTTTTTTTTTTTTTTTTTTTTTATTCTACGATACCTGGAATTCAGAGAAAATCTGAAATTTTTTGGAAAAATGTTCGAAAACATTTTCATAATCAAATCTTTTTTAAAATTTTAGTGCTTTATAATGGAGAAGTAAAAGTCAGTTATGTTTTTTTCCCCCAACTATAGAAAAGTTACTAAAATTAATGTACCCTAAATATATTCAATTGACTTGTAAATATAGATTTTAATACTGCATAATTGTGTGTCATCTATTTTACTTTTAAAAGAGACAGGGAAAACTCAGGGAATTTTTTCTCCCAATTTGTGTGGAAACCCTGAAACTGCATTTGTTTAGGTATAGAAAGAATCTACCTTAAAATTCTGATAGTAACCCCTGTCCCGATTATAACCCCCCTCTCTGAAATTTGACATGCTTTACTTTTTCGGAAAATTCCGTTTATAACCCCTCCTCCCTTACCTTTGGCAGCTAAGCTCACCATTAAAACCCAAATAAACTACTAAGTCGGAAACGCCAAAGAAAAATATTGGAAATGCTTTTCTGACATAGTAGTTTATTCGGGTTTTAACATTCCAACGCCAAGTCTCCTGTTATTATAAGTTCACCATTCTTTCGTTTTACCCATGAGCGTTGCAAACATACTTTTTTTTACTTCTCAAGCCTTATATGTCTATTTAGAAACTTTAATTTGCATGTTAACGTATCCAAGTGTTATTTTTACTCATCTTTTAAAAGTAAAATAACTCTAAATAAAAAAAATGCAGCATTGTTTACATTCTTTAAACTCAGCAACTCTGTTTTTGCGATCACAACTCTTTTCTAAATTTTAAATTCTCTTTTTAATTTTAAATCATTAAATAGCATAATAACTCTGTAATAGTACTTGCATATGTAACTTTAATAGTTATCGTTCACCCTCTTTTGTTCTTTCATATCAGTTAATAGCAGTGGAAGTAACTTTTTAACTGCTAGCGAATCTTCTAGACTGCTTCGCGATCGCGATTTGTTTATCACATGTTCGTGTCTGTTTCTGTTATTCCGAATATGTTTTCTTTTTGTTGTTAAAATAAAAATTTAAACTGATTAATAAAAATTGTTTGTTATTAATAAAATTTAATAAATAATAATCAGTATTATTATATTGTTAATACAATTTAGTAACCATTAATATATATTATAATATTAATAAATTTATACTTAAAAAAAAAAAAGATTGTGAAACTTCTGATTATAACCCCTCCCCCTCCCCTTTCTGAAGTTGTCGTACTTTTCAAGAAACTTCTGATTATAACCCCTCTCCCAGTTTTAACAAATTTCCCCTTGAAAAAAAAGGGGGGGGGAGTTACTATCAGAATTTTACGGTATGTAGCTGTAAATCCTCCCCTTAAAAAGTATTAAAATTTAGATGTTTGTTGGAAATTTTTATTCAGAACTTTTTTTTTCCCTTCTATTAGGTTGATAGTAATAAGAAATTGGGTGAATGGGCAGGTCTATGTACGTTTGACAAAGAAGGAAAAGCAAGAAAAGTTGTTGGATGTAGTTGCGTTGTTGTGGTTGTAAGTATATTTGTATTTAAGCATTTTGTTCAGATTTTCTGCTGTAACCCTCTTCAATCTGTATAAAAATTGTGGAGAAGGTCAGGGATAAATTCTTAAATAATAACCATACAGTAGACTCTCGATTATCGGCGGTCGGATTATCTGCGGTCCTCAAGAACCTGAATTTAAAAATACAGAACAAACTTTTCACGAAAAAAGATCGAAGAGAGTAATGACCTTCAAGGCTTTTGGTGATATTACCCGATTCTTGACAGCATTTGTGGCATACACACTGCTTGGGAGGCAGTTAAGCAGTCTACATTGGTAAGGTCTTGGAGAAAAATTTTACCAAATGAGGAAATACTTTGGTAGAGTTTATAGAGGAGGAAGAAATTTCTGCTTATGATTTGGCAAATTTAGCTAAATCTGTTACTGGAGGAGAAAAAGTCAATGAAGGAAACATTGAAGAGTAGATTAATTGTGACGCCAATGATCCAGGTATTTGAACACCTTACAGATGAACAAATTGCGGGCCAAGCATGGAAGAAGGAGATAAAACTCAGCAGCGGATAAGCCACGACGCTGCCCTAGCACACGAAGATGGACTTATAAAATATCTCGAGGAATAGGACGATGTATCACTTTGTGACAAAATGTTGATAAAGAAACTGTAATCGCAAATTAAGAAAAAAGTGTTTTAATACCAAAAAAAAAAAAAAAAAAATGCTTGACCGATTTTTTTGTTAAAAAATAGAGCAAAATGTAAGTAGAAAATTTTGATTAGTATGTTAAATTGAATATGTAGGCCATGCTTAACTGTTAATTAAATAGTTATTGCTCAAAATGCTTTGTGTTGATTTATATCCTTTTTTTGACCATTTTGCGGATTATCCGCTGATTCGATTATCCGCGGTTGCCTATTCCCCGTTCACCGCAGATAATCGGAAGTTTACTGTATATGCTTGAGGAAGATGATTTTATAATACAATAACATACGTAATTTTAATTTTCATAATGTCGTGCATTGTGATCTTGCTTAAGTGAATGAGTAGAATGGTAAAATTAAAAGAAAATTGTAATACAGGGTTGAAATTACCCCTGCTGATAGTTTTATGATATATTTAGAATAAAATTAATTTCACAGTTTATAAATAATTTTATTATCAAGTTTCTATTAGTTTTCTGCATTATTAAATGTCATTGAATATAAAGTACTTATTCTAAAAATTGTGATATTCTTGATGTATTTTTAATTTTTTTTTTTTTTTTTTTAATTACTAGAAAAAATAACCTAGAAGTGTTGATTACTGAAATAAGGCTTTCTGCTTCTTCTTCCCTTGCTTTTAAGGTGACAAAGCAGGGATGCCACTTTTCTGCTAAACAGTGGATTTACACTTTTTATATTTAAAAAAAAAAAAAAAAAACTGTCTACCGTGCTTCAAACTAACAATCGGCGATCAAACAGACCATCGAAATCATGCAGTTTCCAATCTTTCTTCATTCACAACATAAATATCAATATGCATGTTAAATTTGATTTATCGGATTCTAGAACCTAAAAAGATAGGATTGCTTAATATTTCTTATGTATATAGTTGCATTGCCCTTTCCCTCCCTTAAAACTAATGATCGCCCAATAAACAACCTGGAGAAGCTCTGCAATTCCCAGTCTTTCTCCATGCATAACATAAGTGTCAGTGTTCATGATAAACTTATTTTATTAGATTCTAAATTATCTTAATTTAATATTCCTACAGACTTTGGATAGTCAGACATATATACAGATTATGATTTATTTAAAAAAAAAAAAAAAAAAGAAAAAAAAAAATATTTGTGATAAAGCACCATTCTTTTCTATTGCTTAAAATATTATAAACTTTTGACTTCAAAGTAACTATTTTTCAATTTATTATATTCAAATTATATATATTAATTTTATTTTATTGCATATTAAGTTACAGAATTTGCATACAAATATACAAAAAAATATCAGAAATTTTACTTCACACGTGTTTTTTTTTTTTTTTTTTTTTAATTTTTGGAGTGGCATCCCTGGACAAAGGAAATTGAATATTTTTGTTTTACATTCTATCTCATACTGTTATAAAATCTATCATTTTTTATACATAGGAAGATGATATTTTCAAAGATTAAAAGTTGTTTACACTCAGATTTTTTATTCTATGTGAGCGGACTCTGAAATTCAAATAAGAACTAATATTCGTGACAATTACACAAACACAATGTTTAATTAACATTTAGTATCATAGATGTTTACAGATAAGATCATATTTCCAAATGAGTTTGACACCATAGTCAATTTAAGCAATGAATGCGATCAATATCACCTGTATAACAAAGATTGAAGGAGTCTGTGCTACACTTAAAACAAATAACGATACAAATACGCTGTCGCTAAAACCGGGAAAACAATGTAAGCTAGATATGCGCGCCAAGGTTTGCACATTATGGCCGTATCGCACAAAAGATTTTCCCTCAACTTTTTACCAAATGCAACATTATAGCCAACACACTCTGCCTGATCTTGTTCAATTACAACACATTTTTGGACAATCAAATTTTTCAATGGCCTTTCGAAAGAGTTCAGCGTGCTCATCAAAATTGACCAATGGAATGGAAGGACATTTTTTTTTTTTTTTTTTTTTTTCTGGAATACTTCATGCTATCAGTTCAGTGAAGGTAACCCTACGGATAGCTGTTCAGCTTCCACAACTTTGAACAACGGTGAATGAACATGTTGAGTATATACAGGGTGATCAATTTAAGAGTACCTGTTTTTTTTTTTCCCTTAAATATGACGGATATGACAACTATTCTAACACTGAACTATAATAGTTTGAACATTGTTTAATTGTGGGAGACAATTTCCAACACTGTTGGACTGTTACAACTTTATTTGTGAGGTAAAACAGAAATGGAGACGCACAATTTTTTAAATCCTGTAATAATTTTATTTAGGGAAAAAAAAATTAAATTTTTTTACTTATCATTCCTACTCATAGGCTTTTTCAGAGAAGTCCTGCAAACATCAGTTAATTGAAACAGATCATAATTGAAGAAATCTCGTCAATAACATCAACAGTACTGTGTCAAAAACCTGGTTCAACGTGTTCATGTTTGCATTCTAAGTGGGGGCGAACATTTTCTGTGAGGAATGATAATGTAAAAAAATTGAATTAAATTATGTTTTTCAAAAATAAAATTATTATAGGATTAAAAAAAAATTGTACATCTCCATTTCTATTTTACCTCACAAATAAAGTTGTAACAGTCCAAAAGTGTTAGAAATTGTCTCACAAACTTAAACAAGGTTCAAACAGCCATACTTCAATGTTAGAATAGTTGCCACATCCATCAGATTTAAGGGTTATAAGAAAAACCCACGGGTACTCTTTTAAACCAGGGATGAGATTTTTCAGCTGATTTCAGCTTTTTTTATGTTTCTGATGTGCATTTGTTCTTTTTTTATACATTTAAGGTTAAAATATTTATTACTCTAATATAATAGATTTTGTCATCAAAATTCTAATATTTAATTTCAACGTCTTGCCTTTGCGTACAGTTTCAGCTTTTTTGTATTTTTTCTAATCTCTCCCCTGTAAACTGATCACCCAGTATACTCCCGTGTGATATAACCATTACAGCCAGTACCATAGTGAATAGCAACAAAAGGGATTTTAGAGATGGAAAGACCTCTTTTATAAGTTATTTTTTATCGTAAGTGCAGATTATTTTCGTCACAGAGAACTACTATAACCACTAAATGTTTAAGGAAAAACAATTTTATGCTGTATACAGAACATGCCTTATGCAATATGTTTTTTAAGGAAAAAAGAATGACCTAGTTTCAAATTATTCATTGTATAGATTATAGGTGACTGATTATTTCAGAAAATATGCATTTCAAATGTTAGTATATCTAAAAAATTGTAATTGCAAATTTGAAATACTTTTTCTGTATATTGTTCAGTATTATACATTCTAAACTGTCCTGATTAATAAGAAGCAAATTGTGTATATAAAAGTATTTCTGTAAATGTCAGGTTGATTATTTGAATGGACAAGAAAATACAGGGTTGTTTAAAATGATGTATGCTATTTTAACTTGCTAGAAATCAATTACAGTGGAGCACCGTTTATCCGTTTTTCAAGGGACCATTCTAAAAAACGTATAACTGAAAAAAACATGAAAATTTGTTTTAACCCTACAAGGCTCAATTTTTTTTTAGTGCGCGACAAAAATATATAGGTTGTAATTAGTGATCAGAAGATAGGGAAAACTCATAAAAATATAAATAAAACCATATTTTATGGAAAAATCAACTTTTTATTTCAGTTCCACATACGGTACACCGAGCCTTAACTATGCTTTTTGGTATTAAACTAGTACAATTGAATTGTTTTGGAAATAGTTTCCTATTTGAATTTTTTTCAATTAGTTACTTATTATTTTAAACAAAATGAAATAACTATTATATAATTTACTTTTTTATGTATTGCAACTAATAAACAAAATCATATAACTAATATAATAAATTTGTTATTTTTTTATTGATGAAAAGATCTAAAACAATTATTATATTTATTTAGGCAAAGTCCTACGCGACATTTGTCGCAAGATAAGAATGTTTTTCCTTTGCAACAAGGATATTCGCATCGTTGTCTTTTTTCACCCCAAACAGGAAAATGCATAGACCTTATATAAGGTCTATGGGAAAATGCTCAAACCCACCACGTCTGACATCACGAGGAGGTAGGATTGATGTATTTGTCTTCTGCCTTTTATTTTCAATTTCATCAGATAAACTTGGTCTACCTCTCTTTTTGTTTATCGATAGCCCAAACATGCATAAACTTTCGCTACTTCAATTTGAAGTCCTGCTGTTTCATTGGGGTTTGCGTATGCTGCTGCTCCCCGACTCTTCTGTACAATAACCAGCAATTGATAAGAATTAGATCAAGAAGATGATAAAATAGCCTCAAGTACTATTTTCTGGTCCTAATTTTTATTTTATATTTCCCTAGGAACGAATCTAGGAGGTCCACACCACCCATATGCTGGTTATATGTTTTGATTATTTGGGGGCAATCCACTTGTATATACTTTTTCTGTTTCTTGCAGTATCTTCTTGCTGTTTCTATTGGCTCTTGACCCACAAAAGACGATGATAAAACGACTGGTTTGTTATCGTACCACATAACGGTGATAATATCTGTATTATCACAATTTGCTACCCATTGCTCTAAATAACCTCTCTGAACCTTTTCCTTTTTCAGGTCTTTTATGGAAGGTATTTTGAGGTCTTTTCCTAGAGAGGGTCTTTTGAGGTCTTTCCCAGAAGGAATATTCAAGAAACCCTCAATATCTTCATCACATAATCTTCTTCGCGACATTATCTGCAATAAAATCAAAGTATTCATAAGGAAAGTTATCGTAAGTACGTATAAGTAAAAACGGACACTAAAGCTCAACGTACCGTATCTGGAACATTCATAAAAATATGATTTACTAAAAGGTTATTGTTGTAATATAAAAAAACAACTTACCTCTGCAAAATATACACCTCGTTATAACACACAGTATTTTTTTCGAGTCAAATCTGTTCAAAAACTTTTTTTTTTTTTTTTTTTTGAATTCAGACAAACGACTAACGTATCACTTTCATTCAAATTTCAAACTGTGTGCACTATAACAAAAACACGAACGACATCTTTAGGTAAAGATTCGTATTACTACATTGCTAAATGTCAGTAGCTTCTATCAAGATGTCAAGAGATGTCGCTACTAATAATTTTATAGCTATAGGAACGATTAAAGTCGGTGTTCCACATATGGAACTGGGTGCCTTGTAGGGTTAACATTAATGCAAAATAAAGTGTCATATTATTTATAAAAGTCTAATCAATTTGTTTGATTTCCTTTACATTTATTCAAATAAGATATATTTTTACTTAAATTAAAAATATATTTAAAAGGTAGAATAAAAATTAAATGATAATTAAAAATAAAGAAATTCAGAAAATTTTTTCAAGATTTCGATTTTAACATTTTAAAGATAAAGCGTTTCGTTCTCTAAATGAAGATGACATTTTTGCAAATGATTAAAAAGAAGGAAAAGGGGGAAAAAAACTTTTTTCTCCAACCATAATGTCAAATAAACACGATAAGAAATAAGAAAATCTTCCAAGTCGCTCAACGGAAGTGAGTAATAAATCTTCAAGTTTACAAAATGCCTATAAATTTGTGTTTTTTTTTCTTCTTTCATACCCCATCCCTGGAATCAATAAAAAGACAAAGTGGGAAATGGGAGGTCTTCAAGTGGTCACTGGCTACTTGTATACCTACGATTCAACCCAGTCGCCAACTGCTTATCTCTGAAAATTTCTACACCCCCCTTCCCCCAGGCTATCGATGCAGGTCGTACTTTACTACAGTTCAAAGAAAAAATAATCGAAAAAGGTAAAAATAAAAGATAAAGAGCATTTGCCTTTTTTTTTTTTTTTTTTTAATCCTGAAAGGAAACTCAAACTTGGTATTCTACAAGGAGAAAAACAAAACGTATAAGTGAAATTAAGAATTTACTTGTGTCGTATAAACGAAATATTTTAACACTAGAATTCAATGGAATGATTTGGGACCGAAGTCGAAAAACATACAAAAGGTGCTCCACTGTATAAAAAAAAGTACTTGCCAGAACAAATTTTAAAGGATAGGACAATTCAAGTATTTTTATTTTGTGACTTGTGACATAAGTGTTTGATATGACCACTTCTTCAAGTCATGCAGACAGTGCTCCCAACAATGGTCCTCTTCCAGGGTCCACACTAAGAAAAAATATTTTCCCCCACTAGCAAAAAATTAAGCAAAGATTTTTTCAAATTTAAGTGAGAAATTGCATAGTTCACATTTTAAAAATTGCTTTTTCAAAAATTACATGTATGGAAAACTTGTAAAATAATAATAATAATAAAATCAAATAAATGGAAGTTTAATAACTTTCCAATATGTAATTAAGGAGTGATGCTTCATCTAAATTTATATCAGAATTGCAAAAGGAACTGCCCAAATTCTTATCCCTTGATCTGTTTCAAAATTAATGTGATTTTGAGTACTCAAAGAGTGCTCGACGACGACAGCAGTGCAGTAATTGGAATAACCAAAGTTATTTCATATATCATTGCAATCTTTAACTGCCACACATGTTTGTTAATAAAGTATACAGAATTTTAGAAAAGTATGAAATACTTTATGAACAATGGGAAAAATTTGGGGGGAAATCTCCTTTGTGATATATTTTTGAGTGGGATTTATTAAAATATAGTAGGATTCTCGTATTTCCTCACTCTAATGTGAACCCTGACTTCTTCCTGCACTTTCAGCATGTCCAGTGTTACTGATTTCAGAGTTAACTATGCTGCAAGTTGCATATGAAGGCTAGATAAGTTGCAAGACCTGGGAGCGAAGACTATATCACTCTGCCCTTTGTTCTTGCATGCTGGGATATGCAAAAATTATGAAGGAAATAATTGTTAAGGAATTCATGTACTGCAGTATGGAAGTGTAGGAAAAAGAAAATATGATTTTTCTTCCTTTTTAAACCCATTTTGGTATGCTTATGATCAAAAGTGAATTTATTAGTTTTTTAAAATATTGCCCATTATTTTGAATAACCCTGTATTGTAACATTTTCTATTTAACTGTAGTTGGTAGATCTGTTGTATATTATTTTGGCTGAAATTAACTTATCCTGCTGCTGACTGTGTGTAAACATAATGAAATCATCTGAGCTATGGAATGTATATATTTTTTTCTTTTCTTTTAATCTAGGATTATGGCAAAGAAACACAAGCACATGATGTTCTGAATGATTATTTCAAATCAAAAAGAGCATAATGTAAAAGTTTTGTAAAATAAATTTAAAAAAAAAAGGAAAGACTTGGACTTTTTATTTTATTCATTTATTTTTGTGATATTTAAACAAGGTTCCCACGGTTCAGGGAATTTAAAATTAGTGAAAAAATCAGGGAAAACTGCAAATACTGTCCCGAAACCTGGAAAAATGATGATATAAACCTGAAAAATGCTTCTTGAGAAAGCAATTTATGTTGTGAATGGCGTTACTATATTATCTTTTACGTCACGAGCTATGTTATGTTAGATACCGTGAGCTATATTTTACATCGCCAACCAAATTTTGTGACTGGAATTTTATAAAAATGGACCTGGAAAACCTAGTAATTTTATTTTTGATATTGAGTTAGAACCCTGCTAAAATAAATGGTGGTGTTTAAGGGAAATGCTTCAATTACATAAATATCAAGTGACTAAATTTCAATCTTTTTTTTTTTTTTGTTTTGTTCTGGGTAAAAGTCAAGGCCGAAGTATTTTAAGTAGCTAGTGGTGGTCAATGAACAAGAGTAATTCAATGGATATGTCATCTTATAAGCGCATAGAATTTACATGCAATTAAAAAATATGTTAAAATTCCATGTATCATTTAGCAGCATGTGTTTTTTCCCAGATAATTTAAATTTCTTATTTAACCATCCTTGGCAGACAGCAGATTTTTCTATTTTGTACAATAACCTCAGCCTTTTGACTTTCCTCTAAAACAATACTAATTTTTTTTAAACTTTTAAAAACACTAAAAACCCATTTAAAAACTACCTTCAACTAGCGCTTTCAGCTGCTCCACGCAGCCTTCTTCAGGTATTTACGCTTCTGTGAACCATCGTTGCTCGGCGGTTATGTATTCTCTCTTCTCCTTTCCCCTCTCTCCTCCTGCATAACCGCCGAGCAACGATGGTTCACAGAAGCGTAAATACCTGAAGAAGGCTGCGTGGAGCAGCTGAAAGCGCTAGTTGAAGGTAGTTTTTAATGGGTTTTTAGTGTTTTTAAAAGTTTTAAAATGTTTTTACCTTTTTTAAATCGTTTTAAATACTAAATTTAATAAAGTAATTTTAAGTATTCAAGTTTAAATAATTTAAATTTTGTTGGTAAAAAGGGCAGATTTTCAAAACTTGTGTTACAAATATTCTTATGTCTTTCCCCCAGAGATATAAGATATTGTCTCAGAGATATCAGATTGGTATTGTTAGAAAGCTTTTAATGCAGGATTTCAAATGATATATCACATGCACTTATTTTTAAAATTTTTATTTAAATTTATGTGTTATTCTTACATTTATTGTCTATAATTACTGTGAATTTTAAGATGGGACTACCATGGGTTGCTGAGTTATAAATTAATATGCAACCCTAAATCAGTATTTTCATACTAACATGATGTAAGTTTTACCCATATTTTGTACCCTAATTAGCTTAGAGATATAAGATTGGTATTATTGGAAAGCTTATAAAATACAGGCTTTTAAATGATATATCACATGTACATATTTTAAAATTTTTTCATTTTAAGGTGAAAGATTTTGACCTTTGACTTTGTATGTCTCAGAAAGTACACATTTAATTTTCTTTTAAAAATATAAGTTTTTAATATATAAATATTTCATTTTATGTTATTCTTATGTTTATTACCTATAATTGTAAGTTTCATTGTGGGATGGCCATTTTGTAAAACTTAGGTTAGTATGTAAATACTGATGGAGGGTCAAATTTTAATTTATAACAGTATCCCTTGGCTGTGCCGTGTTGAAACTTATGATAATTATAGACAATAAATGTAAGAAGAATAAATAAACATTTTTTGAGATATTGAAGGTCAAAATGTTTGATCTTGAAGTGAGAAATTTTACAAATATATGCATGTTATATATCATTTGAAAGCCTGCATTATAAGCTTTCTAATTATACCAATCTTTTATCTCTATGTTAATTAGGGAGCAAAACATGGATAAAACTTAAGTCATGTTAGTATGAAAATACTGATTTAGGGTTGCATATTAATTTATAACTCAACAACCCATGGTAGTCCCACCTTGAAATTCACAGTAATTATAGACAATAAACCTAAGAATAACATGTAATTTTTAGAAAAATAAAAAAAGTTTTTTGAGATATTGAAGGTCAAAGGTGAAATTGTTTTACCTTGAAATGCATGGGTGAAAGTCTTCCATCTACAGGACGACTTTCTGTACTACCTTCGCTATCGGAAACTATCCGGCAAATCGCTGCGCTGCCAGCGAGCGAAGGTGATGAGATAAGAAGCCAGGTGAAAGAAACATCGTTTCGTCACTTTCACGCCGGAGAAATGTAAGAGTTCATGCATGCGCGTTTCTGAATTTCTCCCAAAGAGTCCGTTTGCTATTATCAACGAAGTTCCATGATCGCTACTCTACTGATGCGTACACATAATAGTAGCAGCATGGGGTAACAACCGAATATGTCGTATTTGCATCGCTTTGTAAATTTAACGAATAGTCTTTCAACACTGGCAATCGGTTACGCCGTGTTTTGGTTTGATTTTGATGCACGCGGCAGTGAATGCATTTTCGCTGACGTTGTAGTTAGCATCTCTCTTTCTCAATTAGTTTTCGTTATGCAATCAGCCATTGAATTTATAGATTCAAAAAATCCAGAGGCAGTAAATGATCGTGATGTTGAAAATAAATGGCAGTGGTTAGATGCAGCAGTTTCACATAATCTGAAAAGCTCAAGTGTGCCACTATAACAAGGTTTTTTTTTTTTTTTTTCAAAATAATAATAATCTGAAATGTGGAAAAAGTCAATCAGCTTTTCTATTCTGCAAATAATTTGTACAGTCAACTCCATCTAATCTGCAAATCGCCTTTGTTTGATTTTTTTTTTTTTTTTTTTTACAAAGTCAATTACTATTAATTCATAAATAGATATTAAAATAGAAAAATAATTTCTAACAAATTTTAGAATAAAATATTTCTTCGATTTCAATAAAACTAATTCATATGACTTAAAACTGAAAAAATATATAGAAATAAAATATAAATATTTATTTTAAAAATACAAAAGAAAATATTTTTCAAGTCAAAATATGCAATTTTCTTATCAAAATTTTCTGAAAAACATTTTTAAATCATTCTTAAATTTTTGTGAAGGGTCTGTATAAATTTGTTAATTTTTGTGAAAGGTTTCCATTTCAAAATTGTTGATTTTTATGAATTTGTGTTTTTGGATTAAAAATTGAATTAGCCCCAAAAGAGTATGTGAATTTCTCACAATGTTCAAAATTTTATGTAAAAAAAAATATTTAAAAACATGCGAGATCCTTGCGCTTTAGTGCAAACCTTATGGAAATTACATTGAAAAAATTTTCACTCTTGGCTACATCTTAAACTTGCAGCCGTGTTGAAATGAAAAATTTTAAAAATATGTGCATGTGATATATCATTTGAAAGCCTGTATTAAAAGCTTTCTAACGATACCAATCTTATATATCTGAGACAATTAGGGGAAAAGATATAAGAACATTTGTAACACAGGAATTTTTAAAATTTGCACTTTTGCAGCTCTCTATATCAAAAACTAAAAAAGGTAGGTATTTATTAATTGGTATACATTTGTTTCTCTGTAAAATAAATAAATGAGCCCAATTTCATAAATATCTGGGGGGGGGGGGGTGTTGATTTGACACGGAATGACTCTTTAAAGGAATTAACATGCATGCGTTTTATAATTTGATTTCTCCTTTTGTCAGTTTATATATATGTATATATGTAAACTAACACAATTGATTTAGTTAATA
Organism: Salticus scenicus; assembly: GCA_963930645.1. NCBI lineage: Eukaryota > Metazoa > Arthropoda > Arachnida > Araneae > Salticidae > Salticus > Salticus scenicus. The sequence goes on from OZ005656.1 coordinate 247,179,370, forward strand.
GAAATTTTGATATTTAAAAAAATAATTATGAATTGGATATTTACATATTACAGGGGTTAATCGAGAACGAATTTAGTGCCGCTTAGCGGTACCGTCACAAAATCAATTTTCGGCGATACAGTACCTTCACAAAGTCCATTTTTGGTGATTTAAAAAAAAATAATAAATTTTAAACATTTCTTGTTTAAAACATATTTTTTGAACATCTCGCTCTAAAGAAGAAGAAAATAATCCCTTAAAACCGCGTTTTTCTGAATCAATCCTGTACAATAAACACATTCGAACTCGATCGGTCGGCTCAAAAACAAAAACAAAGTTCCAAGACACGAAAACGTAGTTCCAGTACAGAAAGATTACTAATAAAAAGTATCGCATCACCGCGTAATGATTCGCCAATGGCTGTCCTATATCAAAGCCAGCCAAAATACGAAATTTGGGAAATGGTGTCAAAACCACATTCTTTCAAAAAATCGAAAAGGATTTCCCTGCAATATAATAAACATATGCGGGAAGCTAGTGTGTGTGTGTGTGTGTGTGTGTGTGTCCCCAAAAAAATAATAATAGGTTCCTAGAAAGGAGAGGTCCTGATCCAAAAAAGGTTAAAAAGTGTCGATACTGCGAATTGCATCGTCACATAATGAATCACCAACAAAAGCTCTGTACCAAAGCTTAGCCTCTTATCTTTTCTGCCGTGTTCTAATTTCATTGGATCTTTAACAAGATGTATGCAATTGCCTAGTTTTCTGCTGTAATGAAGTTTATTGCAAATGATAAATGAGGAAGTTGGTAAATGGAGTAAAATTAATACCATAGCAATATCGCAGATGTACACTAATATTCAACCGATAACGAGAAGGAGTGTTTTTTTTTTTTTTTCTCAGGATGAGCGTAAAATCGTTCACATGCATTTAAAACTAACTTTTGATTTTTTTTTTTTTTTTTTTTTTCTCTATGCTGTTTTGATTTCAAGAATTACTTAGATTATAAAGCATCCATCATTCAGGCCCGGACTGGCCTGGTCGGCGATTGCCGAGGGCCCCCAGAGCAAGGGGGCCCCAGAAAACCCCTCAAAATACTCTACTTTATAATTAGTTACATGAGAGTAATCTCACGATTTATTTTCCAATAATCTTACGCAATTACAATCAATTTTGACTCATTATGTGTTGTGTAGTGCTCATAATTTCAGACAAGTTCGCGACCAAACATCGTAAATGCAAACAAGTATTGAAGCTTTGCAATTGTCTTTCGAAAACATTGTCTTTCTTCATTGTTTTCGTGTAAAAATTGCCCGCAAGTCAAGTCGAGAATGTTTCATTCTTGGAGTACGCTGCTTCATGCTTCATCCAGTGGCGGAAATACAATTCTAGAGGCACAGGGTGAAAGTCTAACTGATACCCCTAATTGGAGGCCGCCTTGTATGTCTTCACTTAATTTTTTTAACCATAGAAAGGCATTAAAGTCAGTTTTTAAAAAGATTCGAAAGTCCAAATCAACGTGGGGGCCGAGGGCATTAGAACCTTGCATAAAAGGTTCTTTTAGTTTTGTATTGTTGCCCGTCGGTCACTTTTTCTACATTAGAGCTTTTTATATCTGAACAATTGCTCTAATCTGATTTATAGCGGTGAGCGCACTCCTTCAGTCTAAAAAGCTTAAAGGTGAATTGCAACGAATGATTCAGGTCAAAATAACGGCGCAGTAACTTCAACAGATACATATACTTAAAACTTAAGCTTTTTCGGTGGACCCCTCAAAACCAGAGGCTCAAGGCGGCCTGCTCTCTCTGCACCGCCGTTGTTACGCCTATGACTTCTTTCTGCATGTTTACTTTCTCCAATCTTAAGCAGCCAAGAAATTTTAAATGTGGTGTCTAGATTGCGATAGTTACGTCTCTTTGGAGCTGCAATTGTTCTTACCTAATATAACTAGCTTCTTTATCGCGACGCTCACTCGCTAAGCCTCGTAATAAGGTTGTACTTAAAACAGTGTCTGAGATATGTCAACATGAAACGTGTATATGAAAGTGGCGCTTCGAAAAGAAAAGAAAAAAAATTTTAGATGTTGAAAAAATTTCCAAATGTCTAAACACTTGGTTAACTAGTTCCACTTCTGAGTCGGATTTTGAGGGATAATAATGATACATTAAATACAAGTAACTCAAATCAGTGTATTAGCTCATAAGTTCAAGCAAAACTATTATATTATTTAATTTTATAAAATTACAGATTTTATACGGAAATAAAAACGAAGCTTATTTTTGTTTTATAAGTGCAGATATAAAATTATCTATGAAACAAAATTTAATTTAGTACGACAGGACTTCTTTCTTTAAATCTATTTTTCCATATAGAAGCATACAGCAACTGTTTCGTTCCTTAGCAACGGTTATTATACTCGTTTCTTAAAATTTCTTCAGTACATCGTTATTATAAGACCCCTGGCTACTTTGAAACTTTCATTGTCATTTTGGCGATAAATTAAAAAGGTTGTCGCTATTGCATACATAAAGGTACTGGATGGATGGATGGATAGTTGGTTTTACGTCGCACTAGTGCTGCGTAGATGCGCAATTGGCGACAGTCTGGGACTCACCCCTAGAGATGATCCTGAGAAATGCCATCGCAATTTTGATCCTCTACAGAAGAGATAGCTCTCCCGCTTCGGTGACTCCCAGAGGTATAATTTTTTATGAGAACATGCAGGACATTGCGGTCGCGACAGATTTTACATGCACCAGACACCATTAGTGTACACGACGGTCTTTGGCCGGCTCTAGTACTGAAACCGCAATCTTCTAATAACGAGGCCGGCGCTCGACCGGGCTACCGCGGCCCCCACTAAAGATCTTGGCGAGAGTTACTTAGTTCATTATATCTGTACGAAGTCTATTTTACAGTTTGTATCAACTAAATCACAGTTAAAGAAAACTTTCTTTTTTTTTTTTTTTTTTAAATATGCTTGGTGTTTTATTAGCATTGTGTCTTATTTTAATAATTATTTAGGTATTACAGTAAGATTTAGATTATTATGGTTTCAACAGTGTGGTTTGGTTGTCTAAAACTAAAAGCATTTCAGAATATCATTTTTAAATAATGAACCACTTATAATTAATAAGTATACTTATTTTTCCAGCATGGAACTAGTTTAGGTATGGTATATAAAATACACATAAATATTTATTGTGAAAATAAGTAAATTACATCAGAAAAAAGGCTTATTTTTTATTCAACTGTTTCCCAAATGGAAAGAAAGCTAAATATGCTTTTTAGACATGTAAGCCTAATTTTCAAATGTTACGTATTTTAATATCCTATTTCCTCAAAATTCCTCAGAAAAGGGCCCCTTTTCGATGTCTAGCTGAAGGCCCCCAAAGGAGCCAGTCCGGGCCTGCCGACATTAACTGATAAACACACTCCTTCAAGATCATTACAGAATCGTTGACCTACTTCTAACACATTGTTCTTTGACCGTGAAGCAGGCCACTGTCAGACTCATGTTAACTCATCAGTACATTTTTATTTCTTTTGAAAGAGAACTAATTATAAAAAGGGATAATATTAAAATTTATTTACATTGCACAAAATATTTGTCTTTCTTCTTTTAATTAAAGTGAAAAATACAGGTTTAAATGAAATTCCAGAGTGCATTTCTCCTATATCTTTAAATGCTGAAAATAATATATATTTTTTTTAATATTAATCATGCAAATGCTGTTAACGTGCGGTTGTTCAAGGGAAAGGCATGAACATAGCTACCAACTTTTCTGTTTTTTTTTTTTCTGGAAACTTCATACCTGGATTTTTATTTTCTTTTAAAATTCAATAGTGGTTTTGTAAATTTTTTTTACTTCCAGTTTTCGATGTTTTTATACATGTTTTGATAGGTTCAGAACAAGATTTGATCATTTTTAGAAAGCTATTTGTGTGGTACAATAACTTGTGGCAAATATATCTCAGGAACTAGAGCACACAATTTCATATAAAATCATATGTAGTTCAGGCATGAGAATTTTCCGCTTTTTTGCAATTTTCGTTAATTCTGCGTTTTTTTATTTTGTTAAAATCAAACTCCAATAACGATCAGTGTTCAAATGCTCCACGAAAAACTTTAGATTCTCAATATTTTTCCATCCAAAATATAAATGTCAATATTCATTTTAAACATGCTTTATCAGATTCTATAACATATAAAAGAACAGATTTATTCAATATTTCTCACTCATGTAATATTTTTTGTCCTCCCCCCCCCCCCCCCCCTTTTCATCTCTAGCCATTGCCGATCAAACATTCTGCAGGAAGCCTTTTATTTTTGAATATTTATCCATCCACAATATTAATTTTAAACTTACTTTATGATATTCTAGAACCCATAAAGAAGTAGAATTGTGTTTAATATTTCTCTCATGAACTCCTTTTTACCCCCTACTTTCCAATTTTCCACCACCAGCCAATGTTATGTTGATTGCTAGCTAATGTTTTTTTTTTTTTTTTAACACATGTTTTATTGTGCTATTCTTTTAGTTTAATTTGTCACTTTTAAAATATTTTGTATAGTTTTTTCCTGTGAGCATTATTTTTCATTTGAAATAAATTTTATGAACATATATTTGTATAGATTTCCCCGTGCGCGTTATTTTTCTTTTAAAATTGATTTTATGAACATGCGTGTTTCCTCTTTTTTTTAATTTTCTGCACTCTCATGCCTGGTAGTTGCATTTTCACCTAAATTAGTGCCTATTAAATTTTGGTGCAAATCACTCGAACAGGTGACGATGCAATTTTATCCATTTAAGGGAAGGCTGTATCTCAGGTTCTATTATATATAATCAATCAAAACACGATAGGTGAGAAGAGCATTATGATCGTTCAATTTTAATGCATATTGATCAATAGGGGGTGCTCTTATTCAATTTTTCCCTAAGGTGCCTGGTTACCTGTAAAATCCAATTTTCGATCAAAAATCCAATTTTCTATTTTTGGTTTAATATTGAAGCCTGACATTTTAGCTTTCTAAATTGGTTTCAATTTTGTGTCTTTTCTATCTTGCTTAGAACTCGAGTTAAGGCATTTTAATATTAGTCGCTTGCAAGTTTTTGAAACTGTAAGTGACCGTAAATGTTTGTTAACATAAATGTTTTACTCAATATAAGCATCAAAATTTTTTACTGCATGCATATAAAATGAATTTAGGAAAAAAAAAAAAACTTTGAAGTAAATCAGAAACTTTTTTTAATTATGTTTTCTGCTTTTTCTCAAAATGAGATTTTTAACATTTTGTTTTATCGCAAAACATCATAACTCCAAAAGTTATAATTGAAACTTTGACAAAATACTCTAGAGGAGTTGTTTTACGGATTGAACTACTACAATGAATCTAGCTAAATTATTTTTTGTCGATAGAAGATATGAACTGTCATGTATATTCATGATTTTTTCAGTGTGTAAAATGTGAACTTCTCTAAAATATTAAATATGGTTATAGTTTTAATAGTTCACCCTTAATTTTCAACTTCTAAGGCCTATAAATGCATCAAAACAGATATTGACTTAATTTGGGTTATATCGGCCTATAGGTGGCAATGCTATTACTCACTTCCTGTGATTTTCAACATGGCTACATCTCAGCATCTGTTGATTGAATTTTTGTGCATGTTATATAGAATGATATAGAAGAAAGTTTTATAAAGATAGAGGTGCCAAGTATTAAGATTTGTCTGTAATTATTTTGGATTTACGGCAATAATTACAGCATTACGGACAACATAAAAATTAAAGATTGGTATGCTCTTTCGTTTAAAAAAAAAAAAAAAAAAAAAAAAACTCCATTAACGATCAAACACACAACGGAAGCATTCCAATTCACAATCTTTCTGCATCCACAACATAAATGCAGGGTTGCCACGTGCTACTAAAAGGCAACTGTTCGCGACTATTTTCAGCCTGAGGAGACTGGTAACTTTTATGACCCCAAAAGTAACTATTTTCATAAAAAGGCAACTATTGGGAGACTATTTTTCACCCTTTGCAAAATTCTTCCAGAAATACCAGGAAAGTCTTTCAGAAAGAAATATTTTCTATGCATTTTATAAACAATCCCATATCTTGACCTTTTCACCCTTTATATATATATATATATATATATTTTTTACCACCTTAAGGTATGGTATATCCCCTGATGCTGACCTTGAGACGGAACATCCAATGAAAATGTAGAAATAGCACCAGACATGACATTTGTACCTATTAAGCTGGCCAATTTGCTTATTGCAAATGACTACTAGTACACTCCTGTGACCTGTTATGCCCTTCCTCACCCAGATTTCATTTTTAACGAAATTATAAAAGAAAACTCTTTCAGTAAATCAGAAAAGGAAGAATACAGAAAAAAAAAAAAAAGCTCTTAAGAGCGGACAATACTTAATCTTTTCAACAACCAAATCCCATGTTATCCTGTGGGAAAATTTGTTTCCACAATGACTCATTGCCTAATGTATGTTTTTTTTTTTTTTTTTTAATTCTGTTTTCACATTTAGAATTGTTTTATTTTTTTATTAGTATATTTATATTGAGTAGTAAGAAAATGTGTATGGTTTTTATCCTTTATGATCATCAGCATGCGATATTTAAGCTAGTATTTTGGTCGCTAGTCTACTATTTAGGCAACTATTTTAATGCTTCTAGGCTACTAAATCAACTGTTTTTGTTATATTTCTTTTGTGGCAACCCTGTAAATGTCAATATTCATTTTCAACTTGCTTTATAAGATTCTAGAAACTATAAAGAAATATACAATATTTTTTGCTGATGTAATTTTTTGACACCTCCCTCTTTTCTTATCTCCAACCAGCCATCGTTGATTAAAAGCTCTGCAGAAGCCTTAGTTTCCCAATCTTTCTCCATCAGTAACATAAATATCAATATTCATTTTAAACTTGCGTTATTAGATTTTAGAACCTATAAAAAAGTAGAATTGTTTCATTTCTCATTTCATATTTTGACTGCCCCACTCGCTTCCCAGCTAATGATCAGAGATTACTTCTAGAACCAAAAAAGTGATAGAATTGCTCAATATTTCTCACATATGTAATTATTTTTAGGCTTTATTACTTAACTTAATGAATCTGTTTTTTTTTTTTTTTTTTTTTTTTTGCGTCGAGCAGATATACTAGTAGAGGGAGAATCCCTATTCTTTTTTACGGAAGAAAACATGTATCACATGATATTTCGTTGAGCTGACTTTTTTCGCTACTTATCGCTATCTTGGCGATAGTTTGTTTCCAGTAAAAAACATTTTTTAGGTTGTAAATACCAAAGAATATTTACCTCATTAGATATTCTTTGACAAATATATTATAAGAGTTATGTATTTATTATTATTATTTCTTTTTCCAATGAAAACTCTGCTAAGCGATTTTTATTCAAATAAATTACAATTTTGAAAAAAGATAAAAAAAAAAAATCTTTAGAATAAAATATAGAAATAAAAACATTTCAAATATATAGTATGTTGTGGCCATCACAAAACTTTCTTTTATATTATCCTATACAAATACGCACAATGTAAATTAGATATTAAAATTTTTTATTAAAATTCCTTTTCGTGATGAATGCCAATGATTTTCACTTCAAAGATATATATAATAATGGCTAAAGAAAGTTTAATTTGTGTCCTATAGACCATATTCATATTTTTAAAACTGCATTTTTCTTCCTAAGTTTTTTATTTATTTACTAAAAGAAGGAAAAAAAAACTGATAAATTTGTTTTTAATTATTCTAGACTTATGGTTCAATCATTCGTTTTAAAGGTATTGACGGGTTCCTTTCAGAAACACTAATATTAAAAATTTAAATAGATCTCTTCCCCCAGTGCATATTTACAACCTTTTTTTCGTAATTGATTATTACTATTTTAAAAAAGTAATTGTCACTGTGCATATTTATGTGAAGTTTCATACTATGTTGAAACAAATAAAATATAGACGGGATGACAGCGCTACCTATTGGGCATTTGGTGTTTTGAAAGTAAGGCTGATCGACTATCCTAGGATTCTAGGCATAAGGAGGAGTGCATTGGGGGGCTGAGGGGGCAGCATTTTAGTAATTTCCATTAAAAGTATACATACCTTAAAATTCAACTTCAACGCTATCTCAAACATACAACTTGAATTTGAAAAATATTTTTCTATGAAATTTTAAAGATTCTATAAAATTTTTTTAAAAGGTTTTTATTATCTTATTATATCACAAAACTTTGATTTGATTTTTTTCTTCTCAAAGTGTATTGCAGAGTTTGATAGAGAAAACTTATTGAAAGAGGTATTAAGTGATCGATGTCTGGTAAAGTAAATCCGATACAACTGAAACTAAGGAGATCCAAGCATGTATTCATGCGATTTTGGAGAAAACCATGGAAAACTCAAAACGGCTAAGACGACGAGCTATGACATTGGAGTATATAATACTAAATTTTCAGATAGTGTAAACTGCGAATTTATAGTCAATTTTGACATAATAATAATAGAAATTGTGAATTCAGTCTAAAATAGCTAAATTGCATAGTTTTTTTTTTTTTTTTTTTTTTTGGGGGGGGGGGGGGTTACGGTTGTTTGATATAGTTAAGATGCTCGGCCAGATTTAAATGCTTTTCATGGATGTTTTTCTAAGGTTATCGAAGCATGTATACACGCGAGTTTCGAAGAAAATCTCGGAAAACTCAGACTGGCTAAGATAACTAATTGTGGAAAATAAATTGGGATATATTGTAATCGCGAATTCGTAAAGAATTTTGACAAAAAATTTAATTTGGTTAGAAGTGGAGATTAAGTGTTGTCTAAAAATTGCTAAATTAGATTGATGGATTGGTTCGAGGGGATTACTGTCATTTGGTCACGTCAGAATCCTAGGTCTTTGGTGAATGCCCTCTATGTGTGTATGTGTGGGGGGATTTTCTGAGGAAAACTAGTTCGTATTTACGTAAGTTTCAGGGAAAACCACAGAAAACTCGGAATGTCTAAGACATCGAGCATGACCTGGGAATGAACACAGCATCTCTCATCTTCTAGTTTCTACAGCAGAATTCTCGGCTTGTAGGTTAAATTCGGGTGAAAATTTAGAAATTTTAAAGAAAATAATATTAAATTAAATTATCCGATGAAATTTTATAATTTTTGAGCTAACATTTCTCTAACTGAAAATCACAAAACTCATAGAAAAATAATATTTAATTAAATTTCAAAAAATTTTCACTTGTTAATAACATTTCAATGATGTTGCTTATCTTATCCCTGACTTAAATGCATCACTTAAAAAAAAAAAAAAAAAAAGAAAAAGAGGCCGTTGTTGAAGTTTTGACCTTCATAATTATAAAGAAAAATTTAATTTTAAATATAAATAACTTAATTATTAAATGAACAACGCATCATGAAGCATATGCATCTTGACAGCAGAAAACAATGCAGGAATTCTTGAAAACAGGTCTTTATTTTGTTTATTAGCTATTGCATAACCCGAGTCACATCCAAAAACAAAACAGCATCGAGATTTAGACATATTCATCATAAAATAAGACAATTATTAGAAAAATATTGATGTGCGCTCACTGTACTCGGTGTTAACGTGGTGCTGTAGATAAACTACAGTCAGCGTCACTCTGCGGAAAGTTCTGCGTGAGGTCTACTTTTGAAGAAGGAAGTTCCTCCTTTCTATAGCTTCATAGTGTAAATATTAAGTATATGAAAAGAATTTTCATGTGTAAAATTTCAAATATTTCTTTTCATATCATAGCAAATATCTTTTTCTGGTTTTAAAATATGAATGCTTGATAATGTTTAGTTTGATATTGTAATAAATGATTTTGTCAAAGAAAATCAAGGCAAAATAAATAAAGTTTTATTTCATTCTTTGTACTAGTCGATCTTCAAATCCCCAGCAGTTAACATTTTCAAATTTGTCATATTCACTAAATCTAAAACTTAACAACTATTTAAAATTGAACCTTTTTATCAGAATAATGGAATTAGAGTCATATGCAATTTAAATTTAATTATTTGTGAAAGTTAATTTGAGTGAAAATTCATCAATATCATTGTTAGTTTATTTGACCGAGGGTATAATGCCTTTCTTTCTTTTTTTTTTTTTTTTAAGTTTACCTGAATCCGATGCCGATAACAGAGAAAACAACCATAATTGTGTTTGGTTGTAATTTATTACCATTTACATTGTGGCCAAGAAAGAAAATTGCCAATTCGCAGTCCTTACATAGAAATAGAATTACACCAGTCCTTCAACTTAGCATTTAGATTTTATAGCATCAGACACTCAGTACGAGGAAGACTGTGTTAAAAATATTGTTCAATAAAACTCAGTAGCATCAATATATTAAATATATATATATATTGCTAAATCATCCTTCTTCCATTATTTTATTCATTCCTCCAAACCAAGAATAAATATTTATTTTATTAATTAATCGTTTTGAACAATTCCTTAAAAACTTTTTTTCTTTATTTCAATTTATTGTTTAGCAATGGCATCAGTTTTGAGCGTTATTTTCGAGAAACTTTGGTTTTTATTATTAAAAAGTTTATTTATGCTACTACAAGATTTTAAAAAGTTCTATAACTTGCTTTTTTATAATAGTGATTTGTTATTTAAAATTTTATAACGAAGTATGTCTGCTTTTTAATGCACCAACATAATTTTTTTTTTTTCCATAAAACTGTTTTTTTTTAAATCAGATTTAAGTTTTTTATTTATTTATTTAAATTTTTTTTACATTTATATTGATGCAATAAATAACTTTCACCAAAGGTTAAGTCATTGAGATTTTAAAAATAAATAATCTGGTTTGTCGCTCACACAACTTTAGTTATCCTTCATTTTAGTGCTATAAAAATAAATCGCAGATAAAGCAGTTCCATCAATTACATTTAATAAAAAAGAACATGCAGGATTTTTGAGTAATCCTGCGTATTTTCTATAAAGTATATGCACATCATATTGTTTACTTAAAATTAGTCCTATATGAAAAACACATCCAGCAATTTCAAAGTATAGACCTAAAATATCCTGTATATTTTAATATGCTTAATATATACTTGGGTAGCCCTGAAAATGAATGTTTAATGATTTCCATACCACAATCTACACAAAACATGTTTTTATGCATATATATAAATAAAAGTTCATTTCATTTTCTGTATGGCAGGCTATGTTACCCTGGACGTACAAGAAATTTCCCCCATAACCCATCTATAGACATAATATATTTAAATTCTCTTGGATGGCCTTGTACCGTAACCACTTACTTGATCCCAACAAAAAGTTTAGTGTAGCATCACTACATGATACACATATAGAATACCGAATGTGGACTTCCTGATACTTTTTCTTTTTTTTTTTTAGATATGCTGATAAGACACATAGACAAGCAGGCAGACACAGATCAACCACTAAAAACATGATTTTCAGATTCCGGACACCTCAAAACGTGTAAAAATAACAAAAACTTGATTTAGAAAACTGCACCCCAAAACAAAACTTTCTCTACCATATATATAGGTAAGAGAAAGTAATTATAGTTAGTATGTTGATTTTCTTATGCTAATAAACATTTGAATAGTGATGACATCATATGGGCAGCAGATTAATGCTTGCTTCAGGCGGCAAAATATCTAGCACCGGCCCTGTTAGTGTGCAGTTATATGCGATGAAATAAAGGCACTAGCAACAGCAACAAAGTAGTAGCTATTTGAGGAGTGCCAAATTTTTACAAGTGATTAAAATTTGAATGGTGGAAGTGGAGGCAATTAAACTTTGAAAAATGACTAGGATTTGAAAAGGAAATCTGATATAAAAGATAATTTAAACTGAAAATTATCATTTTATCGACTATAAAAAGAGAGGTAAAGTTTATAAATTTATTAAATTATGAAAAAGGTTCAATTTTATACAAAAATTCAAATATAAAAAGCAACTGGAATTCACAACCGATTAGATTTTCAACTGTCTGTACAAACAAATTTAGAAGATCCTTGCTATGACTTAAACATGTTTTTATTTTATGAGTAGAATTACTTTTTAAAAATAATTATGTAATGATTTAAATAGAAATTAACAAACAGAAAGCTTTTAATTTTACTTAATTAAAAGTACACTTTTTAAATATGAGCTAATCATTATATGAAATGCCTCACAGAGATTGATGTATCGAAGAATAATATAGTTTTCCTTAGATTTATTATATTTATTATTATGTATATGCATACTATTTCAAAATACGGGGGGGGGGGGGGGGGGCATAGACAAATGGGCTTAGGGTCAGTCTAACTTAAGACCGCCTCTGATAATATAAAAGACAACATAACTCATGGTCATGACATAAAAGATAAACATTTTAAATTGCATTCTCAAAAAGCATTTTCCATGTTTATATAATCATTTTTCCAGGTTTTTAAGCAATTTTTATAACTTTCCCTGACTTTTTTTATTAATTTCAAATTTCCTGACCTGTAGGAACCCTGCCACTAAAGCTGTAACAAATTTCAAGCATTACTCTCTTTACAGCATGATGCCAAATATCTTTTTTTAAATTTGTAATGGACTCTTCCTACCTGACGTGAGAGGTCACATGATAGAGGAAAAACAAATAGCAGACGAAGTCTTGTTTACCTAGAGAGATTGCTGAAATAACATATTTTCTATTCTTATTTTTGATCAATCGTATTGAATCTGTGTTATTTTTTATACATCATCATTTTTAATCCATTTTATATCATTATTCATCATCTTTTGTTTGCTGTATAGATTTACAGTCATCATTTAGTTTACATTTGTTATTGATGTTCATGGAAGAACATGTTAAATACTCTGATTTTTGGTACTTAACCTAAAATCCATTTAGACCAGTAACTAAGTTAATTAACTTGTTGTAACACCTTTATGCAATTAAATTAAATGAAAACATTTTAAAATTTCAAATTATAATCCATAAACATTCCACAAGAACAACCTATTATTTATTGATAGATCAGTTAATGTAACAGTTACACAAAAACATACAAAAATCGATTCTTACAGGTGAAAATAAATAAACACATAAAGTGTTTTTTAAAAATTATTAAACATACAAATACAATTATTCTACTGTTTACAAATGCACAATATTACTTTTATTTTATATTAAATATTAACAATTTTGTTCTTAAGAACAATATTTATTTGAATTCGATTATTCGTTTTCCTCTATCACGTGATTGAGCAGATGACGGTGGGAAGAGCCCATAGGTTCTCTTCTTTTAGCCTTCAGGACAAGGCTTTCATTGAAATATATTCAATAAAACATGTTTTTTGCACTCCACAAATTTAAAAATTGAAATACAGTAGAAGATCTTTATAACGCAAACCTAAAAACACAAGGTTGTGTGTTATATAGAATTTTGCATTATATAGAACATGCTTCACACATCATTAAACTTACCTGTGGACATGGCCAAATATGTCTAAAAATATATCAAAATATAGTAGAGTATTTTAAATTACATTCCTTGGAACAGAAGTTGGGTGGATCATAACATTCTTTATTAAACATACTCCATATATGCTTGTACCAAATCATTCATTATTTTACTTATTTAAATATATATATAATAGCAATTTTTTCATTAAAAAGCTTCGAATTGAGGAGATATAGTAAAATAAATGTATCACATTTAATTCTCTATAGAATAAGAGATTTTTAAAAGTGTTTCTTAATTGCAAAAATCATTGTTTATGTCTGAGAAGTAGTGCATTGTATAGAGAATTGCATTATATAGAATTGCGTTATAAAGCTCTTCTACTGTAATGGAAAGTAAAGTTTGAAAAAGAAAATGTTAAAATTTGTAATGAATCTAATAACTTGCACACTTTTGTAGATTCATATTATTCCTGGAAACAGAAAAAAAAAATGCACATGAATGAATTTTCTTTGTAATGCTAATAGCAATATACTGTTTCGCCATGATTAGTGTCAATGCTTTGCTCGACAATGACTGATTGCATGCTAATGGAAGTGTAATGTTAATTAAAATGTATTGTCTACATGAAGAATGTCCTTTGAAAAAGTCCTTCTAATATATATTCACAAGTTTGAGAAAAAACACAGAAAACTCTTCCAAATGACTAGGACAACAAGCATAATTTGGGTTTGAATATGTCGTCTTCCCTGCACTAATGGGAAAATACCAACAAAATGTCATTTGGGTATAATTTAAAAAATAATTCAAGAGTAATTATGAAAATAATATATTTTAAATAAATGCATTATTTTTTTAGTCAAAGTTTTTTTTAAGAATCTGTCTATCTAGAATAACTCTGCATCTGCAGTATTGGGAAAATGATGTCTGCATCATTACTGATTTCATGAAAGAAAAATCAATTAGTGTTTAGTTCAATTTTTTGATTAGTTAATGATTAGTCAAAACTTTAATGTACTTCAGATATTACATTACACTACTGTAGAAGTACTCTCCATTCTAGTCGCTAGAAGTTAAGTTATAATCAAAATCATAAACACAGCAATATTACAATTTCAATTTAATTTAGAAATTTATTCATCAACCATGAAATATTTCAAAAAATTTTTGGAGTGGAAGGCTGATATTTTTATACCAACTGTGAAAAATACCAGAGCCGGGAATCGAACCCGGGCCTTCCGCTTTACGTGCGGATGCTCAAACTACCCTGGCTGATTACCAGCTAGGCATTTCTCACACAATATCCGTTGGCAAAGTCACCGAGTCTGTAAACACAGCTGTATCAAGTGACATTAATATTCATGGCACAACTCCAATAGACCACGAAATTTTAATTTAATTTAGAAATTTAATTGATTTAATTTAATTGATGAATAAATTTCTAAATTAAATTAAAATTTCGTGGTCTATTGGAGTTGTGCCATGAATATTAATGTCACTTGATACAGCTTATTTACAGACTCGGTGACTTTGCCAACGGATATTGTGTGAGAAATGCCTAGCTGGTAATCAGCCAAGGTAGCTCAATAGTTTGAGCATCCGCATATAAAGCGGAAGGCCCGGGTTCGATTCTCGGCTCTGGTATTTTTCACATAGTTGGTATAAAAATATCAGCCTTCCACTCCAAAAATTTTCTGAAATTACAATTTTATTTTACATTCAAATTGAAAAATTGTTACCTTGTTTTTTCATATAAATAACTTTTTTTTTTTTTTTTGCCCAAAACTTTTTAAACTGAAAACATTTTCATGGTGTTTTTGAAGTTTTGCTTTTAAATGCTTATACAATTTTTGAATATATTTTAGCTTGCAAATTAATGTGTTTTTCAAAATTAAGTGGTAAAATTAATATTTAGGAAAAATGGGGCATGCACATGACAAATTAATGAGAACATGAAAATAAAGTTGTATTGAGAACATAAATTAAAATTGAGGAAAAATTCAATATGCAAATAGTCTTTCTCTATAATAAATTATGTTTGAAGTACAATCGGGCAACATTTATACAAATTCTATGACTTTCCAAACAGAATTTAGGAGTAAAATTATTTTAAATATATCAGTTTAGTTTGTATGTATGTATTAATTTAAAAAACACTACCTTTAAAAATTATTTTGTATAACTGAAATACTAAAACTATTTCCATGTAAAATTAATTTAACTAGCAAACCCATGTGAAATTTTTGCACTTTATTTCTTTTCTTATTTACCTTTAAAATTTGAAACTCATAAATCTTAAACCAATTTCTCCACCCAATTTTAATTTTAAATCATCAGAAGCCAAATTATTGTCAAAACCAAATTAGTGTTCTACGATGAAACGCTGATGACATTAAACCAAAATCATCCAAAGAAAGGTTTCAAAATAAAATTCATGTTTGACTACCCAGTTTTCATACTTCGCCAGGCAGTACAGCTTTAGTATAAGATCCCTACCCTATGGTGACTTAAATTTTTGTCGCCATATGACAATGCATTTTTATTTATTTATTTATTTCGGTATAATTTTTTTTTTTTTTTTTTTTTATTAAAAAAAATTTAGTACCTTACTGATTTTGATTATACACTATCTACCTATAATTATTTGGACACTTTTGAATTTAGACTTTCTGTTACCTAGAAGAGTTCTTTAGGAATAAAATGTTGGTAGTGTAAAGAACATTTTATACCTCGTATATTTCAGCAAAAGTTGTGTCCTGAAAAGGAAAAAGTAACCAGTAAAAGATTTAAAAAAAAAATCAAAATGTTTTGAGTTAAAAGTGATGCTGTTAAAAGTGATGCTTTAAATGCGTTTTGACTGTAGCATATGATTATGAAGATTTTTCTCATTATCTGTATAAATTTGTATGAGGCTACCACATATATTCATGGAGATGTAACTGTTTTTTTTTTTTTTTTTTTGCAAAAAAAAATTTCACTTTTAATTATAACACATATGCCCAGTGCAAAGCCATTTTTAGGAAATTTGGCATACTACAATTAGACACAGCATCAGAATGCAAAAGTGCTAAATATCTTACGAAATATGAGTATTTTTACTAAATAATTTTTAACTATGCATGCACTAGCTTTCAAAAAATTTTCATTATTTGCATAGATTAATAGCCAAAAGCCCAGCGGCAGAAAGTTTTGTAGCTTTCTGCAACAGGCTTTTAAAATTTCATAATCTGTCTGCAAAACTTGCGTGTAATCAGGGGTGAAAATGGCTTACACTCAAAAAGCCGATTGGGGGGAGGCTTAACATCAGTGGTGATATCGTGCAACAACACACGAATACAATTTTACTGCAGAACAATATAGAAACAATTGTGTGTATTCATTCAATTAAATATTTTATAGCAATGTTTGACACAACACAATATAAATAATAAAAGTATTAGTTTTAGTTTTGATACAGAAATCTTTTTTTAAGTGAATTGTTATTCAAAAGTTGCAGACAAAAACTGTCTACAAGCCATTTTTCTGTGTTCGCGACTATGTTGGCATGTTTCTGCCACTGGGGCCAAAAGTATTGAGAAACTTACATGAAAACCCCAAAGAAATATCGTGTAAATTCAAAAAGTTATGAGAGACAGAATGAACAGAATTTCAGTTCCAGTCAAAAAAAAGATAGAGTGTTTTATCGACATTTATTTACAATCAGCGAACACTGCATTACCATTGAGCATTGTTTCAATCAAAATAAAAATGTGAGTAAAAATCCCTTATAGTTTAGCTTTTATTTTGAGAGAACTGAGAATTCTGTCCCTTCTATTCCTTATAACTTTTAAAATTTAGATGATATTTGTTTGGAGTTTTCATATAAGTTGCTCAGCACTTTTGGCTATTAAATTATGAAAATGAAAATTTTTTTTAAAGCTATCGCATGCGTAGTAAAAAATTTAGCAAAGATGCTCCTATTTCATAACATTTTTGAATTTTGATTGCAGTATGCTGTATCTAATGTAGTATGCCAAGTTTTCTAAAAAGTCTTTGCACTGGGAAAGTGGCAATTAAAATATATATATATATATATCTCCATGAATATATGTGGTAACCTCATACAAATTTACATGGATAATGATGAGAAATGTCCTCATAATCGCATGCTACAGCCAAAACATATTTAAAGCATTACTTTTGCAGGGTGATCCAAAACATTTAGACTTTTATTTAATTTTTTACTAGTCCCCTTTTCCTACTCAGGACACAACTTTCACTGAAATATATCAGGTATAACATGTTCTTTACACTACTAATGTTTCAAGATGATTCCTAAAAAATTTTTCTAGATATTTAAAAAAACGTCTAAATTTGAAAGTGTCCAAATACTTATTGGCAGATAGTGTATTTTTTATTATTGCGTTTTTAGATAATTTATGACAATAGTTCATATTCTGTTTATATTTTTAAGATATTGTTATATTTAAAATGATGCTTGTAAAAATTGTAAAGGTACAACTTTTAATGATACATTTTTCTATAAAATGATCAAATAACAAAAGAACTGAATCGTCGTTCTTAAATATTATCCATGATTAATTTTGTCATCACGTGTTGTAGTTATTATTTTACTGTCGTTTCATTTTGACAAAATTTAATCATAGCTGTTCCATGTTAGAGAAATATTTACATAAATGTTAAAACAAAAATAAATATGCAAACAATCCCCAAGAATAACAATTATCTGTTGTAAATATTATAAGCAAGCAACACTGATATAAATAGCTTTATTTTGTAACTTCTAAAACAAAAATTATAACTTGCAATTTTTTTTTTCTTAAATGAGAGTGTGTACTGAAAACAAATTATGTTGGTTCTATTAGTATAAACTATTTTATTTACTAAAACACAAATTTCTAAAATTATTTAGTATTTTTAAATATTTCTGACACTATATTCATATTCGTATAAGGTAAGTTTTGTAACTTTACTCATAACCTATTTTCTATCAAGAATTACCGTATCTTTCCTCTTCTTAGGTAAAAGTCAGGACTGAATAATATTGAGCGGCTAATAGCTATTGGACATAATTCAGTATCCACCTACACACATGCTAATACTTTAACACATGTATATATTATAGACTCGTACTGAGTATCTCCAAGGCTCACAGCATTCCTAAATTTTTGTACATGTTTTATTAATATTGTTACCACTATTTTCAAAAATAAATTTTTCTGAAAGATTTCAATGTTAATAATATTTAAAAAATGAATTCTTTGGAATAGTGGTGACAAAATAATAAAACACATGTGAAAATTTAGGAACACTGCAAGATCCTGTATCTTACAGAAGGTGCTGGCTACTTTTTTCACCAAAATGACATTGTACACTTCTACTTGTCGTGCCCCTTTAAAACCATATATGAAATTATAAAAAATTTTTATCTTAACCCTCGCTTTCCCAAGATGGGGTCATTTTGACGTTGAAATTTACTTACGCCCACCTCATTCAAAAAGTGTGCTAATTTGCCAGAGATAGCAAACATAATCAGTCGAATGTTGCAACTTCTGAACGATACAAAAAGGCGCAGTGCTGGTGATTTTTGCCAAACATATCAAGTGGCGCCTGAGAGCAATTTTTCTGCAGTATTAGAGGTGAGTTCGGGCTCTATTTTGGCAATCCGAGCCCGCCCGGGCCCGAAAAGTTTTGTGTGATGAGAGCCCGAGCCCGATATTGAAAGTGGTATGCTATGTAGCGCATACGCAATAGTAAAATTAAATACCGTTTTCATTTTCAAATTAATTTTATTACCAATCCTCAATTTAAATAACTATAAATGTTATTATAACAATTTATAATGTTTGTGTCTCTTTTTACATGTATATATTTATAGTGCAGCCCCTTGTTTATAACGCGCCTATCGGGTCGGGGGGGCAAAAAAAATTATCCGAATGAGTGTATAATGAGGCCCAATATAACAAAGGAGGAAAGATTACTGTATAACACTATGACATAATATGCATCCCGTTGAAAAAAAATTCTGTTTAGAAAAAGGAAAGTCAAAGCTACTAAGGTTTGCAAGATTATTTTCTGATTTATAACCTATCATGACTATTATGACATTACTAAAGGTGCTCTCAAAATGAATAAGATTTTTTTTTTTTTTTTTTTTTTTTTTTTACATTTTCCAGTTAGTGAAGAATAAAATAAACGGAACTTTTAGCTTGAATCCGAGCCCGCCTGGAGCCCGAAGACTTGCGTAAGATTTGAGCCCGCTCGGGCTCGGGCTTACGGGCTCGGGCTGAGCCCGTCTCATCTCTAATGCCTTGATCTTGGGAAAGTGAGGGTTAATGTCCAAATACATTTTTATATTTTAAACATTCCTTCTCAATAAACTTTTGTTTTTTGGATAATTAAATTACACAATAATTTATTAGTCGACTAAGGGCCAAAAGATAATCTTAGAGAGTGCAGAAGAGTAACTTCCTTTCTTCCTTAGACCAGCATGGGCCTGATTACACAAATATCCTCAAATACTTTCTTAGAATAAAATAAAAAAATCACTACTAATTAATTTAAATTTGTCTATATTTGACGGGTGGGGGTGAAGAGACAAAGTTAAATATAAATATATATATACATTGAAAACACTAAGTGTTACATAAATAAAACACAAACTCGCAATATAACAGATTTTTTACTTCATTATTTATTAAAACATGATTACAACAAATGACATTTATGAATTTTGACCTTAAAAAAGTCTTTTTGAGGCTAAGCTTTACTATACGGCACCCATTGCTTATTGCCGTTGCCGATGTTTTGATCGCGTGATATGATGGTGATTCGAGACCCGAATCAGAGCATCGATACTTTTTTCTGTTGTATCGAAACGTAACAAAAGGATCTTCAATTGTTTAAGATCATTTATATGATTTTACAAAGTTTAAAGCAAAATTTTTTCAGTCTATTTATATATTTTTTAATAAATTTACGAAGAAAAAAAAAGGGTAGGGCATAATAGTCATTGCTTCAGTACAGATTTTTTTTCATGCATCGTGATTTAATTAGGTGCATTCAGTTATTATTTATTTATTTATAATGCTTGCATAGCGATCTACCATCGGAATACTCACCGTTACAGTATATATATTTCATGCATTTTCTGATTCATGCTCCTCGAAATAGGGGTATCCAGTGATGTTTGTTTTTGGTTTTAATGCTTGCGAAGCAAGCATACAGCAGCTAGTGTACTGATCGCGGCTTATACAAATTTTCATGCATCGCTAATTAGGGGTATCCAGTGACGTTTTTTTTTTTTTTTAATGCTCGCGAAGCGAGCAAACAGCAGAAAACATAGTGACCGAGGCTCCATGAATTTTCATGCTTTTACTGATTCATGCTCCACGAATATTTTATGCTCGCGAAGCGAGCACACAGCAGAAAACATAGTGAAACATAAAAAAAAAATTTCATAATAATGAAAAGTATTGTTTCATGACATTTTGATTCGATTCACGACGTTGTGAAACTATTTGCAGTACCGACTCACAAACCGAATCATAACACCATCATACCTCGTGATCAAACATCGGCAACGGCAATAAGCAATGGGTGCCGTATAGTAAAGCTGTTCCCTTTTTGAGGTTAATTTTTAGAAAAAAAAAAAAAAAATGCATACTAAAGTCTCTTGATTATTTTCTTATCTTATAGTTGCTAACATACAATTAGTTCTTATGTGCTCTTTACCACACAAATGCAAAGTAATTTCTTATAAAAATATATTGATATATGTTTACTGTAATTATGAATGAAAAAAGGAAATACAAAAGGACAAATGCTATTTATCAAAATAGGTTCAATAGCAGTTTACACAATGCATAAAATGCAAAATACTGAAGCAATCAGAAATGATTTTGTTTACATAAAACACCATAAACAGTCACACACTTTAAAAAAACATCACCATAAAGAGTTACACACTTTAAAAAAACATTCTTTCAGATGATGATGAAACTGCAGTTAAAATTAACAGCTACAGATGTTAATTAAATTCCTCACAAAATTTTGTAACTTATTTTTTCATACTTTCTTCTTTTCATAAAAATTCTATTTTATAAGATTATAGATTGTTACTACTATCAGAGTCTATTGTTACAACATGTTTTGTTTCAACAAGAAATTTCTCAGAGTGTTAAATATTTTGTACACTATATAAAATTCCATATATACATACTATAGATTATGAAAAGTGTTAATTTATCATACACTTGTGCTTAAACAGTTCAATTAACATCATTGAAATATTCTTGTGACGATTAATTAATGCAACTTGTAGTAGTTTTCTTCTTTCTTTATTATGACAATTCATAATAATAAAACACTCATCTCGTTCAGTCGCTGCTAATTTTCTCATAATTTCTGTATTACCCTCTCTTGCATCAGCAAATAATTCTTCAATAAGCATCAATAATTTGGAAATGTTTCGGTTACTCGACAATTTAAGAGGTGTCTCATGTTGTTTATTTTCAATGTTAAACATGGCACCATGTTGTAATAAAATCTTCACAATTTCAAAGAAGCCATTTTTAGAAGCAATGTGTAAAGCTGTAGTACCAGTAGTTGTAGTTTTTGCATCAATGAAATTCATTAATTTATCATTACATACATGCTGTAATAAAATTTCAATTATTTCTTTGTTGCCTTTAGATGCTGCCGTATGTAACGGGGTATTACCTTTATTTGTAACTTGTGTTACGTCAGCTCCCCGTTTCAATAAAATATTGATGACATTCATCTGGTTATTACTCACGGCATAATGTAGGGCTGTTCTACCACTGGTATCTATATCATTAACATCAACTTCAGCATTCAATAATTGCTGAACAGCTTGAACATCACCATTACTAGCAACGCTAAAAATATCTTTTCGTAGATGATGAAGTACCTCAGATGTATCTCTACCTTCTACTTTAAATAATTCATCAATCTGTTTCAGTTTTTCTGAAATATCCAAAACAATTGGATGGTTATCATCCAAAACCATCTTAGATTGATCAAGAACTTCTATATAAACTTCAAGTGCATTTGTCCATTTTGTTTGGTCAAAGAGGACATTTCCTAGATTATATTTGGTATTTAATGTATCAGGATGGTTTGGTCCTAAAACTGTCTTCCGAATATCTAATACTTCTTGATAAGTGTTCATAGATTCACAATATTTCCCTTGGTTTGCAAGCATACCAGCAACGTTAAATAATGTCATTAAAGTACTTGAATGGTTCAAGCCTAACATTTGTTTCTTTTTCTTGAAAACACTTTTATAGATTTCAAGAGCTTCTTCAAATTTTCCTTGATTACCTAATACCACAGCTATGTTATTTTCAGCTTCTAGAACTGCAGGGTCGTTAACATTTTTTTCCTTCTTTTTTTCATAAACTTCCTTATTGATGCTCAGTGCTTCCTCGTACCTTCCTAACTTATCCAATACCAATGCCATATAAAAATTAGTATCTAAAGTATCTAAATCATCTGGTCCAAGTATATCTTTTTGCCGTTTATAAACATCTTGAAAAATACTCAGAGCTTCATCGTTCCTTCCTAATAAATGCAAGACAAGAGCAATAGAGCTTTTGGTATTTAACGTGTCTTTGTAATTAAAACCTAAAGTCTCATTTTGTTTTTTGAAAATTTCTTCATACATACTTAAAGCTTTTTCATAATCTCCAAGTTTAAAGAAAGCTTTCGCTAAGTATGTCTGAATATCTAATGTAGCTGGATTATCTGGTCCAAACAAGTGTTTTCTTTTTTCAAATATAGTTTTAAACATAAATAAAGCCTTTTGTACATTACCCTGTTCTAACAATATTTCAGCATTGTTAATGTTACTAGATACATTATCTTGTTCTTGTAATACTTGTTTTAAATGTTCGACTCCAGAAAAGTCAGAAAGCATTGCAACAACAACTAATGTTTTCTTCTCTTCATTACGAGCACTCATTACAGCTCGTATTGTATTAATGTTCTTTATTTTATTTAAATCTTTAACAATTTTTGAGTCTCCGTTTTTAATATTTAAAAATGATTCATCTATTAAATTTAAAAGGCTAGTTACTTTTTCATCACTTGTAAGATCTGACGGTGTTTTACCACAATTGGAAACAGCATTATATACAGCACCATTATACAATAAAGCTTTAGCAATTTTCAAATGAGAAAATTTAGCAGCATAATGCAAAGGAGTGTAAGAATCATTATCAACTACATTGGGATTAGCATTATGCTGCAACAGAACATTCACTATTCTATCGTAACCTTTCCAAGAAGCATAATGTAAAGGTGTCAATCCATTTCCATATCTGACATCAACGAGTGCTCCTTCTGCAATTGAGTTCTCAACCTCTGGAGGGGTATTAGACTTTACAGCTTCACATAATTTCTCTGTACATTTTAAAAATTTGATGATATCTTTATCATGAAATGGACTAAAAAGTCTTCTGATCAGAAAAAACGCACATTTTTCATACAAGACTTCTTTTTTATATAAGGCACCATTTTTTAATAAAACTTCAACAATATCTCTATACCCAAAAGAAATAGCTATAAGCAGAGGACTAAAGCCATTCATATCCACAGCATTCACATTGGCACCTTGTGCAATTAAATAATTTGCAACTTCTAAACGATTTTTAACTGCAGCATAATGCAGTGGTGTCCGATTAACAGTTCCAGTGTCATTAACACTTGATCCCACACTAAGGAAAAATTTTACTGCATCTAAAAATCCTTCTCTGGCAGCAATGTGTATCGGCTTTTCATTAAAATTAGTCTTAGCATTTATATCAGACCCTTTGTTAACAAGAAATTTTACAGTCTCAATATTATTTCCTTCTGCTGCAATATGCAAAACTGTCCAATCATTGTTTCCTTTCGCATTTAAATCTATTTTTTGGTAATCCAATAGCATTTTTACAATTTGTAAATGACCAAATGAAACTGCAAATTGAAAAGGTGTTCTATTCTGATAATCTTTAACATCAATATTAATGTTCTTTTCAAGTAAGATTTTTACTATATTAATATGACCTGCTGCTGCTGCAGCATGTAATGGAGTGAGACCTTTATCATTTATAACAGTGACCTTTGCACCATTTTTAATGCATATTTGGACAATTGCTTCATTACCTTTTCTTGCTGCTACATATAGTGGCGTTTCTTTGTGAAAATTTATGGAATTAATTTCAGCACCTTTTTTAATAAGAGTATTTACTATTTCCTTATGTCCTCTTTCAGCAGCGATGTGCAGTAGAGTACAATTTTCTTCATATTTAGTATTAACTTGTGCTTTACCTTCAAGTAGAATTTCTAAAATATCTTTATTTCCACATGTAACTGCAAGAAATAAAGCATTATTTTGATCATTCACATTTGCTCCACTTTTGATTAGAATTTTTGCCAATTCTCGATTATTGCTTTTAACAGCCGACAACAGAGGTGTGCCAGAATTACTTTTAATATTAACATCAGCATTATTTGCTATCAAAGTTTCAACAATTTCTTTAAATCCAATGTCTACAGCTACATGTAATGGTGTTTCACCTTCAACAGTTTTAGCATTGACTTCAGCTTTGTTTTTTATCAGAAGTTCAACAATATGTTTGTGGCCTCCTATAACAGCTGCATGTAATGGTGTTAGGCTTTTAGTACTTTGAGCATTGACATCAGCATTACTTTTTATAAGAAAAATTACAGCATTTCTGTGACCATTAAATGTAGCTACTAGCAACGGTGTAAAATCTGAATGATTATTAGCATCAATTTTAGCTTTATGCTTTATTAAAAGATCTATAACATCTTTATGACCATTCTGGGCAGCTGCATGCAATATTGTATTACCTTTGATATCCTGAACATTAACTTTAGCTTTATTTTCTATAAAAATACTAACAGTATGTCTGTGACCGTTCAGTGCAGCTACATGGAGTGGTGTTATACCATTTACATCCTTAATATTGATGTCTGCTCCACTTTTTATTAAAAATTTAACTATTTTTTTATGACCATTTAATGATGCATAGTACAAAGGTGTTGCACCTAATTTATCTTCAGCATTGATATCAACATTCTGTTTAAGGAAAATATTCACTATTTCTAAATGACCACCTCGTACTGCCAGATGTAATGGAGTTACACCTCTAAAAGTTGCAGAACTAATATTGGCTCCATATGCTAATAAAATTTTAATTATTTCTTCATGTCTATCTTTGGCTGCATAGTGTAAAGGTGTATTATAGTAAGTTTTATCCGTGGCATTGGCATTAGCTCCATGCTCTAACAAAAGTTTAGTTATCTCTACATGGCCACTTTCTACTGAATAATGTAATGGTGTGCAACCATTTATCACTCTCGCATTAACATTAGCTTTGTTCAAGATCAAAGTGCTCACTATTTCTAAATATCCATAGTATGCTGCAGCATGCAATGGTGTCCAATTTTGATCATTTCTAGCATTTACATCTGCTCCATTTTCAAGTAAAAAGTTCACCGATTCTAACTGTCCATATTCAGCGGCTGCATGTAAAAGAGTATGACCACCTAATAATTCATCATTAATATCTAAATTTTTTCTGATTAGAACCTTACATACATCAATGTGGTTATTAATTATAGCATGATATAATGGTGGCAAAATAAATCTGAATAATGGATCTTTATTTTTAATAACAACTTGAGCTTTATTCTTCAATAAAACATTCACAGTATCTTTATGGCCATTTTCAGCAGCATAATGTAGAGCTGTTTTACCATGTTTATCAATATCATCAATACATATATCCGAATTTTTAATAAAATATTCTACAATGTTTTTTCTTCCATATGCGGCAGCAATATGCAGTGGATTCTGGCCATCAGTATTTTTAACATTTGTATTTAAATTATGATCAAGGATATATTTTACTATTTCCAAACTGGACCCCTTAGCAGCAATATGCAATGTTGTACATGAATTAAGATTTGTTGCATTTATATCAGCCCCTTTTTTGAGACAATCTTTAAAATTTTCCAGATTTTCATTTTCTATGGCAGAAAACATATTTTCTTGATTAATGATAATAAATAATCCCCGGTTAATTTTTTCTCTGACTCTGAATGGATCGTCAATTATTACTTTGCCAATTTTCTTCTTCTTGTTTATTATATTCTCTTCAGTTAACTTGTTAGCATTCAAAACAATTGCCATTGATGGATCAGCTAAAAATGCATCAACCAGAATATTATCATGAGCAAGATGATTACGCAAACATTTTCCAGTCAATAAAGGAGTATTATCATCTAAATAAAGTACATTGTCTTCCAAATAATGTTGAGAGCAACCTAATATTGACATTATATCCAAAACAAGCATTTCTATTACAGCTTGCAGCTTTTTATCATTTTTATAGAAAGATAATTTTTCAGCAGATTTCTCATTTAATGAATTATTATTCAAAATATTCTTTAATTCTGACAATTTTGATGTCAGCTGATTTTCTTCTTCTTTAGTTACAGTTTTAATCATCTTTTTTTGTCGATACCTGAAAAACCATTCCTCTTTGAGACTTTTCCTTAGTTCTTCAATCCATTTAATGTCACTAACTTCAAATTTAACAATGAATGAAATGTCCCAAACTAGTCTCCTTATTTTTTCAACATCATCATTCTGCATTCTTGACTGAGCACTGTGAAATATTTTCAGAGACAGTTCTGCAATATCTTTAAAATTAAATGTCTCTGCTCCAGGAAAAACATTATTTAAAACTGTATGAGCACGTAATTTTATTACTTCAATATCTTTATTCTCTAATTTACAACCGTAAGACAAAGTTTTTAATGCTGCATATCCTTTGGCATAATTAATCATAATATCTTCAGATTTGGTTTTAGCCAATTTAATAACAGTATTTATTTTACTAATCAGCTCTTCTTCGTAATGTGTCTTTTTTGTTAAATTGTTGCAT
The DNA here is from genome assembly GCA_963930645.1 of Salticus scenicus. Classification (NCBI taxonomy): domain Eukaryota; kingdom Metazoa; phylum Arthropoda; class Arachnida; order Araneae; family Salticidae; genus Salticus; species Salticus scenicus. The sequence continues at coordinate 247,206,807 of OZ005656.1, forward strand.
AGTTCATTAGTGAGTTTTTCAAGCTTCAAAAGTTCTGACATTTCAAAATTTTCACGAATTTGCTTCTCTAGTCCACTGTTTCTAAGTACTTTCAAAACATTGTTTATTTCATTCAAGCATTTACTGCTAATGACTTTATTTAGAAGTGTTTTAATTAATTTAATTTTCTTCTTATAAAGTATATCAGCAATTACATCAGCAATTTTTTTAGCATCATTTTGAATGCCTGTGAAAAAATCTATGTCCGTGTTCGCCTCAATTTCTGTTCTCTTATGTAAAGAATCAGCATGTGAAAATGAAATACGCATATCCATGATTACTTCTCTTGTATTCTTTTGCAATGACTGTAGTAGAAGCTGAGCTGTTTCACTTGATAAATTAGGTGATTCGAGTGAATTTTTTAAATATTCTCCAATAACTTGTAAAACTCTAGTCATAATTAAATGTCCTTCCCTCTCTTGAGGTGAAACTGATGATGCCAATTTAATGTAAATATTTATTCTTTCTAAGGAATAAATATCTCTGATTTCCTGATAATCATTATATAATTCAATAAATTGAGGATAATTGCAAGTAATATTTTTGATAATTTTCTCTCGCTTTAAATTTGGGAGTTTTGAAAGCTCACTGATATTCATGGGTTCTAAATTATTTTTTATTTCTATAAGTTGGTTCATGAAACTATCCAAATGATTAAGTAATTTATCTTTATCCAATAATGCATGATAAAACAGATTTATTTCCTGCTGCTTTGAGTGAGAAGATGCAAAAGCAACCAAGCAGAATTCCATTTCTTCCCATGGTAATCTATCATAGGTTGACTTTAATTTTCTCTTTAATATATGAATATTCTGTGCAATGGACCTAAGAATAAATAAGAATTTCTCATCAATTGTTTCTGTACCTGCATAGTGTTCAGTAAGCATGTTGAAATGTTCAAGCAGTAACTTAATTCTTTCTATAATATTACTATAATTAGGTTTAATATTTTGATCATGACTCAAAGAATTTGAGAAAAACCTTAAGTCAATTAATTTGTTTTCAACAAATATTTCTATTTGATCAGACAAAGGAACATTCTTTAGTCTTAATTCTTCAAAAGCTCTAGAAAGGATTTCATCTAATTCTTCTGAATGGGCAGAAAAGTAATTACCTGGCCAATTAATAAGCATATTAAGGAGCTCGACATTTCCTGAACGAATGGCATAGTAAAAAGCATTAACGCCTGACTCATCTTCATCAGATGGTGATATAGTAGTTTTTCCTAGAACCAGTGATAAATTATATAAAACTGTGCTGCATTTGCCAAATAAATTCCTGAGAATCTCAATTTTATTATGTTTACAAGTCAAAATAACTAAATTAGTATTTCTGATTGGGTTCTCAACATCATCATAATAATTTTTGAGAGTAGTAGATTTTTCTACATTAGAAGTATAAATGATAATTTTGGATAATTTTAAGAAATTCTCAATATTATTAGCCAATATACTGTTTTGAAGTTCAACGAGAATTTTCAAATACAGGTCTTTCGAATATGTTTTATCATACTTTAAATACTCCTCTAAAAAGTCCTCTTGGGAATTTGAATTGAGCAATTTTAATTGATAAAAATCATTTTGTTTCATGGGCATAAACATAAAATGAGGCATTTTGTTAATTAAATTTTTGCAATAAACCTAATTCCGAATACTCATTCCAATTTAATAGTACTAATAACATACTCACTAATTTTTGAGAACAGAAATAAATGCAAAGCGGAATACTTCCCAATGTCAAGTTTTAATAGCAACTAGCAACTGATAATAACATGTGAAAATACTTGATATTTCACATCTCATTCAAAACATAATATTGAAACCTAACCAACGAAAGAACCAAAAGCAGATCAGTTTAACTGGAATGGAAGAATAACTTTTTTCAAATACAACAACAATTACAAAGAGTGTTGAGGTCAGCGCTAACTTTTTTCGAACTCAAACCGAAACTAAAACTGAACCGTAAACTTGTTGCCAATATTTCTAGACAAAAATTTGTAACAAAAGCATGAGGCATGGAGGTAGATCGTACCACCGTAACATTTTTGTCTGTGTCCATGTTATCGTTATCGGCCAAAGATTTCTGATGTCGAAAAAAAGTTTGGCATCAGCCATTAGTAGGTAATCAAACGAATGAAACTCGACAATAGTAATAGACCATAGAATAATAATAAAGGAAAAAGGAGCACGCTAATACTCTAATGCTTACAAACCCCTTCTAGTGAAATGACAGCGAAAGCTACTTTTGCTCCTCTCAACCTTGAAGTAGTGTAGGGCACCCATCCTCAGCGCATTTATCGCTGTTTGTTGTTGGTGCTGCCTCGCAGACTGATTGACAGAGAGACGAGACGATTCAAAAATCTCGCCAACCAATCAGATGGAAGCACTGTTACAACCCTATACCCAGCATTCCTGGATATTACAAACCGAAACCAAAACACGTACGCTCCTTCTTCCTTTATTATTATTCTATGTAATAGACACGGAGTAATATTTAATAGAATGAAATTTTGAAAATATTGAAATATTGCATAGCTTTGGGCGGGTTCATCAGTCATTACAAACGCGATACAAGCTTCTTTTTTTTACTTTCTTCTATGCCTCCCATATGTAATATAGAGAAAGTATTGGATTCGTGAAAATTTTCGACCTCTGTTTTTTGATGGATTTACACGTTTTGGGATGTCCAGAACACGAATTGATAGTTTTAAAAAAAGTCTCTGCTTTCGACCGGTCGTGGATCAAATGTCTCAGGGCTCAATTGGATCCACGGATCCCTCTTTTAATCCGTGGTTAGATCGGTCGAAGTGATCCAGAGGCTGGACTCACCCTTTTAATTGTTCTAAGACCTAAGAAAAATTATATGAAAGGATATGGGATAAGTTTTCATCAATAAGTTATATTTGACCAATTTCTGAAAAGTACAATTTTTATAATCCGTTGCTTTGTTATTATCATGAAATAATTAATATTTTCATATTTAATAGAATTTTTTTTTTTTTAATTTAAAAATGTTTTACTATTTTATATTAGTAAGTACAGTCGGCAGCGAAAGTATTTGAGCACTAGCAAAAATCCCTGTCTAAAAAAAAGGACACTTAATACTGCTTTCTTAAATAAAACCTTGTCGAGTCATGTTCTTTGTCAGTCTAAGAACATAATTCGACAAGGTTTTATTTAACAAAACAGTTTTATGCGCACTTTTTTTATATGGGGATTATTGGCTAGTACTCGGATACTTTTGCTGCCGACTGTAATATGGAATTTCCAAAATTCTTTTATCTCTGGGGGATCACCAAAGCGGGAGAACCATCCCTTCTGTGGAGGATCAAAATTGTGATGGCATGTCTTCGGTCCACCTCTAAGGGTGAATCCAGACAGTCACCAATTGCCCATTTCGCAGCACTAGTGTGACGTAAAACCCATCCAATCCGAATCCAAAATTCTTTTAAATATAGTTAGCAGCGGCGTAAGTAAAGCCCGGCTAGTTTTAATATATAAGAAAGGTTCAAATATTAACTAAGTTAATAGATATAGTAAAAAAAAAGAAAGAAAGAAAAATGATTTTGAAACTGTATCTGGAGTTTTCCATTCACCTTTAGTATAAAAATTATTCTTACATTTTATTTGTAAAAGATGGCCATTAGACGGTAAAATGACCGTTTTTTCCTGGATGAAAAGGAATCATATTTTCCTCTTCGATGACCAATATATGCTTTATTACTGTATCTATGAATTCAAGTAGTATCTAATCTTTATCTATATATATAAAAATGAATTGCTGTTCGTTAGTCTCACTAAAACTCGAGAACGGCTGAACGGATTTATCTTATCTTAGTCTTGAAATGTTCGTGGAGGTCTAGGGAAGGTTTAAAAGGCGAGAAAAAATCGAATAATTTCCGGGAAAACCCTAAAAACAGCCCTTTTCTATTTCCCATACAAACGTTTTCTAAAGTCAATTTGAACTTTATTGCTATTCAATAAAGTTTAGGTGTGTTCCTAACGGCTGATGGCTGAGCTACAAAATTTGCATGTTGATTCGTAATGACCTCCCCTGATGCACCTCGAAGCCGGATTTTCGAATTTTGTTTTAGTTTTCTTTTAATTAATTAAAATGTTAAAATAAAAACCTTCTAATAACTGATAAATTGGCCATTTAATTTTAATCCTTAATTTAATTGTTGCCAAAAAAAATTATTCTTTTTTGGACAGAAAAAAAGAAAAAAAAACGTGAACAATAAAAATTACATTTATTTAAAATATTTAATTTTATTCCTTAATTTAATTGTTGCCAAAAAAATTATCATTATTTTTTCGGCGGAAAAAAAAAAAAAAAAAAAAAAAAACGTGAACAATAAAAATTACATGTATTTAAAATGAGGAAAGTAAATTAAAAAAATTAGAAATATCAGTCGTATCGTTACAAATAAGATACCAAATGAAAGATGCAATTTTTGTGAATCCAACGGATTAAACAGCTTATCGATCGGACAATTAGATTTTTTAAAATTAACTAATGTATGTATTTTATAAATTTTCTTTCACAAACACAAACGTGTAGTATACAGCCTGTACAACACTAGACCAAATTGAAGTTCAAATTTCATCAATATTTAAATAAATAAATGAAAATAAAAATATGCTTAATGGGAAATATCACGGAGTAATATTAATAGGAGTTGAAGGTCCAATGGGAGAAAGCTACGAAACTGTGATCTAAATTTTTGGTAAATATTGAGGGCGCCACTTGTCATTCCTCCCTACCTCGGCGCGGATATACTGTTGTTTTCAATAGAATTTTGCTGGAGTACATTTAATTTTTTTTTATTTTAAGCAATTTAATTTCTTTGTAAGTTCTTAAAACTGCACAATTCAGATGTTTCAAATAAATGTTTCGTTCCTAGTTGTAAAACAGGCTATGATAGTGATAGGAAAAACAAAAAAAAAAAAGCCCTAGGAGAAAAATAAAGTCCGAGTTCGTGTTTTCTGCACCTAAAGTAAGTTTATTTTTTTTCTTTACAAAATTTCATCCATTCTCCTTCCTCCCAATTATCTGTTTTAGCTAGCTTCGGTTCATAAGAATCGTCATTTTTTAAAAGCTCTCTTTCAAGGTAAAATTAGTATAAAATGGCTCTTAAAAAAAACATGTTGGTTAGAATACTCTATTTAATGAAATTTGCTTTCAATCGAAATTTTTCCAGCTTGATATTATTTTTAAAAAAATAATTAAAACGAGACATTTCCCCATTGAATAACATTGCGGAAGCTGGAGAGAAGGAAGGATTGCACGCTGGCGCCATCTGTAAACATTAGAAAACAACATCACAAAATTTCAGAGTTACCTTCTTCTCCTGTCTTTTTACTCCGTGGGAAATATATATAACCATTAAAAGTTTAGTTGTCTAAAATATGTCAGAAATAGCGCTCATAGCATATTGTTACAAGGTATTAAGTCTTATTTTTACAAGGGATAAAATCTAAAATGGTGACAAAAATTCAAAAGTCGCCAAAGAGAGCTATATTAAGGCGGTACTATGATCATGCTTACAAACCATGAATACTAATAACCACAAAAAATTAATTGTCTCATGCAACAGACGTAGCCGGTCATAGCATATTATAATATTTAGCGTGAAATTGTTATCATTTTTATGGTTGATCGGGGATAAACAAAATAAACATAGGAAATAACGTAAAAGCAAATATTATGTGCACCACGTATAGTGTTGTTCATATGTAACTGGGATTCAAATATAAAGGGGATACTTCATTTTTTTTTTTTCGATACTATCTATTTCGAAACTGTTATCTAATAAGGACTTAATGCAAGCCTATTGGTAAACCATTGTCTCAGGTAATAGGGACAAGCGCCCGAGTTTTAGCGGATGACCAAATCGCTACCGAAGGCAGCAGGGATCCGAAGCGAGCTTTTGAGCAATTTTAGTATTTTATTTTATTTTTATAAAGCTATATAGAAAAGAGTTTCCTTTAAATTTAGTGACCAGCGAAGCGGGCAAAGCCTGCTAGTATGTATATATAAAAGGCAATGTCTGCGTGTGTGTGTGTCTGCGGACAGCGTAGCGCAAAGTCAGTAGCTCGGACAGTCACGTTATTCGACATGAAGGTGCCCACAGAAAGGTCCTAGTTAACCTCGAAGGCTGTTTTTTGAATTTTTGATTAGTTTTCTTTCAAATTAATTAAAATGTGAAAATAATAACTTCATAATAGCTTTAAAATTAGCCATTTAAATTTCATCCATAATTTAATTGTTGCCAAAAAAATTTATGAGTTCATTTCTTTTCTTTTTTTCGTCAGGAAAATAAATACATTTATTTAAACGTGAAAAATAAAAAAATTGTAAAAAATTAAATTATACATCTCACAAAAATTGATGTCATTATCCCTTTAAAAATGTTAGACATACTGATTAAGTGCTAATATAGTTTATGATGATGTTCTAAAAGGATTCGTTATTTTTAAAACTATAATTTTTATATTTTTACTGCCAAGTTTTTGTTAAATAAAAAACTTCCCATGACGTCACATTCGAATGCACAGCGTTCCTTTACTACTCTAAACTTTATTATCATAAATTTATTTTAATTTTATCAGTTTAATTTATAAATCCTCATGGGCATTTTTTTTAATTTTGAAGCTGAAGTACACTGACCATATTTCGCCAAGAACTTTAATTTATCAATAGTCATTTTAAGCCGAATAGCGTATCAAAAATATAAATAAATTATAAAATATTGCAGAAAAAATATAGGAACAAAAATAATAGTCACATAAATGATCTATTTTTATCTGAGTAGATATTTTTATGAGAAAAAATATGCGGTTTTAGAAATAGAAAATTTATTTCAACTAGTTGGTATAGATGGACTCTGCTCAGTTCCCCATCATGTATATATATAAACATAAACTTCTAGAACAGGTCATTCTCTTAACATAGCTATCATGTTAAGAGAAATGAATTTGGAAAAACGTTTGACACAGTGACAGAATGAAATCGCCGCCTAATAGGCTATCCACCGTTCCCTTCGATATATTTATCTTATTCTAATCTATTAATTTACTAGCAGACCCGGCCACACGTTGCTGCGGCTAAGTAATACGTTGATAATTTGATAAGGTATATAGTATTTCCCCACAACTGGATTTGGCGATTTTTTTTTTTTTTTTTTTTTGCGCCTTTTTGAACGATAACGAAGTCGTTCTGGATTCTTTGCAATAAAATACGGTAACCTGCATGCTTTTATTTTAGATTTATGATTTAGCTTATGGTTTTATCATTTATGATTTTTAGATTTATGATTTATCCATAATCGCCAAATCCAGTTGTGGGGAAATACTATTGTTGTTACCCACAACTATAACTAATAATATAACTTCAGTAATTATATTCGGATAATTATAACTTCAGTATCAGTATATCCCCGCAGCTTTTCTTTGGCGCCGTTTTGAACGATAACGATGTCGCTCTGGACTGTTTGTGATATAATATGGCAGCCTATATGTTGTTTATTTTGGATTTATTATTTTATGTTTTTGATTTATGATTTAGATTATCATTTATCATTTATAGATTTATGATTTAGCCATAATCGCCAACAAAAAATTGCCAAATATCGTTGTGGGGATATACTGATTAATATATTACTGAAAAGATTAATATATTTTAACGAAGTGGTGAGAAGATTCTGAGTATGTTAAAATTTTAATAGTAAATTCAAGTTAATCAAGAAGATAAGAAAATTGCAAGATTTTAAGATCGCATTTTCAGCAATAAATATGAGTCAAAATTTAATGCAAAATACATATATAAATCACAAATTTAATCAGGAACGTTAAATTGGTAAGTTATTAAAGAAAAAGTAAAGAAAAATAAGAGAAAAAATTAATTAAAGTTTCGAACATCGATCATATAGATTAGCGTTACAAAACAAATAAACAGTCCTAAACTCTTCCAGACTTTTAAATAAGTTTTAAATTAAGTTTTAAAATTTAATGTTAAATAAAACAGACTTTTAAATAAGTTTTAAAATATTGAAATGGTTACTTTTTATTTAGAACGTTATGTATAGATCACAAATTTCTTAAAGAAAACGAAGTGATACAGATAGAATAATGCAACAAAAATTGAAAAAGCAAGGTTATGTCGTAAATAAATTTTTAACACACGTGTCACGTGAAATAAATTGTAGCATATACATAATGTATCTGATATAAGATATTAACATGTTGCAGCGGAATAAATTTCATATCTATCATCCTTGGCGGAAAAAAAATAATATCGCCAAATTATCTGGCGCACACATTTAATTTCTTTCAAAAATCATGGTTATTTTAACAAGTTATATTAAGAGAGTAATGAATAATATGAAACAATATTTCACACAATACATATTACGAAAATATACACCTAGCTTGTATATTTTCGTGTTACGTTTTTGATCGCCAAATACGAAAAACTCCAAGGACGACAGAGCTTTAAAATTTAAAATTAAAATTTTGTCAATTTAACAGCAAAATAACTCAATCTAACGTATGCACATGATAAATAATACATATCTATACAAAAATATGGGGATTAAAATCCGGAAATAATTTTCCTCGTTTTTAATAATTTTTTACAAAAAATACAATGGGCCATTAACATAAGAAATCTTTTTCTTGATTTCACAGACTGTCAGTGACGCCACACTTCGCTTGTGTATAACTACATACTTTATCAATGCGAATAAAATCTTTAAATTGATTATGACGTCAATTTTTGTGAGATGAATAATTTAACTTTTTATAATTTTTTAACGTTCACGTTTGATTAAATGTATTTATTTTTATGTCGAAAGAAAATAAACTCGTATTTTTATTTATTTATTTTTTTTTTTTTTTGGCAACAATTAAATTAATGGAACTCACAGATATTTTGGAGCAACTTTAATAAAGGTCTATAATTAACAAATAATTGCAATAAAACAATATTGTGACAATAAATTGAGATAAAAACTATCCTATCTCTCAAGTTGGACCAAACTGCATACAGTGTGCAAAATTTCATTAAAATCGGTTCCTTAGTTTAGGAGTTTACCCCGGACAAACATCGTGACACGTAATTTATATATATATACAGATTTTATTAGGGTAAATTTCGTAGTTTAGTTTTCACGCTACTATTTCCAATGCAACAATCCTCAAAATGCATATTTATATGGAAAATTTTCAATTTTGTTATGTTGATAAAATCTTAAATAACGAATAGCTTACGAATTTTTCCTATTAGAATATTTGTAATCAGTCATGTTCATACAAGTATCATAAATGCTATTTTGAAGTTGTCTGATATATTTATGATTCTGAAAATGGCCGTTTATGCTAAATTTTGTATTCTTCTGCCATTTTAAGAGGATCGTAAATTCTAAATAACTTATGAATTTCTTAAATTAGAAAATTCATACTCTATGGTATTCATGTCAGTATCCTAAATAATATTTCAAAAGTGGTCTGACACCTTTAAGATGAAAATATCCCTCAAGATTGACGCTTGTGGGAAATTTTGCCCTATTCTGCCATGTTAAGAAATTCGTAAATTTCTAATAACTTACGAAATTTTTATATTGGAAAATTCATAGTCAGTGATATTCATGCCAGTGTCCTAAATAATATTTCAAAAGTAGTCTGGCATCTTTACGATGAGAATATCTTTCAAAATTGATGTTTATGGGACATTTTGCCCTATACTGCCATGTTAAGAAATTCGTAAATTTCCAATAACGTGCGAAATTTTCAAAGTAGCATATTTATAGTTACGATGCTCATTCCGGCATCAAAACTGATATTTTAAAACTGGTCTGACATTTTTACAGTAAAAAGTTTCCATTTAATGCACGCTTAAGTGAAATTTTGTCCTATTCTCACATGTTAAGAAAATCATAAATTTCAAATAACTTATGAAGTTTTTAATTCGAATGTTGTAAATGAATAGGGTTCTTGCCAGTATCGAAAGTAATATTTAAAAACTGGTCTGACCTCTCTGCGATTATTTGTTCGTCAGATATCGTGTAAACAGACTAACAAACTAACACACTAACAGACACCCTACAGACGGACACCATACAAATTTTTTCATTTTCGGATTCCTCACACCTGAAAACGTGTAAATAGGTCAAAAAACCGAGGTCGAAAATTTTCACGATTAAGTTCCCCATACCTATAGTATGATGGGGAACTAACAAGCACTATTTTAAACTTAAAAACCGTCGAAAATATAAACAGAATATAAAGGTTTCTTATAAATTAACGAAAAGGTGCAACCGATAAAAATATAAGCAAAAGAAGTACTGAAAAACTTTCCTCTTTTAATTCAAGAAAAAAAAAAAAAAGAAGAATTAATTTTTAATTAAACTCTCATCATAATCTACATCTAAAATGTATTTTTTGTCCGTACATAGAGAACTTAGTATTAATGAATGAATATTTTTCGAACTTAGAATACCTAATGAATGCCACAGTTCAATGTACAATCTAGAAATAATGTTTCAGTCACTGAATTATTCTTTGAATTCTCCCACAGAGATTGAATTGTTCATTTTAAAGGACATTTTACCATGTTTTTATTAACTTCTATTCTTATTTGTTTGTCCGGTATAAATCTGGCAATCGAATTTTAACTAACTTCCCTACTAGCTAGACATTTGAAACTTTCACAGTAGCTCAGAACCCGGTGACAACACAATACTTCGAAGTCCGATTTTCGAATAGTTTTTTTTTTTAAATTAAAATATGAAAATAATAAGCTACTAATAGCGTTAAAACAGCCATTAAAATATTAGCTATAATTTAATTGTTGCCAAAAAAAGAAATTTACGAGTTCATTTTCTTTCGACATAAAAATACATTTAATTAAACGTGAACATGAAAAAATTATAAAAAGGTAAATTATGCATCTCGTAAAAATTGACGTCATTATCACTTTAAAAATTTTATGCATATTGGTAAGACTTCTATGATTCATCAGAAAATTTAAAACATGGTATATAAAAAGTCTTTTTTTTTTTTTTCAATCTTATAATTATTTTAATTTGTTTATTTTTTTTTCCTTTATGTTCCCCATCATACTACAGGTATGGGGAACTTAGGTAATCGTGAAAATTTTCGACCTCGGTTTTATGACTTTTTTATACGTTTCCAGGTGTGAAGAATCCAAAAATATCAAAATGGGTATTATGTCCGTCTGTAGGGTGTCTGTTAGTTTGTTAGCATGTTAGTCTGTGTACACGATATCTCACGAGCAAGTGGACGCAAAGAGATCGGACAAGTTTTAAAGTATTAGTTATGACACTGGCAAGAACCCTATTCTTTCGCAACATTCTAGTTAAAAATCTTCAGAAGTTATTCGAAATTTACGATTTTCGTAACATGGGGGAATAGGGCAAAATTTCACTTAAACCTGCATGAAAAGAAATATTTTTATCATAAAGATGTAAGAACAGCTTTTAAATATCAATTTTAATGCCGGAATGAACATCATTAACTAGAAACATGCTACTTTGAAAATTTCGCAAATTATGCGAAATTTACGAATTTCTTAACATGGCAAAATTTCGCAAAAATGTCCCTTTTGAGGGATATTTTCATCGTAAAGATGTCAGACTACTTTTAAAATATTATATAAGATGCTGGTATAAGCATCCTTGACTATGAATTTTCCAATTTAAAATTTCGTATGTCACTGGAAATTTACGATTTACTTAATATGGCGGGATAAGAAAAAATTTCGCATGAACGCTCACTTTGAGGGATATTTTCATCGTAAAGATGTCAGACTACTTTTAAAATATTATATAAGATGCTGGTATAAGCATCCTTGACTATGAATTTTCCAATTTAAAATTTCGTATGTCACTGGAAATTTACGATTTACTTAATATGGCGGGATAAGAAAAAATTTCGCATGAACGCTCACTTTGAGGGATATTTTCATCGTAAAGTTGTCAGAATAGTTTTGAAATATCATTTAAGATACTGGAATGAACATCCCTGACTATGAACTTTTTAATTTAAAAATTTCGTAAGTTATTTGGAATTTACGATTTATTTAACAAGGCAGAATAGGGTGAAATTGAGAATAAACGTCCATTTTGAGGATCATAAATATGTCAAACAACTTCAAAATAGCATTTATGATACTTGTTTGAACAGGATTGACTACAAATATTCTAACAGGAAAATTTCATAAGTTATTCGAAATTTAAGATTTTATCAACATAGCAAAATGGGGCGATATTCCATATAAATATGCATTGGAAATAGTAGCATGAAAATGAACTACGAAATTGACCCCAATAAAATAAATTAATAGATTAGAATAATAAGTTAAATATATCGAAGTGAACAGTGGGTAGCCTATTAGACGGGGATTTCGTTCTGTCACTGTGTCAAGCGTTTTGTCAAATTCATTTATTTCTCTTAACATGAATGTAATATGTTTTGAACTAGAAATTTATAAGAACATACGTATGATGGGGAATTGAGCAGAGTCTACCTATGCCAACTAGTTTTTATTATTTTTTTAAGCATGAACAGAATTTATATAAACTTTAAAAAACTATAATAATAAAGCCACGAATCATGAGACACGGCCGTGTCTCCGTGACGCAGCAAAGCTCAAACGAAGCTTACCTGCGACGCCATATATACAGCCAGTGTTGCCAGATGAAAATTTAAATTATCCCTACTTTATGGAGAAAAAATCCCTACATTCCCTACGTTAAAACATTTTTACCCTACAAAATACCCTACAATTCAAAACTATTAATAGAAATTATATAAAATCATATTATTATTATTATTTTAATATTTTCTAGCATTAAAACAAAAAAACATGATCATTATTATTAAAATACACATAAGTTGATTGTTGAAACAAACGGACAAATAAAAACGGGTACCAAATATATGTATACAAATGTATATTTGTGAAAACACAGTAAATAAAATGAACTATGTTTCTATAGGGCAGTTCCTTGTTTGTAAACAAAAATCTCAACTTTTATGAGTGGTTGGCAAAAAGGCTTGGGAAAAGCATAGCGATGGCGATTACTTGATTACTACCAACGGAAAATCAATGGTGGGCGGGGCGCGGGAAAGTCCAGCGCGCTTTTTTGCCAACCACATGACGTCACGAGGAAATGCTTTTGTTTAAATTTAATACTGTCAGCTCTTTATTTTATTAAATCAAACAGCTAGTCTTATTTGACATCTTTTCGTATCAAACTTACCTAATAAATTTAATTTTGTGATAAATAATGGATGTTTAACCAGCAAATATCGACTTGATAGGTACCTTACTCCGACTCCTTAGGGGGTGTGGCTACACGAGATGGGTGGTGTGATCACATCAAAGAGAAATAAAAAGACTAATTTACAGAAAGGAAAATGAAAGATAACGCATATTGACGTAAAACAAAATAAAATACAGTTTTAGATCTGTATAATATATTTACGATTAAGATTTTGTACTGCAAAATATATTTTATTTGAGGGGTGGGTGTATACAAATTACAAATAACTTGACAATTGGCATTTCGAGGAAATTTAATTTGAACATGTACATGACTTATTGTCTAATTTATTTTAAAACTTTGATGTTAATTATATGAAAATATTAAATAAATGTTATATATTTTATTAAAATTATATAATAAATTTACCATTTCGGAATAATAGTAATAATAATAAAAGGGAGGTCATTTAAAAAATATGCAAATTTTCCAACTATTATAATTTATGCCGGCGCAATTATAATAATGCCCTTTTCCTCCCTTACTAATTTTCTTGAGTAATTTTCCCCAGTATGTAACTAAGATTAAATAGGAAGAAAACAACTCTTATAAAATGTAGCAAAAGTACGAGAAGTAGAGGGCGGTACTAATAGTGCACTTACACTGGAATAAATTATAGATGTTAGCAATTCTGAGTTATGAAATGTTTCACTTCGCATCAATCTGTAATAAAATAATGTATCAGAAACAAGGTATTGTAAGCAACTTTTTTACAGATAAGTTTAAAACTTTTTGCGTTTTCAAAAAGAATTTTAAATTTTTCATTAAATAGAAAAATCCCTACAAAACAGAATTTTAAAAAAATCCCCCCCCCCTACGCCAAAATCAGAGCTAAATAACCCTACTGTAGGGAGAAATCCCTACATCTGGCAACACTGTCTTCACATGACCATCCCCTCCACAGCTCCAGCACTTTATCTTCCGATCCTTTATTTCCTTATTATTTTCCAGGCTGCACAATCTCTTTAAGATCTCTGCGAGACTTCTCTTCATTTTATTTTCATAAGCAGGCGTATCATTTAATGAGACTGCTCTTATCGTATGGCGGTCTTTGCGGGAGGCTTGTTGGGCTGCCTCTATCCTAAGTGCACAGCCGAAAGCTGATTCTACGTCTCTGATGTTGGAGAGTCTCAGCGCTTTTTGAATTTCTGGATCCCGAACAGCATCGATAAAGTACTGAAGGGCTAAGTCGTTTCGAGTGTCAGCATGACAGTCTGAGAATGCTAGGTGTGACAGTCTCTGAATGTCCGCTGCCAGCTCTTGCAAACTTTCGCCCATTTTCTGGTAACGCTATTTTAGCTGGAGGCGACTATAGTCTTTAGAACACTTCTCTCCGAACCGTAGTTCCAGTGCTCTAGTCAGGGCCTCGAAGCCGTTCCTTTCTTCTTTAGAAACATTTCTCAGTATCTCGGCTGCATATCCCCGTAATACTGCTGCTAAGTGGACTGACTTGGCGGTAGAGTCCCAGCCGTTAGCTTCAGCTACGGTGGAAAACTGCGTCTTATATACATGCCAGGAGGAACTGCCGTCGTAGGTGGATAGCTTAATCAATTCCTGATTCTGGATTCTTCTCTCTTTCTTTTCAGTTTCCTGGGGCATGGATTCTAACTTTTCTTCCACTTTTCTCTCCAGATCTTCTTCTATTCTCTTCAATCTCTGAAAACCTTTTCAGTTCCTGATCAAAATTTTCTTTAACTTTCTCCTTGAAACTCCGTTCTATTCTCGTAACACTCTCTTCAACCTTCATAACATTTTCTTCTATCTTCATAGCTTTCTTTTAAAAATTCTCTTCTATTTTCAAAACTTTCTCGTCAAAATTTTCTTTAATTTTTATAACTTTTTCTTCTATTCCATCTATTCTGTTTTCCACATCTGATAACTTACACTCTATCACTTCTTTCACGTTTACTAAGTCGTCTCTCACTGATGATAGTTCTTTCTTCATCTCTTCTCGATTAGATTTAATTTCTTCACCCAAACTGTCTTTCATTTCCTTCATTTCTTCAGTCAAGCCGTCTTTCAATTCTTTTTGTCCGGTTTCCATACTTTCTTTCATTTCTCTTTGTCCTGCTTTCATTTCATTCATCTGGGTAGCTAAGCTTTCTAGAAGTTTCTTCATTTCCTGCTCCATAGCTCTAGTTATCACCATTAACAGATAACCCCACTCCTGACACCAGAAATGTTGCGTACTTGGGGGCAGTGTTGTGCAAGTTCACGAAAAAAACGAGCTAGTTCAAACCCAAATTCATCGTGCAAAAAACGAGTTAGTTCGCGCTCAAACTCATGTCTGAAAAAAATGAACGCGCTCAACTCAAGTTCATTTTTAAAAAGGAGCGAAACTCATTAAAAGTTCATTTTTAAGTGCTGTTTTTTTTTTTTTTTTTTTTTTTCTTTTCTAAATAGGTCTCCTCTGTGAACCTTTCGTAGATAATTTACATTTTTTTAAATTACCAGTTACTATGAAGATTATTTTTAATTTAATGCTTAATTAAACTTATAAACTTATCATTCTTAATTACAACTTATTAATTTAATTGTAGTAAAAATTTATTTAGCGAACACTTCTGAATGGTGGACCCACTCTTTTTGTGTGGTTTTTTATTCTCAAATTTCCAATTCGTGTGATTATGCACATGAGAAAACTTATTAATAGGAAACAAATTTCATCATTTGGAAGTTCAGGTTCCGTTGTTTTGAAGTATAATACGTACTATTTTTAGAATAGTGTAATGATTTGACTTAATTAATCTTTATTTTTTTGCGCCGCAATCAATGTCGGCTTTGAGTTCTTGGATAAATCATTAGAAAATTTCGCTTGCTATTTAGTTTACTTTAAAGGAAAAATCATGTGTGTCAACTTGTTCGTTTGCGTACAAATTATCTCAAGAATAAATGATCTCAGAGGTCAACCCAGTTTTAAAAAATGTCATTTATGACTCAAAACTTGTAACTATGGTGAAATCTTATTTTCGAAAATTCAGCAAATAACAAATAGCTTTGTTTAGTATATAAGTTTAATGAAATTAAAAATAGAAATCCAAATTTGCTTAAATTGTTTTATATATATTTTACTTCTGAGTGACGGGATTCCCCTCCCCTCCCCCCCCCCCCCACACACAATGCCCCGTTCAATTATTTACATATTCATTGGGGGGGGGAATAATAAGTTGTAACGAAATTTTAAATTATGCATTTCAAGTTATTTAGAAAACTTGTGTCAGTAACTTACTGATCTTAGACAAAAATTTTAAGTAACATTCCCAGATAATCTTTAGCATTCTAAATTTAAATTTCTTCCATTTATTTCTTTTCATCTATTGCGATTATAGAACCATAGAAGAACTGTTAAAAGTTTCATTTTTATATTCAAGGCACCTCAAAAGGCGAAATTATCCTATAAAGGTAACGTGAAGTATAGAGCTCTAAACAAAGCTTTGTGTAACTGTTCGGACATCTGCGCATGTCGAACGAGCACCGCGCTCTTTCGTGGTCATGTGACCATATCAAGAATTCAGTTGTTGTTTGGCTTTCGGCCGCAATAGTCGAATTGCCTAGCGGGTATATCCCCATTTTGTAACAGCGGGTTTTATCCCCAAAAGTATGTATAAGCGGTTTTATCCCCACATTATAACTGCGGGCTTTGCCCTCTTCTATCTTTTACGTCAAATATGTGTAGTGTGTGTTGTTTTGTACTGTGTCGTCGATTAAAAAATATGAAAAATAACTGAAGGTTATCATATATCAATTAACACACACCAATCTCCTACATTAGTGGTCCGTCATTGTCGCAGATATCCAGCAAATAAATAAATATGGAAAAGCTGAAACGAATGAAAAGCGCTGTAAAAGGTGCCATAACAAAAATTGAATCCTTCGTTGATTTGAACTCTGAAAATATTTCTTGTTCCACAACTGAACTTGAAATAAAAATTAGAAAGCTATCTGAGTTGCAAGGCAAACTAAGTGATATCCGGATCCAATATTATGATATTCCGGACATAAAGGACTTACCTGCAATCGAAAATGAAATAGATGAACTTGAAGATCGCCTTGAAAGAATTGAGGTAAGACTCAATTTACTTCTTAAATCTGTTAACTTTCTGAGAACAATTCTAGTAAAAATGATAGTTTAGAATTTAAAGGTTCTGATGAAGTTAATGTCCGGCTGCCGGACATCCCCTTACCTATTTTTAATGGTAAAATTGAAGATTTTTCCCTATTTAAAATACAATTCAATAACTTAATTTCTAACAACACGAAACTAAATGTTGCTCAAAAACTGTTTTATCTTCGTGCATCCTTAACTGGTGATGCGAAAAAACTAGAAAGTCCTGATGATACATTTACCTCACTATTTAATGGACTTATAGAAAGATCCGAAAACCACCGAATTTTAATTGACACTCATCTATCAGCAATAATGCATTATGAAAAAATCCATCGGGAATCCTTTAACGAACTGAGATCCCTTATTGATTGTATAAATAAAAATATGAGAGTTAGATTATAAGAGTGAGATTATATGAGTGTTTTAGATTATAAGAGAAATAATTTATCGGATGCAATGCTCATTAATATTATATTATTAAAAGTAGACAAAGAAACAAGAAAATTGTTTGAATATTCAGTCAAAAAAACAGAATATCCAAAATTTGAGGAATTAATGTCATTTTTGGAAAGTCGAAGTGCCACTCTAGAGAGCGTATCTAGAAATTCCGCTGAAAAAAATCGTAAATAAGAACAGTTTTCATCCCAAAACGAAAACCTTTATGCTTAATTCTGCATGTAATTCAAAGGTAAAAAATTGTATTCTGTGTAAAAATTTGCATAATTTAAACAAATGTCCCGAGTTTCTAAAAATGAATATATCTGAAAGATTCGATTTCGTAAAACGTAACAAACTTTGCATCAACTGCTTTAATAAATTTCATCTGTCATCCTCTTGTGTGTCGAAGTTCAAATGTAGCAGATGTGGAATGAATCATCATTCTTTATTGCATAAACAAAAAGAAAATAGCAGTAATCAAGACCAAAAGGGTGAGAATAATTCTACCCCCCTATCCTCAGACGCCGTTGATACCCTCCCAACACAAGAGTTGGGAAATAGAGAACCCTTTCGTTTATTTTCCAATTGGGAGAGAGAGAAAAAATCTGTATTATTGAGTACGTGTTTTGTTTATGTTCAAGATAAATATGAAAAGAGAGTGAAGATGCGTTTTCTTTTAGACTCTGCGTGTAATGCGAATATATTAATTGCCGATTGCGCTAATATATTAGGATTGAAATCAAAGGTTATAAACACGCCTATTACTGGATTAAACAACTCTTCTTATAACGTTAAGAGAAAAATTAGTAGTATTATTTCCAACGTAGATGAAAGTTTTAAGGAAAACATAGACTTTTTAATTGTACCCAAAATCACAGATTATATCCCAACAAATAAATTAGATATATCAAAAATTAATTTACCAAATTTAGTAGAGTTTGCTGATCCCATGTTTTTCCAACCTGGAAAAATACACGGCATTATAGGTAGTGAACTGTTTTATAGAATTTTAAAACCTAATTCAGTTCAAATTAGTGATAAGTTATTTTTACAAGATTCTGTTTTTGGCTTGATTCCTACTGGAGTTTTAGAAGAAACGGTTCCATTAAATAGTAATGAGAATCAATGTTATTTTATAACAAAGTTTGATGAAATCAATGATAACTTAAGCCGATTCTGGCAATTGTAATCCATTGGAATTCAGCCCTATGATTTAAAACCAGTAGAGAAAGATCAAGCCCAACAAATTTTTGACAAAACTGCCAGGTTTGTAAACGATAGGTATGAAGTGCAGTTGCCTTGGAAAACGGATCCGAAACAGTAACTTTACTGTAGCGAAAAAACGACTAGAATTTTCACAAAGGAAATTTTATCGGGATCCTGAACTCTTTCAAAATTATTCAAAAATTATAAATGAATATTTAAATGAAGGTATTATTGAGCAAGTTGAAAGTAGTGAGCCAATATCAGATAAGGGAATTTATTACTTACCCCATCATGCTGTCTGTAAGGAAGACAAGCTTACTACGAAAGTTCGCATAGTTTTTGATGCAAGCTCCCATGATAACAATCAATTTTCTTTAAATGACTGTTTATGGCCTGGTAACAATTTAAACCCACTTCTCTTCGATATTTTAATTCATTTCCGACTTAACGAAATAGCCTTCTCTGCAGACATCGAGAAAGCACTTTTACAGATATCCCTTGCAGAGAAGGATCGTGATGTTGTGCGGTTTTTATGGTTTGAAAAGGATTTTAGATCTCTTGAAAATTTGAAAACATTAAGATTTAAACGTGTTCTTTTTGGTGTTAATGCATCCCCATTTCTCTTGTCAGCTACTATTAAAAACCATATATCTCAATTTAGTGATCGATATCCAAAAACTGTCCATCTTTCTCGACAATTATATTTATGTTGACGACTTCATCTCTGGCGAAGATACTGTGTAAAAGGCTCTTGAAATTTCTCTTGAGGCTAAAGAAATTATGTCTCAAGCAGGAATGAGTTTAAGAAAATGGATTACAAACGATGATGCGTTAATGAAATTCTGGCATAAAAAAGGCTTAAATACGCAATTAGAGCACTCTACAATCAGCTTAGGAAGTAATCTAGCAAAGGTCTTAGGCATGGCCTGGAAGACAGAAGAGGATTGTCTAACTTTAGAAGTAAAAAGTTTATTAGAATTTTTGTCCTCTAAGAAAAGTTCAAAACGTCTCCTTTTGCAAGCAGTTGGGAAGATATTTGACCCTCTGGGTCTGCTCACGCCTTTCACCATTAGAGTCAAGTGCTTATTTCAAGAATTATGGATGAAGAAAATACCCTGGGACGGACAGTTGCCAGCCGATGTCCAAGGAAAATGGGAAAAATGGTGTGAAGAGCTTCCTAGATTGTCTGAAGTAAAAATTCCTAGAAAAATCCTAAGTTGCTCGAACCAGGTACTTGCAGTGGAAATACACGCATTTTCCGATGCCAGTAAGGCAGCGTATGGCACTGCTATTTATCTGCGTATACAGACAGAAAATAATATAGAAGTCAACCTCATAACATCTAAGAGTCGTGTTGCTCCCTTAAAAGAAATTTCCTTACCTAGATTAGAGTTGCTTGGTGCCCTATTAAGTGCAAGACTGACCCACAAGATAAAACCTATCATCGATCAAAAAACAGTGTCTGCAGTTTACTACTGGTCCGACTCCAAGATAACATTGTACTGGATAAAGGGCTCGGCCAAACGTTGGAAACAATTTGTGGCAAATCGTGTAACAGAAATAAAAACTATAAGTAATCCGAATTCCTGCCATCATTGCTCCGGAAAGAACAATCCTGCAGATTTGTTGACCCGAGGAACTAGTGCAAATTCCCTTTTAGACAGTTCTATGTGGTGGCACGGCCCACCTTTCTTGACTGATCCGGACTTGCAACCCTCAGACGAGGACATAAGTGTGACAGAAAGTGACTATTTTTCTGAAGCTAAAAAACGTCTTAATGATCCTGAACTTAATTTTTCCCTTTATGTAACTACCCAACCTTTCAATTTTGTTGATGACATTTTAACCATTAGTAATAGTTTTACTAAAATTGTGCATGTTTTAGCGTTTATTTTCAGGTTTATCAACAATATAAGACATCCAGGGGAAAGAAAAACTGGATACCTAGGTCCAGAAGAAAAGAGGACTGCACTAAATTTTATACTAAAGACCATACAGGAGGGAGAATTTGGGAATGAGATAACAGGTATAAAATTTAATAACTGTATTTCTCCTAGCAGCAGGCTTCGCCCCCTGGCACCGTTTATAGATTCAGATGGTTTATTAAGAATTGGAGGTAGGTTACATAATTCAGATTTAAATTATAAGGAAAAACATCCTATAATATTGCCAAAAGGTTAGTTCAGTGAGATAGTTATAAAACATTTTCATGAGAAATTTCACCATTCAGGTCCTCAGACATTACTTTATAACATTAGGCAAGAATATTGGCCCTTAAATGGTCGAAATGCATGTCGTAAAATTATCCATAATTGTGTCAAATGTTTTAGAGCTAACCCTAAGTTATACTCTCAAAAAATGGGTGATCTGCCTAAAGAGAGGATAAATCCTGTCTTCGCATTCAATAGTACAGGCATAGGTCTTTGTGGCCCCTTTTTTATAAAAAATAAGCATAAAAGAAAAGGGGCCCCCATTAAAATTTATGTTGCTCTTTTCGTTTGCCTTACAACTAAGGCAATACACCTAGAAATCGTCTCTGACTTAACTTCAGAGTCACTAATTGCTGCCTTGAAACGTTTTATCAGCAGACGAGGTAAGTGTGCTAAAATCTTTTCGGACAATGGGAGTAATCTTGTTCGAGCTAATAAAGACTTAAAGGAATTTTTTTAATTAGTTACCCAACAAGATGAAAATTTGGCAAATTTCTCCTCAAATGAGAAAATAGAATGGAAATTTATTCCTCCCAGGGCACCAAATTTTGGTGGCTTATGGGAAGCCGGGATTAAATCTTTTAAGTATTATTACAAGCGTGTTATAGGTGATGCTAAACTAACGTACGAAGCCTTTCAAACCATCATGATTCAAATTGAATCCATGTTGAATTCTCGTCCATTAACCCCTCTTTCGGCCGACATAGAGGATTTGGAAATTTTGACCCCTGGTCATTTTCTTATCGGTCGATCGTTAACGGCCACCCCCGAACCCTCACTGACCAACATTCAAACCAATAAATTAAATTTGTGGCAACAAACTTGTAAATTAACTCAAACATTTTGGAAATTTTGGTCTAACAATTACTTAAATAATCTGCAGCAAAGGACTAAGTGGTACTTTGAAAAACAAAACGTAAAAGTAGGCGATATGGTCGTCATAAAAGAAGATAATTTGCCCCCTCTAAAATGGTTACTAGGCCGCATTACTAAAACCTTTATTGGAAGGGATAATATTGTTAGAGTAGTAGATATTCGAACAAAAAATGGAATACTGAAAAGAGCTATTTCAATTAGCTATTTTGCCAATTAATGATTAAAAAAAATATTTTTTTTTTTTTCTTGTGTGTACCTTATTATATACATTTAGTATTACTGTATGATGTGCCTTTATAATGTTCTTGTACATGATTGTATTTTTGTATTTCAATTTTCGTTTATTATTATATTGCATTGTGTAACATTTATTATTATATTGCTTTATCTCTAACCCGAACTTTGAATGTGCTGCGCATACATTGCAACGCGGGGCGGCATGTTCGGACATCTGCGCATGTCGAACGAGCACCGCGGGCTTTCGTGGTCATGTGACCATATCAAGAATTCAGTTGTTGTTTGGCTTTCGGCCGCAAAAGCAGTGATGCCAGATTGGGGATTTTGTCCCCATTTTGGGGATTTTTGAGGCTTCTGAGGGCAATTTTGGGGACTTTTTGGGGGAATTCTAAAATTTTTGGGGACAAATCTGGGGAGTTCTTTAACTTTCTGTCAATGTTGGCAACGTAATGATTTATCCCTACGACTAGAGACTTTCGATAGGTTTATTGTTATTAGGGGATTTTTTTTCAAAAATTGCCTTCATTTGGGGAAAAATTTGAGCTTAAATCATAGAAAAATCTGCTTGATATTTTTTTTTGAAAAAAAAAATGTATTTTCCCTTTTTAGTAAAAATTAAGTTGGGGATTTTTTCGAAAAAAACCCCCCTGATTTGGGGAAATTTGAAGACCTGGTTGGGGAAATAATTTTCGACCATCTGGCATCACTGCGCAAAAGTCGAATTGCCTAGCGGGTATATCCCCATTTTGTAACAGCGGGTTTTATCCCCAAAAGTATGTATAAGCGGTTTTATCCCCACATTATAACTGCAGGCTTTGCCCCCTTCTATCTTTTACGTCAAATATGTGTAGTGTGTGTTGTTTTGTACTGTGTCGTCGATTAAAAAATATGAAAAATAACTGAAGGTTATCATATATCAATTAACACACACCAATCTCCTACAGTAACATTAAAGTAAGCGAAAATAATTATCATTCTTAAGCAATTTCCTTTCACAAGGTAAATTTTGCCAATTTCCTCAATTATATCCAATTAAATAAATAAATAAATAAACAAATAAATAATAAAATTTTTGATTATAAGAAATTTTTTGTTTATAAGAAATACATATTTATTTTATTTCGTTTAGTGCAGTCTAAATACATGTTAATCTGTACTTAAATGAAATTTCACCCATAGACGTAATTGATTAATTTTGAATGTCCTTGTGCATACTGCATTTGTCCTACTTCAGTACAAGTTTCCAAGTAAAATTTTCCTACTAAAAAGAATTAAGTAGATTGCAGAGTTTAAACTTTTTGCTAATATTTGTTCTTGAGTTATACTGATAATAGACGCTCACATATACTTTTGAACAAACAGCTAAAAACCTATTTGTCGGTTTTAGGGAACCTAAAAGTGCGTAAATATATCAAACTCAATCTCAAAAATTCTACCCCAAACAATACCTTCTCTGCCATGCATGAGTAAGAGAAAGTAATAAGCATGCCGAATTCAAAACATAACATAACACAGAGATAAATAATACGATGCATAATATGAAAATGGTTACTTTTTATTATTTTATAAATCGTAGAATTAAAAACATGATTAAATTAATATTGATTGCATTTTTTGTTCTTTAAAAAATACATTTTCCCACAGTCATAATCATATTAAGTTTTATATAGAACACAGCCTGTTTCATATGAATTTTTTTTATAATTACGACTCAGAATTAAAAAAAAAAAAAAGTATCTTTTTAGTAATTATTTGTCACAAAATTTCCTTTTAGTAATTACAATAATAATACTCGTAATGATGATAATGTAATGTTTTATTAAAAAGCGTTATTATAATTTTCACATTTATATATTTTCATTAGAAAATGAAAAATTTTTCAATACGAGGACAAGTAAAGCTATGTAAGTTTTAATAATTAATAGAAATTATGAATTATACTCTTATTTGTTTATTTATTATTTTACAAAACTATTTTGAAAAGAAGAAATTCTTCTAATGTGTATTATAAAATAAATTGCTGTAATAAAAATCAATCAGTCAGTATGACTTAATGCTAAATATGCACGTCTTTTTAGAGATATACAAATACACACACATACAGTTAAACGATAAAAAGGAAATGAAATTTACTTAATTAATTCCTATCACTGAAATTTGTTTTTCACAATATTAAAATGTATGAATTTTATGTATTTTGGATTTACCGAAAATAAACCTAATCACAATTTGTATATATTAGCCATATTTCTTGCTCATAATTTGAAACAATTGAAGGGGTAAAAAATTCTGCACTGTCTTCTATCCTACACAAAGTAGGCTACTTTAGATATTTCTCTAAATGCGTCTTCACTTTAAGAAAGGAAAACTACAAAGGCAGTTTTTTTTTTTTTTTTAACTTCTTTATAGAAAAGTAAAAATAATTTAACACGAATGATAAGTCACTTTTTTATATTGCTGCACTGTACTTTTTCAGGTAATAAAAATAACATACGTTTCAATGTTATGTATTAATGCATTTATGCAATTCTAAATGCATAGTACACTGCGTTTCAATATATATCGCAACTATCATAAAATAGAAAAAATTGTATTTGATTGTAAAAGCCGAAAATGGGGGGAAAATAAAAATTAATTTCAATTATTATTATTATTATTATTATATAACATCATAAAACTTTTAGCATTTCAATAAAATTTATTAATTTCCTCATGGACTTATTCATATTTTTTCTAGTACTTCATGTGACGCTTATTTTCATCTAATGCAACATTTGAAAAGGTTTTCAATATATATATATATATATATATATGACTTTATTTCTACTATCTTATAGCTTTATTTCTATTAAATCATTAAATTAAGAACTTAATATTAAAAATACTCATTTAAGCAAAGAAGTAATTTATTTTTATCTTATACAAGACCTACCATATTGCAAAAACGACTTCTGTGTGATACTTATTCCCAAACGATAACGCTTTAACTATTCTTATCAATGGTAAAAGGAAAGGGCTTTAGGCAATTGCTTTTGTGTACCAGAATTGCCCACACAACAAATCTCCCCCACAGACAAATTGGCGTATACCAGTCACAATTCTCAATACATTGGATTCGGCTTAGTTCCAAGAAAACCACGTGATGTTGGGGCATACAAAGCACAAGAACGGGGGGAAATGCTGTATTAATAATGCGCATCATAATATTTATATGGTTTCAAATTTTACTTATTTATTTATTTGTTTGTTTGTTTTATTAAATAAATAATTATTACTTATTTCTTTATTTGTTT
Source organism: Salticus scenicus (assembly GCA_963930645.1). NCBI lineage: Eukaryota > Metazoa > Arthropoda > Arachnida > Araneae > Salticidae > Salticus > Salticus scenicus. Next base: position 247,232,559 of record OZ005656.1, read on the forward strand.
TAAGAAATAACTATTCAAATATATGAAAGCGAGAAATTTTTATTACTATTTTCATCTTAGATAGCTCCTAAAACTAAAATTAGAATTTTACAAAAATGATGATTATTCCATTAAACGCTGCCTTAAATATTTCAAAAAGTTATTTATAGTATATGGTTATCGTTTCTCGTAACTAAAAATAAACTGAATCTATGTAAAATATTTTCAAAATCGTAAATATTTATTTAAAAAAAAAATGCATCCCATAAAATACAGACAATTTATAAATATTTCGTAAAATACACAACGAGATTTTGCCATTCTTTGATAACATAATTTCCATAAATCTTTAAATGTAATTAAATATCACTATAATATTACACACAAATTGCAAATTAATATATGTGCAAATGCCTTCAGGGCTAGGCAGGAAGTACTGGGTTCGATCCCAGGTCGATAATATATATATAAAAAAATCCTCATCCCTCGAAGTATGTGTGACACTGTATTTTTTTCATAAGCAGCAAGGACAAAGTTTCATTAAAATCAATAATAAAGTGATATAAAAACAATTATTCTCTTTCTGTCTGCTCCTAGACCCCCCTTCCCCCAAGTATATACTAAGTAAAAATGGTACCAATTTAATTGATTGAAATTTCTAAAAATGTATTATGAAAAATCACGCTTTAAATTCGTTATTTGATGTTTATTGTTTTTGTGAAATGCAAATTGTAAAAGTGCTCTTTTTTCCGGGTGCCCCTTTTTCTGGTGCTTTTTTTCCCAAATGCCCTTTTTTTCAGGGATCCATTTTGCACAGTTATTTTCTTTTCTGCCTTTTTCTTCTTCTTCTTTCCTTTTCCTATTTCAGACAGAAATATTTAATATGAGTTTGAGTTTAAATTGCTTTTTCACGCTCAAGTTCGTGTAAAAAACGGACTACGCTCAACTCAAGTTCATTATTTAAAAAACGAGCGAAGTTCAACTCAAAACTCAAAAATTTTGAGCTAAGCTCATGAACGCGTTCGTGCACAACACTGCTTGGGGGTTCGTGAGTTGTCCGAGAATGAAAGGCCAAACTTACAAAAATTCAGTAATTTATTCACAGAAAGTTCCAGAAAAATACAGGTCTATAAACCAAGTATCAGCTTCAATTCAACCAGTAAACACAGCTTAAACAACAGCTGTCAATAGCAAATCCACAGTACAAACTGTATAGCAATAACACTTGAAGCAAGTCTCTTTCAAAGAGGCTCAAAGCAATGCAAGTACAAGCGAAGCTGGCTGAAAACTGAACTGACTAGCCTTGACGAAGAAAACAGCCTTTATATACCCCTGTAGAAAAGTGTGGAAAGTTTCAGAAATTTCCGTATCTCATCAGCCAATGAGATTAGAGCTTCCATATTTGGTATATCCCTAATAAGGATTTTCTCTCCAAGGTCGCCAAAAAAAATCGCCAAGGTGGGAAAAAGTCGCCAAATTTGGCGCCAAATCCATTACCTGCCTTATTGGAGTTTTTTAATGCGTTTTTAAGGGAAAATAGGGCTATTGTAACGCTAAAACGACTGAAAATGCACAAAATTAGCACTTTATAAACTTACTAAGCCTCTTTGAAAGAATATATAATAAAATAAACACAATTACTTACAATTTTGTAACACTAGTAAAACATTTTGAAATTCTTTGAAATGATTTTTACATTTTGGTAATTTAATTATTGATTTAACATTTTTGAAGAAAATGTTTGCTTTGGGATTTTGAAATTTTATATTTTAAAGATTAAAAATTATCATTGCTTAGATGATCATTTTACATATATGCTACCGTATTATGAAAAAAAGTTAGAATGGGAAAAGGAAGAGAGAGAACGAAATAGGATATTTGAATTGGAGAAATTAAAAATTACTAATACGGCAGAAACCGCAAAGGTGACTCCGGCACGAAGTGAAAATGTTAGGCCTCGTCAAAATTTTATTAGCATTATGCCAAAATATCAAGAAGAAACTAGAGATATTTCATTATATCTAACTATGTTCGAACGCCAAGCGCGTGCCGCTGAATTAGAGGGAAAAGACTGGGTTCTTCAACTAATTTCACTTTTGCCGATCGAATTAGCTCAAATGATTGTCAAAGAGCCAGAAGAAAAGGCCAAAGAATATAGCCATATAAAAGAAATTTTATTAGAAAGATTTAAAATAAAATGAAACCTGAAGCGTTTCGCACTAAATTTACCCAACATCAAAAAAAGCCGGGAGCTCTGTGGAAAGAGCTCGTATTTGAATTGCGAAATTATTTAGATGGATGGTTAGAAGGTGTAGGTGTAACAAATTTTGAGGAATTAAAGGGATTAATGGTTAGTAACCAAATAAAAAAAAGGAGTACCGCCGGAAATTAGAGACCATTTTATAGACCAGTGGGGAAGTTTAGTTGACCCAGCTGAATTGTCAAGTAAATTAGACGAATACGAAGCCGTACGAAATAATACAAAGAAACAGATTCCTTATAGAAGTTTTGAAAAGCCAAAACCTCAGTTACCTAAGAAGGAAAAATCAGAGACAAAATTTGAAAGAAATAGTGCGGGATCTACGTTATAGAAAAATAGCACTCCGTGAAGAAATTGGAGCAAGGATTTTGAAAAGCCTAAATTAGCAGTCTGTTATATCTGCCACGCTACAGATCATTTGCGCCCAAATTCCCGCAATTGAAAAAGAAAGAAAATTCAGAGCGCGTAAATCACATAGGTGGTGAAAAATCAGTGAATGAACTCCTTGCTCCTCACATGAGCAGAGCACAAATAAACGGAGTAGAGATGGATATTTTAAGGGATTCAGGTAGTTCAATAGACCTCGTCGCACGAAACCATGTAAAAACAATAGATTTTACCGAAGAAAGTGTGTGGCTAAAACAACCTTTAGATAGGGCTTTTAAATCATTACCGCTAGCAAAAATTATCTTACAAAGTCCTCGTTTTGGAGAAATTATAACAAAGGCAGCCGTTATGGAAGCAGACTTAGATAACGGAGTTTATCTTTTAGGGAACCCAACAGCAGAATTAATCGAAAAGAACTTACAAAATCCGAATTTTCAGATAAGAGCAGTGATGACATGACACGCAGTAAAACAAAAGAAAACGAAAAGCGAGAAAAATCGGTCGAAATAATTTCTCCCGCGAAACTTGATGAGGAACAGGAGCAAGGGATTAAATTTAAGAAGGACGTTGAAAGTGAGTTTTCTCTTCCCTTAGCTGGCCCACTCTGTAAAAGTATTTTAGAAATTTTTCCAGCAAAGTTATCGGAAATGCAAAAAAGTTGTAGTACTCTGGAAGATTGCTGGGAGAAATGTAAAGACAAAAAATGTGATTTTGTGCAGCGCGAAGAATTGTTATTTAGGAAAGTACAAGATCATTTTGGAAACAGTCGTTTGCAATTGCTAATGCCTCTGAAATTACGACAGAAAATTCTTTCTTTGGTTCACGAAACTGTTTCAGGGCATTTAGGGAATACAAAAACAAAAGATCGTTTATTGAGGCATTTCTTTTGGCCGAATTGCATAAAGGATACGGAGGAATATGTTAAAAGCTGCGATCCATGTCAAAGGATAGGGAAAGCACGAGAACGAAAAAAGCCTCCACTCAAAATTGTCCCTATTATTACAGAAATATTTTCGAAAATTAATATTGATTGTGTAGGACCACTCCCTGTGAGCTCCAAAAATAATAAGTATTTATTGACAGCTATTTGCATGTCATTTAAGTATCCAAAAGCTATTCCTGTGCCGGATATTAGCTCAACGTCAATAATAGAGGCATTGCTAATGGTATTTAGCAGAATTTGTTTTCCCCGTGAAATTCAGTGTGACTTAGGGACCTTTTTTACTAGCCATTTAACTACAGAATTCCTCGAACGTTTCGGTATTTGAATTACTCATTCATCCGTTGCTCATCGGCAAACCAACCCAGATGAAAGATTTCACAGAACTCTAAAAAGAATTTTAAAAGTTTTATGTCTTGAATCGGGGAAAGATTGGGAAGAAAATCTCCCTGCGGCTGTGTTTTCTCTGCGCACTGTAACCCACGAGAGTACCGGATTTACTCCCGCCGAACTTGTCCATGGGAAAAATTTACGCACTCCGGAAGTGTTGCTTTATGAATATTGGGTGACGCCTCAAGATTCCGATACTGCCGTAATAGAGTATGTTTTTGAACTTATACATAGAAGGAAAAATTGTCGCGATTTAGCGGTTGAAAAAATGCGGGAAACACAAGAAAAACGGTAAACGTGGTACGATCGAAACGCGGTGATGCGAAAATTTCAGATTGGGGATAAAGTGCTAGTCTTAGCAACTTCGAAAGCAAATAAGTTTGCGGTTCAGTGGACAGGCAATGGTGTTATCGAGAACCAAATTTCAGAGACAAATTATATTGTCAGGATGGAAAAAAAGAAAGATAAAACGCAGGTTTACCATGTTAACTTATTGAAACCTTACTATCAACGTCCTGAAAGAGTTAATTTTTTATTTAATGATGATTCTAAGGAAACTGACTCTGACTTAGACATGGATATTTTATATCCTGTTTCAGACCCAAACCTGTTCGATTTTTCCGAAATTATTAGAGATAGCACATTAAGCGAGAGATTAACTCCTGAACAGATAGCAAAATTAGGAGAAATATTACAAAAATATAAAGCGGTATTTTCAAATGAACCTGGAAAAACAAATCTAGTTGAATACGGCATAGAACTTATAAGCAATCAACCAATAAGGTCGAAACCTTATCGCACGTCTCCACGTCAAACGGAACTTTTAAAAACCGAAATTAAACGAATGTTAGATTTAAAAATCATCGAGATAGGACAATCTGATTATACGTCCCCAATGATTTTAGTGGAAGCTCCAGGTAAAGATCCTTGCCCTTGCATAGATTATACGCGCCTCAATAGTGTAATAATAACTGAATTTTTTCCACTACCAAACATAAAAGAAAGAGTTGAGAAAGTGGCTGCATCCAGATTTATAATAGTGATTGATTTAGCTAAAGGATACTGGCATATTCCCCTGAGTGAACGTGCACAACGTTATGCTGCATTTGTGACAAGTTTCAGAACTTATAGACCATTAAGAATACCTTTAGGGTTAGTAAAGGCCCCTTATTTTTTTAAGCAAACTAATGGCTCAGGTTCTTGAAAAATGTGAAAATTTCGCCGTACCTTATTTAGATGATATCGCGATTATTTTCGGATGACTGGAATGAACATCTTGTGCATATTGGTGAGGTGCTGAAAAGAATAGAAAGAGCAAAGTTGACTATTAAACCGTCGAAGTGCCGTTTTGCTCAAAACCAAACTAAATATTTGGGGCTGGGGCAGATTGTTGGAGGAGGTGTACGCACTCCAGCTGAAGCAAAAATAAAAGCAGTGGCGGATTTTCCTACCCTCACCACTAAAACGGAAATTCGTTCATTTTTAGGACTAGTTGGATATTACTCGCACTATATAAAAATTTTTTCACTTATCGGAGCTCCACTGACGAGTGCTTTAAAAGGAAAAGTTAAGAAAGAACGGATAGTTTGGACAGAGGAGTGCGAGGAAGCGTTTAGACTCTTAAAGAAAAAATTAACTAGCAAACCGCTCTTGTATGCACCCGAGTACTCCAGAGAATTTCTAGTACAGACAGATGCTTCAGATAAAGGAATAGGTGTAGTTTTTTCGTAAAGGGACAAAGAGCAAAATGAACACCCAATAGTATATTTAAGCAAAAAATTTACCATTGCAGAGCAAGGGTACAGTACAGTGGGAAAGGAATGTGCGGCAATAATATTCGCCATCAACAAACTAAAATATTATTTAGATGGGCAAGAGTTTGTAATAGAGACTGACCATTGTCCACTTGTCTGGCTTAACAGAAATTCTGGGAAAAATCCACGACTCTTGAGGTGGTATTCGGCATTACAGCCATTCAAATGCAAATTTAAACATAAAAAGGGTCAAAACCATGCAAATGCTGATGGTTTGAGCAGAATGGATTTTTAAATAAAAGTTTATTCTGTTTTGTTTTGTTTAAAATTCATTATATAGTTTTAACTCTTTGTATAGTTACTAATCGTATGTAATATCTTTCATATAGTATTAACTTGATAGTTATAAAAGACTGTGTTTCAAAATATTTCATATTATTTTCTTGTATTACATTATATATATATATATATATGTGTGTGTGTGTGTGTGTGTGTGTGTGTGTGTGTGTGTGTATTATCTTCTCTTGTTTATATTATGATATTTGCCTCTGGTGTGATTTATCAAGCATACCTATTATTGTTTCTTGAGAAAATTTTCGTTGCAGTTGCTGGAAAATTTTCTTTCGGAGGGGAAGGGGCTGTAACGGCCACCCTTCATAATTTATATTATAAATTGTCCTTGACTTCCTTTTATCACATTACAGATTATTAAGCACTTGAAAAAAATAAATTAGTTTTTCGTTTACAAAATTCTGACAGCTTCCGAATTTATTATACTTTTACTAGCAGACCCGGCCACGCGTTGCTGTGACTAAGTTATACGTTGAATTATACGGCTGTAAACTATTTAGTACAGTCAAATTATTATTTACGAACAAAGACGAAAACGTTGTAGCCGATGTAAAAACCCACAGGGTTGAGATTTGAAACTTAGGTCAAAATTTGGAAGCGATTGATAAAAATTTTCGTAGTGTTGATATTAAGCACAAATTAATTTTATTGTAGGGTCCTATAAATTTTAATGGAGAAGTGATATATATTATTTCTAATGCTACTTTGGATAAAATTGCTAAAATGACTAATATATAAATTAAATTCTATTAAAATTCTATTAAAATAAAAGTATAAAAGAAACAGACGATTTTAAAATCAATTTTTATGGAGGAGTGAAATATAATATATGATATAATGGATAATTTTACTATAAAATTACCTCATCATTTTAAATATTTTAAAGAGGGCAACAGCTGTAGTTATAAAAAGGAAAACAATAAGGCTAAACCAGAAAAATAAGTAAATTTGATAAATATTTTAAAACTTTAAAATTGGAAATCTTATGAAATATTGGACATTTAAAGTAAATACATGTATCATTTTAAATAGAAAAAGATTTTGGAAAAGTTTAGTGTATTTTAACGAAGTGATGAGAAGTTTTTGAGTATGTTAAAATTTTAATAGTAAATTCAAGTTAATAAAGATGGGAAACATTGAGGATTAAGATAAGAATAATTATAAGATTAAAAAAAAAAAAAAAAAAACTTTTTATATACCATGCTTTTAAATTTTAATATACTAATAATATACTAATTAAAAGGAAAATAATAAATATTCTATCATAGTTTGAAGTCAAATTTGTTTTCAAATGTCTAAATAAAATATCTGATGTAAGATACTAATATTTTTCAGCGGAATAGACTTCATTTCTGTCATCCTTGGCGAAAAAAAAAAGAATATCGCCAAATTATCTGGCGAAAATATTTAATTCCTTTCAAAAATCATGGTTATTTTTAACAACTTATATTAAAAGAGTAATGAATAATATGAAACAATATTTCGTACAATACATATTACATGTCATACATACGTACAATGAATAATACATATTACATTTCGTACAATGCATACATCTGGCATGTATATTTTCGTGTTACGCTTTTGATCGCCAAATAATAATAATAATAATAATAATAAGCTAAGGGCGACAGAGTTTTGAAATTTAAAATTAAAATTTTGTCAATTTGACAGCAAAATAATTCAATCTAACACCCGCGATAACTAATACATATCTATACCCAAATATAAGGATTAAAATCGGGAAATAAATTTCCTCGATTTTTAATAATTTCTTACAAAAAATCCAGTGGGCAATTAACATAGGAAATCTTTTTCTTGGCTGCACAGACGGTCAGTGAGTCACACTTCGCTTGCGTATAGAACTCATAGATATGGTATAGCATATGTAGAATAGAGTGATCATTGGGGAGAAAAAAGTTATTCCTTTTCATTTGGGAAAAGACGACGTTTTAACCAAAATATGGCCGTCTTTCCCCGAGTGAATACACACGGGAATACATACTAATATTTTAGCAAATAAAATTTATGAATAATTTATTTGCTAAAGGGGAATGGAAGACTCCAGATAAAGTTTCAAATTCATATTTCTTTCTTTTTTTTTTTTTCCAATACCACTTAATGGCTGTTTCCAAAGCTTTTATTTATTTATTTTTTTTTTTCGGCATCAAAAATCTTTGTACGATAACATGGGGATGAGAGATCTATATATATTACTATATCTATGATAGAACTACATTAGCACTTTATCAATGTGTATAAAATCTTTAAATTGATTATGACGTCAATTTTCGTGAGATGCATAATTTAACTTTTTATAATTTTTTAACGTTCACGTTTGATTAAATGTATTTATTTCTATGTCGAAAGAAAATGAACTCGTATTTTTTTTTTTTTTTTTTTTTTTTTTTGGCAACAATTAAATTAATGGAATTCACAGATATTTTGGAGCAACTTTAATAAAGGTCTAAAATTAACAAATAATTGCAATAAAACAATATTGTGACAATAAATTGAGATAAAAACTATCCTATCTCTCAAGTTGGACCAAACTGCACACAGTGTGCAAAATTTCATTAAAATCGGTTCCTTAGTTTAGGAGTTTACCCCGGACAAACATCGTGACACGTAATTTATATATATATACAGATTTCACATAAATAGATGTTGATTACTGACAATCAACAGTTTTGAAGTATGTGATGATTATTACGAGGTAATCATGACACATTTAAAGTGAAATGTATTTACAATATAACTCATAGAAATGATATATTTACTTATACGGCTATAATGGATAAATTATCCTGTTGACATATTTATTTATGATTAGCCGTTCGATGCTTAAATGACTTTCCCGGTTTTAAAAGAAAATTTTAAAGGTTGGGACAAACTCTTTGTTTTTGTGTTCTGACAAATCAAGAACTGAAAAAATGACGTCAGATGAACAATATTAACTTTTTATAACCAATCAAACGAAAAGAGACGTGTTTTTCTGACCCCCTTCATCCTGAAGATGAAAATGTTGGAGAGAAGAGTTGGAAGTTTTTGAGAGGACGTCGGTCCGGAAAGGAGTTTTTTGGAAACATTTATTGTGAGGAGACTACGGAGTAAGAAATGTTTGGTTTTTGATGGCTAGGAATATTGTTAATTTTATTTAAACGTTTTTTATATAGTTTGTCAACGAGATTTTTAGGATAATTGGCTTGTATGGTTAGATTTCTAATATAAAAATCTCGTTGACAAACTATATAAAAAACGTTTAAATAAAATTAACAATATTCCTAGCCACCAAAAACCAAACATAAAAAACACTAATGCAATACCATATGATCGCGGAGCCGCCGTAAAAATTAAAAATATTGCTAGTAAATTAAACATATACATTCCAATCAAACCTAATCCGAACATTTATCAAATTATTAGAAACGATAAAGATCGAAATCCCCCCCCCCCTCGAGTTCGCTGGTATATACAAAATTCCCTTCAAATATCAAAACAATAGCGACGGATGTTACATAGGAATGACAAAAATGAAAATCAACACACGCATTAAAGAACATATTAACGACATTAAATTTGGAAGATACAATACAGCTTTAGCGCAAACCCATAGAAACGAAAACATTAAAATAGATTTTAAAAATATAGAAAAAATTGCTAATTACAATAACCATAACTATGCTCTTTTCCGCGAAACGATCGAAATTATTGATAATTCTAGTGCATGCAACCTGGACCTGGACCAGTCGACGGCAGATATTGATTCCACCTGGCGCCACCTCCTGAAGGAGAGAAGACAATCGAACAGCACCAAAGAAATCTTCACAGAATCAACACAGCATACAGTAACTGGTGCTGAAGATAAATGCGGGGGGGGGGGGGGGGGCTGAATGAAAGTACTTCACCGTTCAAAGTTACGTCTGTAAAGCTAAAGTAAGGTTTTGTTTTTATCGTAATTATATCAATACAAAAAACCCTTAACGGGTTAAAAGTTTGTGACGCAGCACTGTACTTTATGGCTATAACAATTAGAAATACGGGTCTTAAAAATAATGATATCAAATTTTCGGTGACGCTTTGCTATTAATTAAAAATTACATAGATTTTTCTTATTTGAATTTGCTTTTTTCTTTTATTTATTTTTACAGTGTAAACGTTATTTTCAACATAAAATAATATATAACATTTACTCGCCGATACCTTTTCCTTCACATCTCTTATAATATTAAAGTATGTGTTTTAAAAGAAATGATATGAAATTCCAGCAACGCAGTGAATTTACACTAAATGATTTGTTTTTAAATTCCACTGCAATTATTTTGTTTTGCATATTAAAGTATATTTCCACATTGAAATATTGTTTTTAATTTTCTAATACGCAGTAAAATATATCACTTTCATTAAGTTTATATTATGTACTGAAATGTATTTATTTCAATGAATTATTTTATCTTTTGCGTCCCGCCATCCAAAACTACAACTAAAAATTTTGCAAATGTTTTCTTTACAGCACGCTATCTATTTGCATGCGTTTTCAATTAATTTGGATAAGATGGCACAAAATAAACATTTTCATAAATTTTACTTACAGTTTTGGATAGCGTGACGCAAAAGATAAAATAATTCATTGAAATAAATACATTTCAGTACATAATATAAACTTAATGAAAGTGATATATTTGACTGCGTATTAGAAAATTAAAAACAATATTTCAATGTGGAAATATACTTTAATATGCAAAACAAAATAATTGCAGCGGAATTTAAAAACAAATCATTTAGTGTAAATTCACTGCGTTGCTGGAATTTCATATAATTTCTTTTAAAACACATATTTTAATATTATAAGAGATGTGAATGAAAAGGTATCGGCGAGTAAATGTTATATATTATTTTATGTTGAAAATAATGTTTACACTGTAAAAATAAATAAAAGAAAAAAGCAAATTCAAATAAGAAAATCTATGTAATTTTTTATTAATAGCAAAGCGTAACTGAAAATTTGATATCATTATTTTTAAGACCCGTATTTCTAATTTTTATAGCCATAAAGTACAGTGCTGCGTCACAAACTTTTAACCCGTTAAGGGTTTTTTGTATTGATATCATTACTTTTTAGGGGTTAATGATTAAAATGTAAAACTAAAGGAGAATGGCAATGAGTTTATAACCCTGTATAAAAAGTGCAGTTTCATAGGTCACACCATATGACATTTTACTTCGAGCAAAATAACAAACTAAATGAAATTTTAAATTGTATGAAAAGTGATAAATAAAGAACTTTAAGAAAGAATATTTCTTATATGATGGGAACACGCAACATTACAAAGGCATAATATAGTATATTTTTAAAATGACAAACAATTTCCACAAATACAAAAAAAAAAAAAAAAAAAGATTTATTTTATTTTATTTAATATTCAATTTCTTTCGTTCAACGGTTCATCTATTTCTTAAATAGTTCAACAGAACATTTAAAATAAATGTTCAAAAAATAATTTGTGTACGAAAGTTTTTGTAAAAAAGTGTTATGAATAAGTTTCTAAAGAGCTCCATTCACCGCATAGATTTTGGTTAGATAAGAAAAATTAAACACAAGTTTTTAAATGGACAATCGAATGAACAAAAGATTAATATTTTGTTATTTTTTAATTGGAGATGTATAAAGTAAAATGTTGTAAGGATTTGGCAGCAATTTTCCAAAATACCTAACACCATCGGGGTGGGTTCAGATCCTCCTTTGGAAACTCTGATAATTCTAAAAAAGATGCTTAATCAATTTGAGGAAGATTTTGTTTGGTTTAAAATTAATTCAGATGGGGAAAATAGGAGGGGGCAATCAGTTAGACCACTTTGAAATTTTAATCGGAAAAACTTTTTTAGAAAATGTTTTTTTGAATCTAGTTTTATTTTATCTGGTTAAATATAATGTACAGTCGGGAAAAAAAAAAAAAAAAAAAAGGCACTTGATGATATTCCGTTATTAATTGACGCAGAAAAATTTAATAGACACCATTCAACAGGAAATTTAATGCTCTTTCTGAAAATGTCGTCAATTTTTGAATTAGGGGTCATCTACATATTAAAATGAGTGCCAACAATTTTTTTCAATAGCAACACCCAGTTTTGACTTCATATTCGAATTTCTGAGAGTCTGGCAGTGCGGAAAAGTATACTATTTGTATACTTTATCTTTAGTATTCATAGAGTTATGATCAAAAATGTGTTAGGGGGTTATCTCTAAATATAGAAAAATAAAATTAAGATCTGACAAGAAATAGACAAAATTATATAGTTTCACACCGGAAATATTTCAAGGAAAAAAGATTTATAAAAAGCAATAAAAATGTGAGTACCTTTGCAGTAGCTTAATTATCATGAATTCAGTTTTTTGGATATGTATATACTTCAGTACTTTTTTAGATAATTTTAGGTTTATTTATATACATTACACTTACGATTGGTCAGACAATACTCTTTATAAAAGTACAATATTTTTCAATTAAAAAGTATCTATCATGGATATACTGATCACCAATAAAGCTTAAATTTTCTTTCGTACGTGTAACATAATATACAAACTGAAATAATATAGCTATATATATATATATATATATATATATATATATATATATATATATATATATACAACAACGCATAAACTAAATTTTTTCGGATAAATTATTGTAAGGTTTCATAAAGTAAATATTAAACAATTTTAATAGCACTTACCAATTTTGTGTCAGTTGAACTCTTTGGAACGGTACGATTTGTTTTATAATTTCTATGAAAATATAATTTCTTAATTACCGCTTTCGCGCCTGCTGACGAAGATTCACATCATTTGAAAATCTGTGACTATGCCAGTGGGCGTTTCTTTTGTAATTTGTGTGTTACTTATTTCTTAAGTATGTACCCAGTGTTCATATTTTTGCAATAAAATATAGTATGGGTAGAATTATATTAATTAGAAATAATATAATTATAAAGTATAGTCATCTGTAATATAATTGTGGTACAGAAAATTTGTTCTGAAATATTTTATTTTGACAGTATTTCAAACAGTAAACCCCGCCTATTTAATTTTTTTCTTCTAGTGTTCGTTTAAAGGTATTCAAAATTTATCACCAGTAATCGATGAAGTAAACACCACTTGTGTATATTTTTGTCAACGTAAAATAAGGGGTTTAACACGAATATTCAAAGTCACATCCACTTTTCGTTTCTGTATTGTTTTGTTTGGAAGAACGATAAAAGGCGGGGCTTTAGAAAACAGGAATTCTTGTTACTAACACTAATGTCTAAAAATCAACATTTTTGTTTCATTTCTTTGCATTTGATGTTGTTGTTATATAATTTGACCCCTAAATAAAAAATAAAAATATTTTGCTCAATTTTCGCCGTTATTTTTTAAGATTTGCTTCGTTATCTCATTCAAAAATTTTTAAGAGACGGCCCCATAAACCACTCCAAAAGAAAGATTTATTTATATCTTGAAAACTAATAACTTGAATGAGCTGCAAATTTGCACACCCATATTTTTCAGCATTAGGATTCATTTTATGTAAAAATTAATATAGGTCATAATTCATAATTTTTATGAATATGCATTTATTAATATTTTTCAGAATTAAAAATATTTTTCAGAATCAAAAGTAATGATGGATTATGTTTGGGTTTCTTCACTGTATCTCGTAAAAAAAAAAAATATATATCGATCAAGTTATTTTTTGTGAAGATATTAATAAAAGTTTGAAATATGAATTTAACATTAGCACCTTCAAACTTTGAACGCTTATAACTCTGTGCAAAAATAAGTAAAATATACAACCAATATACTTTTTCGCATTGTCGCGATCCCAGGAATTCAAATATAAAATAAAAATGGGGCATTACCATTGAAAAAATCAAAGTTGGTGCGCGTTTTAATATGTAGACGACCCTCAATTCAAAATTTCCGTTCATTTTCTGAATCTACTCTCAATTCCCCGTCGAATGATACCTACTACATTTTTGTGCATTGATTAGCAACGGAGTTACATCGAGTGCTGCGTTTTTTTTTCCCCCGACTGTACATAGTTCCCACATTCTTCCTAGTATTTCGTAATCACGCTAGAATTCCTGAAAATTTTCTAAAACGAGGTGAAGAGATTTTGGACATTGCCTCATTTTCTAAAATTGGGTTATGGGAGGTAAAAAGTGTACTAAGAGATCTAAATTTAAAATTTTAAATAAGGATTTTTTAGAACTTCGAGAAATCTTCTAGATACAATCATTTAAAATATTTCCAGCGATACTTTTTTAAGGTTAGTTGCTAGTAGGCTTTAAGGCCAACTGACTACGCTAGGGTTCTAGGCCTATAGGTAGAATGGTCTCCACGAGGTCTTTCTAAGGGGTCGAAACCCGTATTTAAGCGAGTTTCGGAGAAAAACACGGAAGGAACGGCTAGGTCAAAGAATGCGGGATGGGATCGAATCCGGCACTTCTCATCCACCAGCTTTGGGCGCAGAACCGCTCGGCCGCTGGTGGGGAATTTCTAAGGAACTTATAAATATATTTTTTTTTTTCTAAAAATTCCATCTTCCTCCCCAAATCTATCGGAAACGCCACGGAATTTTTGAAAATTATAAAAAACGTGCAAATTAAATATAAGTCTGTAAGTAAGAACTTTAAATGAGCTCTTAATTTCCCTAATTCCCCTCTATTTGAAATTATACTGTTTGCTTTTTACGACTCCTCCTATCGCAATACAGTTTCAATTTCTTTTCTTTTCTTTCTTTCTTTCTTTTTTTTTTTAAGGAATTGTTCATAGAAGACATTTCCGACAAACTAAAAAAAATGACTACATTTGTTTAGAATTTCAAAGATGCGCCTTTTGCTGCCCCCTGCTTTCGAAATTTCAAAAATTTTTTCAGAAATTTCCCAACAAAACAATGATTCTTCAAACTCATTAAGTCCTCTCTACTTTTTTTTAGGCTTTTAGAATTCCCAAGGTGTTCTCGAGACACGGGGGGAAGATTTTAAATGAAAAATTTTCTTTCATATTTTTCAAACGAATAATTATAGAGATTTTTTTTTTTTTTTTTTGTTAAAATGTTGTTTTGAAAAGGTCTTTCCATCAAACAAACAGAAGATTCCCCCCTCTCCCCAATTTTCACATTTACAAAATTAAAATTTGCCTATGCCTGACTCCATGTGCCCCCTTCCCCCACCATACACATTTGTTTTCTTCTTAACTAAACAAAATTCCGTAGAAATTGTCGAAGACGTGTTTTACAATTTTTAGAAATTCTGAAAATTACTGGATATAGAAAAACAAATAGAATTTTGAAAAACAGTGTGGAATACGAATTGTATTCGACACTGTTTTTCAAGATTTTGTATGAACTTCGGAAACACACTTTTCTAAAATCGATTAAATTAAAGTAATGAAAAAAATGAACAATTTGATTAGCTTTTCGTATAATACAAAATTAATTTAAATCAGTTTGATTTAAAGCTGTTTTCCTAAAATAGTTTGCGATTTTTATAATCTAATGCAAACACAAGTTCCTGTAACAATCTTTGTGTTATCAGTAATTTTAAGCAAGGCAAAATCATTTAATTTAGTATGAGTAATAATCGTTATGGTTTTTGGTTTGGTTATCAATCGTTTTTATTGTTGGTCAACTTTTAAGTTTTTAAACTGATTAATTAATTAGTTTTGTAAAGTGAAAACAATTACTTATTGTAATTTTACTTAATTTTTTGTGTTTTAGTTAAAAAAATTAAAATTACCTTAATTTACAGTCAGCAGTTTACCTCCTAACACTTTTAATGTTTTATGGATACTGTGTAGGAAAGCTATATTTAAAAAAAAAAAAAAAAAAAAAAAAAAAAAGTGATAGTTAAAAAATAAATAAATAAATAATAATAGTAATAATAAAAACCCTCCTTTGTAATGGAAATAAACATCCTTGAATCCTATTTGAATCTCAGTGTCATTTAATAGATTGAATAATATAATTCACTAAAAAAATATTCCTGAAAATGTTATGACATATTTTTTAGAGTAGTGTATACAAAATTTTCAATTTATTATTAATTTCTAATTTAAAGGTTGCAGATGCATGGTAATTTCATTTTATATCAATATTATATGTAAGAAATAAGTTTATACAAGTTAAGGAGGATTTTTTTTTTTTTTTTTTTTTCCCTTCTTCTTCTAGAGTAGCTTTTATTGTTATATTCATGCCTCCTCCCTACTGTTAAATTTAAGAAAGAAAGAAATAATTATTATTTTTTAGGTATAGATTTGATTTAAAAGAAAAAAATAAATAAAAATAGAAAAATCTTTAAAATGTGAAACTTTTATACTGGCAAATATTTAAGTAGTATAGTTTTTTAACAGAAATTTAATGAACTGAATAATTTATAAAATAATAGACTATATCATTCTTAATAATTTTACCAGTATGCTTTGCAGAAATATATTATTTCGTAAAATTAAGTATTATAATGCGAAGAAAAAAAAATAAAATTAATTAATATTTTTAAAAATATATTATGGGTTTAAATTGAAGTCAAATAAAGATGTATTTTACTTTAGTTTATTTAATACTTATTTTACTAATTTTAATTCTGTTTTAAGAGTTTTTCCAATGCATTTTAAGTGTTTGGTAACCGACTTCTTTTTCTTTTTTATCAATTTTATTATAATATTATTTTATAAAAGTAAAATAAATAAAATAAATAAATAACAGAAAACATAAAATTTTAGATTTGGATTTGATATATTATAATTATTTTATTATAATCTCTGTAAAATAATTCATTTACATACTATATTATAGGAATTTAACTTTAAGAAAATCTTAATCTATTCAAAATTTTTTACAGCTTAACATTTTGTAATATGTATATATATATATATATACTAGAAATTTAATGAGCAAATTAATCAATTAATTATTATTATTATTATTATTTTAGTTTTTTTGTTTGTTTGTTTCCTGATTTTTTCTATTCATAGTTTAAGTGATTTATCAATTAGTTTTTAAAAAATTTACTTATATTTGCATATGATTATGATATTATCTATCATTTTTATGAAAGTCAAGAAAAAAGTTTTTGCTGTTGCAATCCCTTCTTAAAATAAAACCAATTTTGAAAGTCAACAACGTATAAACTTGAAAGCAATGTGAAATGAATGAATATTTTTGATAAAAAAAAAAACATTATATCAAATACAAATACCTAAATAAATAACTCATTTAATATATATATTAAAGAAAGAAAAATATTTTATTTTTGTATTAAGTTTATTTTTTACTCTAACTGCCGATAGATGGAGCCAAATTACCTATCTGAGACTGAATATTTCAAATGGAAGTGAAGTCTGTATTGTATGCATCCGCGAACATTCCAAACCGGATTACATTCTTTTCTTTTGAACGATGCGAAAGAAAAGAGTGTAATCCGCGGGGTAATATAGTTCCATTTTTAAAGTAAAATGTATAAAAAACAAGAGTTTTTTGGGAAAAACGGGGAACGTCACGTTTCTCAGACAAAAGAAATTAATATCATATAACAATTTCATTAAATTTCTTCGAGCCGTTTTCGAGAAAAAAAAACTCACACGATAACACATTTTTCCTTTGAAGTCTTAAATTGCACCTCTAGATCTCAAAATATATACAATGCTGAAGTGTGAAACTTTCAGGATAGCATCAGGAAGAAGATAAAAGATTATTCTGAAAATATTAGATCAGAATATCTCCAATTTGCTGAGATATTAAGTGTCGGCGTTTCCAAATTCCTTTCATCTAAAATTAGCTGTATACAGTGTTGCCAGATGTAGGGATTTCTCCCTACAGTAGGGTTATTTAGCTCTGATTTTGGCGTAGGGGGGGGGGGATTTTTTTAAAATTCTGTTTTGTAGGGATTTTTCTATTTAATGAAAAATTTAAAATTCTTTTTGAAAACGCAAAAAGTTTTAAACTTATCTGTAAAAAAGTTGCTTACAATACCTTGTTTCTGATACATTATTTTATTACAGATTGATGCGAAGTGAAACATTTCATAACTCAGAATTGCTAACATCTATAATTTATTCCAGTGTAAGTGCACTATAGGTCTTCGTGGTAATTAACACATTGATGAGTCGTTCATTATGAAAATAAACTCTTTAATAATCAACAATCATAAATGAAACAAGCACGCATTACTTAGCGCGCGGCGTACTACTCACTGACATTGACATACTACGGGTCCTTTCTCCCGGCAAAGCTGAAAACAGAATGTTCTGTGAGTTGAAGTTGAAGTACATATTTGTAAGTGAAAGTTGGAGTACATATTTGTAAGTGAAAGTTGAAGTACATATTTGTAAGTGAAAGTAGAAGTATATATTCTGAAAGTGAAACTAGAAATACATATTCTAAAAGTGAAAGTAGCAGTTGTTGTACATAAATTATAGATGTCGCTACGATCACTACAGGAGTATCCCCCCAGTGAACAAGGAGAACGATAAAAATTTACAAAATACTAATACAAATACAATTATGTATATAAAATAATAATAATACAATGCTAATATAATAGAATATTGATGCTAATACACTTAAAATATATATGTACACAAATGCAATAACAGAATGAAATATATGAAAAAATATTGCTGAGAACAGAATTATTTAAAATATATATACATACATACACATGTGCACATGAAAAGTTATATTACAGTAAATAAACAAGGAATAAGTGCAATATATAAAAGAATAAATGATAATATAAACAAATACAAGATTTGCAGTGATATTAAAAATAATCTGTTACTAAATGCTTTGGAAAATGAACTTTACGACCAGATCTAGTTGTGATTATTTTCTGCTGTTGTGAATTTTCTTGTGCAGCAGAAATATTAGATCTAAGTTCATTTAAGTCGGAATTGGTGTTGTTATGACAATCAGGTGGTGAAGATGAAGATAAGTTGGCGTTATCTGACAACAGAAATGCAGGCTTTAACCTGTCTATGGATACTACTGTAGGTTTACCATTAACTTTAATAACAAAATTTTTATTATTTCTTTTAATTACAGTATGAGGTCCTGTGTAAGGAGGAGTTAATGGTGGTTGAATACTATCTATGCGCAAAAATACATGAGTACATGTCTGCAAAGATGGATTTATGTAAACATTAGAAGTACCATGACTAAGGGGATTAATGGGAGAAAGTTTTCTCATGGATTCACAGAGTTGTGAGACATATGTTAAGTCAGGTGATGTTTTGTAATTATCTATTGTGAAAAAATCAGATGGAAGTCGAAGTGTAGTACCATAGACTAGTTCAGCACTACTCGCCATAATGTCATTTTTAATTGCAGTTCGAAGACCTAATAAGACAATTGGCAGTGCTTCAGTCCATTTCATATTGTCATGAGTTTTTAATGCAGTTTTGAGCCAGCGATGAAATCTTTCACAAATTCCGTTTGATATTGGATGGTACGCTGTTGTGTGTGTACGCGTGGTTCCAAGAATATTTGTTAATTGACGGATAAGTGTGGATTCGAAGTTTCGACCTTGGTCTGTTGTGATGGTAACCGGACATCCGAAACGCGAAATCCAACCATTTACAAGTGATTTAGCTGTTGTTAGAGCTGTCATGTCAGATGTTGGGATTACTTCGGGCCATCGAGTGAAACGATCGACAATGGTCATGCAATATTGATAACCGTCAGATGGAGGAAGTGGACCAATGAAATCGATATGTATGTGTGAAAATCTTGCATCTGGAAGGGCAAAAGTTCCAAGTGGAGCTTTTGTATGCCGATGTATTTTGTAACGTTGACATTTATCACATGACTGGACGGAATTTTTAATGAATTTTTTCATGTTTGGCCAATAATATCGCTTAGTTATTAATTTAGTTGTGGCAGAAATTCCGGGATGAGAAAGATTATGAATATGATTAAATATGTTAGATCGAAAAGATTCTGGAATGAAAGGACGTGGTATGTTTGTTGACATGTCACAGTATAATGTTACATCCTCCAAAGAAAAATAAGGCTTTTGAATATTACATGTATTGTCAGTAGAATTTAAAATGTTTTTTAATTCAGGATCCTCGAGTTGTGCAAGAGATATTTGTTTGAAATCTAAAATTTCTGTTGAAATTGAATCAATTTCAATTCTAGATAAGGCATCAGCAATGGAGTTTTCTGTACCATCAATATGACGTATATCTGTCGAAAATTGAGAAATAAAGTCGAGATGGCGCAATTGACGAGGAGAGCATTTATCTGGCTTTTGCTTAAAGGCATAAATTAGAGGTTTTTGGTCAGTGTAGATGGAAAAATCTCTACCTTCAAGCATGTGCCGAAAACGTTTAATTGAAGTATATATAGCTAAAAGTTCGCGGTCGTAAGTGGACCAAGTGCGCTGACTTTTAGTAAGTTTTACAGATAAAAATGCTATTGGTTCCCATGAAGAATTATTATATTGCATGAGCGTACTGCCGACAGCAAAATCCGAGGCATCACACAATAAACGTAAACGAGCACCAGGAATGGGATGTTTTAACAAGGTGGCATCCGCGAGTGCCGTTTTAACGGTGGAAAAGGCAGTTTCTGCTTCGACAGACCAGTCAAGAGGTGCCTCAGATGTTTTTGAACGTGAAGATTTTTTTTTATTTTTATGGCCTTCCAAAAGTTTTACTAGGGGTGCTAAAATGTGGGCAGCTTTCGGTATAAATCTTCGATAAAAATTGTACATGCCAAGAAAGCGCCGCAATTGGGTAATAGTTGTAGGTCGGGGAAATTTGTTTATTGCTTCAACTCTGTCAGGGAGGGGTAAAAGTCCTTCGGCAGAGATATTATATCCGAGAAATTTTATATTAAGTACACCTAGAGTACACTTAGAGGGTTTAATAGTAAGACCATAGTGACTTAATCGTTCAAAAAGGGCTCTGAGATGTTTAAAATGCTCTTGTTTATCTTTAGATGCAATAAGAATATCATCAACAAATGCGTAAACACCATCTAAACCTCGAGTCACTTCATCAATGAATCTTTGAAAAGTACTAGACGCATTGCATAGACCAAATTGCATCCGAGTGCTCTCGAAGAGTCCGAAAGGTGTACAAATTGCAGTTTTATGGATTTCTTCGGGAGCAATCGGAATTTGATGATAAGCTTTAACTAAATCAATGTGAGAAAATATTGTTGTCCCATGAAGCTCGCTAGTAAAATCAACGATATTAGGGATTGGATACTTGTCCTTTTTGGTTTGAGCATTAAGAGCTCGATAGTCACCAACAGGACGCCAATCATCGCTTCCTTTTTTAGGGACCATATGCAAAGGGGAAGCATAATTACTTTTGGATGGGCGAATATGGCCTAAATCCAACATATGCTGAAATTCTAATTTTGCAATTTTTAAACGATCGGGAGCAAGCCGACGTGGTTTAGCAAAAACGGGAAAGCCAAATGTTTCAATATGATGCTTTACAGAATGTTTAATAATTTGGTCTGCACATGGAGGTTTAGTAATACTAGGAAATTCATTTAACAATTGAGAGAAATTATTATCATTAAATACAGATTTTATAGAATAAATATGAGCAATCTTAATCGTACCATTAGACTTTAATTTTGTATTAGCGTCGATTAATCGATGATTCCTAAGATCTGGCTGTAAGTTAAAATAGTGTAAAAAATCTGCACCAATTATAGCTGTAGACACATTGCATACATAAAAAGGATAATTAAAAGTTTTTCTTAAACCTAAATTGAGTGATAAAAGTTTTTGTTTATATACATTAATAGAAGTGCCGTTAGCAGCTTTGAAAGTTTGTATTGGAGTGTTTACCTTTTCAACTGTGGCAGCTGGTATAATAGAACAATCACTACCAGTATCGATGAGAAAATTAACATTAGACCGACGATCTCGCACAAAAAGGCGACGAGAACTATTAGTATACCAGGCGTATGTCGCCGCTACTCCTGGGGTGTGTTGTTTTCCTGAAAGGTGCACGGTGGTGAACATTTATTGGCTTTAGAGCCAAATTTTTTATGATACCAGCATATGGCATCGTTCTTTAGAGACGGGCTCCTTGGTCGATAAAACCGACGACTACGAGAAATACTTCTCGAACGTCTTAGCGATGCTACTTCTTTACGCAGAAGTTTAATCTCTTTCAGCAGTTCTGAGTCATTGTTGCAGGAAGCGTTCAAAATGGAACTAGTCTCTATTGCACTCACCTGTGCAGGTGTGATGTCCAGAATTTTGTCAGCTATTTCAGCAGCTTTTTGGGAAGTGAGAGGAGTTATAGACGCCAAAATTGATTGCACGTTGGAAGGCAGTTGTTGCAGGAAAAGTTCAAGTAGCAGGGCATCTGTGACATTATGATTCTCTGCACGCCGTTGCATAAGACGAAGCAGGTCAGAGGGCTTCCGATCTCCCAGTTGTTCTCCTGTAAGCAACCGTCTAATTTCTTGAGATTTACTCTCTCCACACCGAGATATCACTTCATCTTTTAGTTTTCCGTAGGGGTCATTACTGTCAGGGGAAATAATTATGTCTCGGACAGTCATTGCAACATCTGGCGGAAGATTTGCTACACAGTAATTATATTTAGTTTTGGATTCCGTTATGGCCTTTGGAGTAGCTAATTCAAACGTAGATTCAATCATAGGAAACCACAACGAGGGGTCTGCTGGAATAAAGTTAGGAATTTTGACCGCAGAAACATCACTCATAGTGAATCCGTAGCAGAAGAGATTCAAAACAGAAGCAATAAAAAGTTAGGATTGGTTTCGATTTGAAACCGAAACTTTAGCTGCACGTAAACATTACACAGAAGGATGAAAGTTTTCTAAGTCCAAAGTCACCATTTATAGGTCTTCGTGGTAATTGACACATTGATGAGTCGTTCATTATGAAAATAAACTCTTTAATAATCAACAATCATAAATGAAACAAGCACGCATTACTTAGCGCGCGGCGTACTACTCACTGACATTGACATACTACGGGTCCTTTCTCCCGGCAAGGCTGAAAACAGAATGTTCTGTGAGTTGAAGTTGAAGTACATATTTGTAAGTGAAAGTTGGAGTACATATTTGTAAGTGAAAGTTGAAGTACATATTTGTAAGTGAAAGTAGAAGTATATATTCTGAAAGTGAAACTAGAAATACATATTCTAAAAGTGAAAGTAGCAGTTGTTGTACATAAATTATAGATGTCGCTACGATCACTACAGCACTATTAGTACCGCCCTCTACTTCTCGTACTTTTGCTACATTTTATAAGAGTTGTTTTCTTCCTATTTAATCTTAGTTACATACTGGGGAAAATTACTCAAGAAAATTAGTAAGGGAGGAAAAGGGCATTATTATAATTACGCCGGCATAAATTATAATAGTTGGAAAATTTGCATATTTTTTAAATGACCTCCCTTTTATTATTATTACTATTATTCCGAAATGGTAAATTTATTATATAATTTTAATAAAAAATATAACATTTATTTAATATTTTCATTTAATTAACATCAAAGTTTTAAAATAAATTAGACAATAAGTCATGTACATGTTCAAATTAAATTTCCTCGAAATGCCAATTGTCAAGTTATTTGTAATTTGTACACACCCACCCCTCAAATAAAATATATTTTGCAGTACAAAATCTTAATCGTAAATATATTATACAGATCTAAAACTGTATTTTATTTTGTTTTACGTCAATATGCGTTATCTTTCATTTTCCTTTCTGTAAATTAGTCTTTTTATTTCTCTTTGATGTGATCACACCACCCATCTCGTGTAGCCACACCCCCTAAGGAGTCGGAGTAAGGTACCTATCAAGTCGATATTTGCTGGTTAAACATCCATTATTTATCACAAAATTAAATTTATTAGGTAAGTTTGATACGAAAAGATGTCAAATAAGACTAGCTGTTTGATTTAATAAAATAAAGAGCTGACAGTATTAAATTTAAACAAAAGCATTTCCTCGTGACGTCATGTGGTTGGCAAAAAAGCGCGCTGGACTTTCCCGCGCCCCGCCCACCATTGATTTTCCGTTGGTAGTAATCAAGTAATCGCCATCGCTATGCTTTTCCCAAGCCTTTTTGCCAACCACTCATAAAAGTTGAGATGTTTGTTTACAAACAAGGAACTGCCCTATAGAAACATAGTTCATTTTATTTACTGTGTTTTCACAAATATACATTTGTATACATATATTTGGTACCCGTTTTTATTTGTCCGTTTGTTTCAACAATCAACTTATGTGTATTTTAATAATAATGATCATGTTTTTTTGTTTTAATGCTAGAAAATATTAAAATAATAATAATAATATGATTTTATATAATTTCTATTAATAGTTTTGAATTGTAGGGTATTTTGTAGGGTAAAAATGTTTTAACGTAGGGAATGTAGGGATTTTTTCTCCATAAAGTAGGGATAATTTAAATTGTCATCTGGCAACACTGTGTGAAGAGGAACTGCCCTGTACGACCAACTAAAGGAAATCACCCGGTTTCACCATCACTGCAGGAAAACTAGGAGAAGGCCATCTCGCGGGGCGGAGGTTGCCTGAAATTAAAGAGCTCCAATTTACAGTATTTCATGTTTCATCGATGAGTGGCGGCGATAATGGACTTTACGTCTATGGCCAAGTTAATACAACACCACCTGCCGGATGATTCTGGACACGGGAGCCAACGTGACCATCATTAGAACGGATTTGGCTCAAGAACTAAAAGAGAAGATCATCTGGATGCCGCCCTGCGTTAAAATCCAGACTGTGATCGTAGACGAAATCAAAATATATGGAAAAATGAACTTGACCATCACTTTTGGGAATGCCAGTTACCATCATATGGCATATGTGGCAGATATAAGAGATCCTTTAATCATTGGAATTGATTTCCTGAGAAAATTTAACTTTAAATTGGACTTCAAGAATAATGAACTGCATTCGAGTTCGGAAGACATAGCTATGTTCAACACTGAAAATCAAGACATTCAGCCAATTTGCCAGATAACAGCCAAGTCTGAAATTTCCATCCCTCCACACACAGAGACAATAGTTTCAGGAACACCTCCTACCAAGCAATACTTCCGCTATGGACTGATTGAATACCCGAATATAGACAATAGCTCAAGAGGAGTTCTGATAGCTTCATCTCTAGTTGATCTCTCAAAGAGTACTATTCCTGTGAGAGTCGCAAACATCAATGATAAGGTCCGGACAGTGAAGAAGGATGAGGTGTTAGCAACCTGCACTCCTGTTACATGCATCAACCGCCCCACGCAATCAACCGAATCCAAGTCTTCTGAGCAATTAACAACGGAACTACTCAAGAATTGCCAGACTGAATTGTGCCAGACTGAATTTTGCTTTTTACCCTCCGACACCTATAAAAATACCCGCAAGACAAGAGTGAATTGATAGCGCCATCTAGTGAAGAAAAGATGTACTTGTTTACAAGTAGAAGGGTATTGAACTGTTCCTTGTTCGCGAAAAGCATTAAATACGTATTACCGGTATTACCATTACCAATACAAAATTATAAATTAGTTTTTTATTAATCTTTAGCAACATAAATTTATCGCATATTACATATGTTTTATGACTTTAATTATATTACACGTCACATACATATATTTTTTATTTATATAGCATAACACAAGTGCGGTGTAAAACAGTAAAACCCACACGTACTTGATCCTTTTATGCATGCATAATTTTTAAGCTTTACTTTTTTTTTTTTGCAAATTTTTATTTATTTATTTTTTGAAAAAATATCGAATTAAAAAACAGAATTTATATTCCTTTCGATTGGTTGGCAATCTTTTTAGGATCGATAATAAGCAAAAATTAGTGGCAACGACTGAGTGCTGCTTGCTATCCAGATGCAATTAAATATGAATTATGAATTCTTATGAAATGGGCTCTTCCCACCTGACGTCAGAGGTCACATGAGAGAGCTTAGAAATTATGTGCGCTAGCTCGTGATATCGCGATCTGTAACTGACACAAAATTTAGAACACATACAGACGTACATTTTTTAAAGATAATCAAATCGTTTTCGAACTATCTCAAAACATAAATCAATTGAAAACTTGAAATCCAAATTTTTAGGAATCTAGTACTATTTCTATGAATATGGAAAAAAAAAAGTGTATTTTAGAAATTTAAAGAAGTGCTTAAGTAAAACGAAAAACAGGATGGCTTATTTTGCCATATTTAAAAAATCTGATGTGGGCACCACATGACTTCCTTATACACTTTTAGAAATATACATAATGTTAAAAAACATTGTCACTGGACCCGAAACAGTTGGCTAAAAATATTTAAAAAAAAATGTGCCTTGAGGGGACTCATTTTAAAGTTGTGTCTTGGGGGGGGGGACTCATGTCAAAGTTGTGCCTTGGGGGGGACTCATGTCAAAGTTGTGCCTTGGGGGGACTCATGTCAAAATTGTACCTTGGGGGGACTCATGTCAAAGTTGGGCCTTGGGGGGGACTCATGTCAAAGTTGGGCCTGGGGGGACTAAAGTCAAAGTTGTGCCTTGGGGGGACTCATGTGCTTCGGGGGGGACTCATGTCAAAGTTGTGCCTTGGGGGGACTCATGTCAAAGTTGTGCCTTGGGGAGGGGACTCATGTCAAAGTTGCGCAGTGGGGGGACTCATGTCAAAGTTGTGCCTTGTGGGGGACTCATGTCAAAGTTGTACCTTCGGGGGGGGACTCATGTCAAAGTTGTGCCTTGGGGTCTCATGTCAAAGTTGGGCCTGGGGGGGACTCATGTCAAAGATTTGCCTTGGGGGGACTCATGTCAAAGTTGTACTTTGGGGGGGACTCATGTCAAAGTTGGGCCTTAGGGGGACTCATGTCAAAGTTGCGCCTTGGGGGGACTCATGTCAAAGTTGTGCCTTGGGGGGGACTCATGTCAAAGTTGTACCTTGGGGGGGGGCTCATGTCAAAGTTGTGCTTTGAGGGTCTCATGTCAAAGTTGGGCCTGGGGGGGACATGTCAAAGTTGTGCCTTGGGGGGGACTCATGTCAAAGTTGTGCCTTGGGGGACTCATGTCAAAGTTGTGCCTTGGGGGACTCATGTCAAAGTTGTGCCTTGGAGGGACTCATGTCAAAGTTGTGCCTTGGGGAGGGGACTCATGTCAAAGTTGCGCCTTGGGGGGACTCATGTCAAAGTTGTACCTTGGGGGGGACTCATGTCAAAGTTGTGCCTTAGGGGTCTCATGTCAAAGTTTTGCCTGGGGGGAGACTCATGTCAAAGTTGTGCCTTGGGGGGACTCATGTCAAAGTTGGGCCTTGGGGGGAACTCATGTCATAGTTGTGCCTTGGGGGGACTCATGTCAAAGTTGGGCCTGGGGGGGGACTCATGTCAAAGTTGGGCCTTGGGGGGACTCATGTCAAAGTTGGGCCTTGGGGGGGACTCATGTCATAGTTGTGCCTTGGGGGGACTCATGTCAATGTCATTTTGAAAAGATTTTGATGAAATTCTGGCAAAAGCAGAATTTAGTTTAGGACGGAGGACTATTAGTTTTTTTTCTTCCCAATTATAACATCTCTTTCAAATTATTCAATTATATTTTCGATAAATTTTAGATTTCGATAAATGTCCATCGAAAAATGATTTTGACAAATGTCCAACTATCGAAAACGATAACGCAAAAATCGCTGTCTGAGACTAATAGGCCCTCAGTCCTAAAAATGAATTATCACCGTGTTCTGAGCTTTTCTGAAAGTTAGTTAAAAACTTATGCAAGATTTGTACTGGTAACGCTGCCGAAGACAGCAGGGACCCTTAACAGTTGGCTAAAAGTATTAAAAAATTGCATTTTCACCGTGTTCTGATCTAGTCTGAAAGTTTCAAATGTCTAGCTAGTCGTGAAGTTAGTTAAATAAATTTTCTGTTGAATCACATAAACGCTGCTGAGGGCAGCAGCAGGTATAGGAAACAGTTGGCTAAAAATATTCAAAAAATGCATTGTCAACGTGTTTTGAGCTTTTCTGAAAGTTTCAAATGCCTAGCTAGTCGGGAAGTCAGTTAAATTGCATGATTTCTCCAAACCGTTTTTGAGTTATTACCGTTTTTACTTCCTTATACAAAGTATAAGGAAGTATAGTAATCCCGATTTGCGAAATGGATTTTGTATTTCACATTGCTCGAAAACGAATGATCGCTGAATGTTGCCAATTTATACGTGTGATTGTCATGATGTCTAGTTGCACACCTGCAAGTGTCTTCTTAACACGAGCTCTCGTTTTAGAGATATAAGGGATTTTACACGATTTTTCGTGACGTCTGTATGTGTGTGTGTGTGTCTGTGTGTGTGTATGTCGCATAACTCAAAAACGGTTGGACGTAGAATGTTGCGAATTGGTACATAGGTTTGTTATAACATCTAGTTGTGCACCTCCCTTTTTGGACTTTCTATGATTTTCCGTTTTGGAGATATTTTGGAAAATTAGGTTCATAATGACAAAAATACATAGGTTTTGGCCATAATGTATCAAAAAACGGTAATAACTCAAAAACGGTTTAGACAAATTTTGCAAATTAACTGACTTTCCGACTAGCTAGACATTTGAAACTTTCAGAAAAGCTCAGAACACGTTGACCATGCATTTTTAAAATATTTTTAGCCAACTGTTTCCGATACCTGCTGCCTTCAGCAGCGTTTATGCAATTCAACAGAAAATTTATTTAACTAACTTCCCGACTAGCTAGACATTTGAAACTTTCAGACTAGATCAGAACACGGTGAAAATGCATTTTTTAAATACTTTTAGTCAACTGTTTCGGGTTCCTGCTGCCTTCGGCAGTGCTACCAGTACAAATCTTGCAATCAACTTTTAACTAACTTTCCGACTAGCTAGACATTTAAAACTTCCGGAAAAGCTCAGAACACGGTGACAATGCATTTTTTAAATATTTTGACCAATTGTTTCGGGTCACTGCTGCCTTCGGCAGCGTTTACATGGTTCAACAGAAAATTTATTTAACTAACTTCCCGACTAGCTAGACATTTGAAACTTTCAGAATAGTTCAGAACACGGTGAATATGCATCTTTTTAATACTTTTAGCCAACTGTTTCAGGTCCCTGCTGCCTTCGGCAGCGTTTATATAGTCCAACAAAAAAATTGTTTAACTAACCTCCCGACTAGGTAGACATTTGAAACTTTCAGAATAGTTCAGAACACGGGGAAAATGCCTTTTTTTTAATACTTTTAGCCAATTTTTTCGGGTCCCTGCTGCCTTCGTCAGCGTTACCAGTACAAATCTTGCAATCGGTTTTTAACTAACTTTCAGAAAAGCTCAGAACACGGTAATAATTCATTTTTTTAAAATATTTTTAGCCAACTGTTTCGGGTCCAATGTCAATGTTTTTTAACATTATGTATATTTCTAAAAGTGTATAAGGAAGTCATGTGGTGCCCACATCAGATTTTTTGATACATTATGGCCAAAACCTATGTATTTTTGGTCACTATGAACCTAATTTTCCTAAATATCTCCAAAACGGAAAATCATACAAAGTCCAAAAAGGGAGGTGCACAACTAGATGTTATAACAAACCTATGTACCAATTCGCAACTTCCTACGTCCAACCGTTTTTGAGTTATGCGACATACACACACACAGACACACACACACACACATACAGACGTCACGAAAAATCGTGTAAAATCCATTATATCTCTAAAACGAGAGCTCGTGTTAAGACGACACTTGCAGGTGTACAACTAGACATCATGACAGTCACACGTATAAATTGGCAACATTCAGCGATCATTCGTTTTCGAGCAATGTGAAATACAAAATCCATTTCGCAAATCGGGATTACTATACTTCCTTATACTTTGTATAAGGAAGTAAAAATTAAAACTAGTATGATGTGGTCATCAGAAAATTTTCTTTTATATTTTTCTTTGCAAAAAAATTACCCAGTGCAAATAATGTATTAAAATTATTTTCTATGATAAACACAGAGAATTTTCGTAAAAGAAAAAGTTTACCACTAAATATCCAAAGAAAGTTAATTTTATACTCGACAAATACATCACACAGGCTTCTTTTTATTTGTTAGAAACGAAAATATATAGTTATACAATATATGTATGTATGTATATATATATATATATATCGATAACTTTATTTTAAATTACCACAGGTCGATGGTTCAACCATTTGTTTTAAATGCATTGACATTGCATTCTTTTGATAGGTATAGATACTGAAAATTGGTTATCTTCGAGAGAAGGGGGGGGGGGATGCGATGCTCCTACATGTACCTTTTTTTCCCTAATTGACTTACTATTATAAATTAATATTTTTAATTCTGTAATGATTTGTTAAAAATAATTCACATTTTGCCCATTTATATGAAATTTCGTCCTATACTTTCACGTTAAAATTTTAGAAAAAAAAAAAAAAAAAAAAAACGAGGTGGTAACGCCACTTGATGGGCGATTTATATTGGAAGCTGACGGACATTAATTCATGTCAGAGTGCAACTATATATCAATTTGTATGAAATTCTGTGCATTAATTCCTAAGATACAGCAGTTGCCAGAAAAAATTGTCACAATCACAGGCATTTTTTTAAAAATGGTCAAATCGTGCTCAAGATCTCTCAAAACGTGTAAATCGATCAAAAACCGAAAATTTTTACGAAATAAATACTTTTTTTTATAATGAATAGAAAAGAAAGCAAAAATGGCAAATGTTTTTTTTTTAAGTTTTTGACTAAAAATCAAATTAAAATAATCAGTTTAAAAATCACTTTTCTTACACGCATGTGTGTGTGTAGTATATGCCAGATTACGAGCGAGCATATGTGTATGCCCATATGTTGATTATTTAGCATTAAAAATTCATTTAAGTTAATATTTAACATTAATATATTTGCAGATAACACGATTGAGGAACAGAACATTGTATCAACATGCACATGATAAAATCGAATACAGATTTTCTACTTGGAAATTTGCGAAAAAAGGAATCTTGAATAGATTGACCTTTATTCTTTGTAATCTTGTTTTTAAAGGTAGAAAAACCTTTAGGACTTTCCTACACAGCAAAAAAAATATATAAGAAATATTCAGAAAGTTCACATAATTCAGAGACTCTTGTCTCTAGCAGGGGCGGACTGGCTCAATTTGGGTCACCCGGCTACAAGATATTTTGGCCCACTCACTCCATAATGGGATATAAAGAAGACTTTCCCAACGAGATACAAAGTAGAGTCACAGAAAACCAGTTATTTTCTAATAAAGTCATAGTTTTACAGCATTTTACTTAACCTTCCACATTAATATTAGTTTTATAAATTCAAACATATTTTTAATGAATGTTTGATATTGTGATCGATTTCTTCTATACCATGGATCAGCCCCTAATACAGTATATTCCAGAAGACTAACGCTAGTACATTAATGGGATACATTTCTGAATCTTCAGGAAATACATTTTCAGTACAAGGTTTTGTTCACAACAGTATTAAAATTACAACGCTATCTAAATGATGTTCAATGACAAAAAATTCAATTAAGTCATTTTTAAATAAATTTTTACTTTTTAAAATTATATGAGTAGGTCTCTTAAGTTATTGCCAGGAAGTGAACAATAACTATTTTAAATGGCATGTCAATAAATTTTAAAGATAAATTGATGCAGATTGTAATGTTAAAAGAGTTTGATTAATTTTGTAGGTAATTATTGACCTTTAAATTAAAAATATCAGAATACATTAAGTTATAAAATATAGCACCAAAGACTATATTATTTTAAAATGCAAAGTAGTATATTTTTTTATTTGCTTTTATCAGAATAATTTCATATATTAATAAGTTTTTTCGGATGATGGTGAGCCTCACCTGAGAGGTTCTGCTCTGAAAGCTGGTAGACGTGACGTGTTGAATTCAATCACATATATAGAGCTCACTGACTTAGCCCTTTAGTGTTTTCCATGCTTTTTTTTTTTTTTTCGAAACTTGCTTAAATACGGGCTGGGATTCCGTAAAAGTTCCCCCACGGAGGTTACTCCCTGTCTGGGATCCTAATACGCCTACACCTACACCTTCGGATGATGGTGATCTTTATGGCATCTTGTACATTTTACCACAAACTATACTTTGAAACTTTTCACATTATAATCTAAAAATATATAAAATAAATTATAAATGTAAAAGTAAAAAGCCAAATAAATTTTGTGGTAATTTTACTTTCTTCTATATACAGTCGGTAACAAAAGTCTCCGAACACTAGCAAAAATTCCTATGTGAAAAAAGTACACTTAATACAGTTTTGTTTAATAAATCCTTGTCGAATCCTGTTTTTAGACTGACTAAGAACAGGATTCGACAAGGATTTATTTAACAAAACTTTATTAAGTGTACATTTTTTATATAAGGATTTTTGCTAGTGTTCGGAGACTTTTGTTACCGACTGTACATAAGAATGAAATTTTATTTTAGATTTGTGAAAATTTTCGATTGTTTTAAACGTTTTGAGATGTCCAGATCATGATTTGATCATTTTTGGAAAATGTCTGCATCTATATGTGTTAGTGCGTGAGTATAATAAATTTTGTGGACGCTGTAACTCCCAAACCAATGAAAGAAATTTAACCAAACTTGATACTTAATATGAGCTTTACCTAAACTGGCGCTGAATCCATTTTGGGATCAATTGCTCTACAGATAGCGCTGCCATCAAATTTATTTTTAAAAACATTTTAACATGGCAGTACAGGACAAAATTTCGTATAAATGTACATGATGAAAGTTACTTTTAACGAATGATTTTGGAAATTAATATGAATTATTGCTAGTATGGCAGGTGCTCCAGTGATTGGAATGCTCCAGTAATTGACATATATCCCGAAATAATTAATAAATAAGAAAAATAATAAAATCATATATTTTACATATAAGAATTTTAACATTTTATGTCAAATACTGGAGCATAGGGTGTCAATTACTAGTAAAATGAAAAACTGACAGTGTCAATTACTGGAACATTGAGTGGGTGTCAAATAAAAATTCATAAAAAAAATAAAATTGTTATCAAATGTATATATATTAACAAAAATGTGGTTGTGAATGTCTTTCATGCCATATGTACTTTCATTGTAATGTAAGATTTCTAAAAATATTTTCTGGTGACTAGAACGTTAAAAATACCAGAGATTGTTCTAAAAGTGTCAATCACTGGGGCACTTACCCTAGTAATAATGAACTCGGAAAAAAACCTTCTGCATGTAGAAGCATCTTTCCCCCCCCCCTCCTCAAGGATGTAAATTTCCAATATGTATAGCATTCAAAAGAACTCCCCAATACCTTTAAAACGAATGGTTGAACCATAGATCTGTGATAATTTTAAACAAAGTTATGGTTTTTTCCATTTTTAATACAAAAAACGGTTTAAGAAAAAAAAAAAAAATTCTGAGATATTTTTTGAATTGCATAAAATTGATTTTCTTTGTTCGTTTAGTGTATACTTTTCTGTAATATCGTATGCATTTATCATAAAAAATAATTTTAATAAACAATTTGTACTGTGTGAATTTGTATAGGAAAATATAGAAGAAATTTTTGTGGTGGCCACAACATACTAGTTTATTTGATAAATGCGAATTGTATATGGTAAAAATAAAATAAAATTATGACAAATGATGAAAGTGATTTTATTACTGAAATTGAACTCTTTTACATAATAAAGTTCTATAATTAGAAATACAGTCAGGTGTTGAAAATTTAATAATTCTTGAATTACATTAATAATCTAATGTGGCATTCACACGGGTTTCTCTTACCCTGCATTTCAATATTTTTAAGATACATTGCAGATTAAGGGGTAAAATAACGAAAACTGTATATTAACATAAATCTGTCTGAAATGGGCTGCCGCCTCCCCTCAACCTTTGTTTGAAAATAATAAATACATTTATATAAAATTCAAGACTATTAAGTTATTTTAAGTTACGCACAAGTTATTATACAAAATCTCGACATACAGGATCAAACGTTATAAAACTTGACATTAGTATTCAAAGAACCTCAAAAAGCGTAATTATACAAAAAGCAAGCATTAAAAATTTAACTGAAAAAAATACTTATTGCATGGGTATGATAAATTAATTTTCATTCCTAAACAGTTTCATGGACATAGTAAAGTATAGTAAAGAACTTCCACTAATTACATTCAATAGAAAATAATGCTTTTGCTTAATCATTGGTAGATCTGTATGTCATAGTAAAGTATAGTAAAGAACTTCCACTAATTATGTTCAATAGAAAATAATGCTTTTGCTTAATCATTGGTAGATCTGTATGCCATCTATGAAATATGTACACACCACATTGTGCACGTAAATATAGTCCTACATTAACCGCACACAGCACAACCTGAAATGCATTTCTAGGAATTTCCTAACGTAGTCCCATTACATTTTAAATCTTTTGAACAGCCCTATAAACAAATTATGAATAATTTTTATAGCTGATTCGACACAAAACATGCTTTCATGCATATAAAAAATGTAAGTGCAGCCTATAGATGTTAAACTGTATACCCATCAAAACTTTCGCTCATAGTCGTAATGTACTAGAATTTTTTTTTGGATGTTTCTGTACATAAACCATTTACTTAATCTGAATGAAAAGTAGGGTCATTAATCATATAGGGACACTAATGTCCCTATATGATACAGATCTAAGATAGCGAGTTTTGAATTTCTGCTACTATTTGTTCTTCAGATATGCTGATAACAGACGCACACACAGACCCAAACAAAAACTCACTTTCGAAAATTTGACCCAGAAATAGTACTTTCTTTTCCGTATATACGGGTGAGAGAAAGTAAAATTTTTAACTAGACAATATTTCTCTATATTGATATAATTACATCGTATACAAAAGTGGTCTAAAAACTCTAAATTAAAGTGCAGAAGCAATATAGTTAACCTTATGCTGACACATTGAAATCTCTAGTTGTCAACATTATTACCATATTTATTTACTGAATTAACTTAAGAAACGTAATTTTAAGCGCGTCGATTTGGAATCCTTTTAATGTGATAAATATAAAAATAACACATGTGGATGAAATTTATGAATAATTTGAAATAATAAAAGCTTTTATAATTTTGAACATAAGCCTTAAAAAATAAATAAATAAATAAATAAATAAATGAAGAAAGAAGAAGAAGAAAGGGCGAGAGAGAGATTGAAAAAAAAAAAAAGAAGGCGAAAAGGACATTTAAAGAACATTCAAAAGATAAATACAATTTTAAATTTTTAGACACACTTTTATAAATAAAAATTTTTTTGAAATATTTTATATGGGTCCACAGGAAATTTTACTTGATTAAATAAAGTCTGTAAGATAATTATAAATTATATATCAATAAAGGAGGAGGTTCGGGTACAACAAAGATTATTTGGTGTCAATTTATTACGAATTGTCCATTCTTTATATCATTACTTTTTAATAGTACTCCTTTGTAATATGTATTTATGTGGAATGAAATAAGATGAAGATTATTATTTGCCAGTAATGGTACGAAAGTTATTTATGTTCCATATTAAATTGGCAGCTATAATCAATAAATATCATTTTAATCGCGGGTACTATGGAAAAACTGATAATCAATTAAATTTTTTTGAATGATTTGTGAACAGTTTTTAGTTTTTTATTTTTTCTTTAAACACTGATTTAAATATTTAGAAAATGAAGCTAGGTTGTCTATTACTTTATCATAACCAAAAATTAGACTTTTCTACGTACAAAAATAAATAAATAAATAAAATCTTTTAAGTGTTCTTGTGCAAATTAAGACCGAAACCGACTTTTAATTATTTTTATAACTGAATATTTTTTTTTCAAAAGGCACTTGCGTACATGAAAGGATTTATACATACTTGTAAGCTATATATAATGGAATATACATTGGCCCATAAGTTCATGCAGTAACTCTAGAGCACAGCTCATACATGTTACATATTTTGCTTCAACTTTGTTCTTCAAATATTCTGATAACATACACAGACACTTACAGAACAACCACTATAAACCTGATTTTCGATTTCAGAAGACCTCAAAACGTTGAACTATATATTTAAAAAAAAAAAAAAAAGCGCATTCTCTGCCATACATGGGTAAGAGAAAATGAAAAAGAAAAAGAAAGAAAGAAGAAGAAAAAGAAGAAATAATTATTGCAATATTTTAAAACTTAACAGATGTTTTTCTTAAAGAAAAAGGGGCCGAGCGGTTCTACGCTCAAAGCTGATAGACGTGAGGTGCCGAGCTCAAACCCAGTCGCACTCGTCGGCCTAGCGTTCGGACTTTTCCATGATTTTCTCCGAAACTTGCGTAAATGCGGGCTAGGCCCACTTAGAAAGACTCCGATGATACTCCCCTTTGGGCCTGGAACCCCAGTGCGGTCAATTGGCCTTTAATACCCACAGCCCTACAATTAGAAAAAGAGGGGGTATTAATAAACGTTTCGCTGTTTACTTCCTGCTGTTAACTAGAATACTTTACACATAACATTCAGGGTACATGTACTGCGTCCTTCTCTTGTTCCACTTTTATAAAGATTATTTTTAATTACTTGAAAAAAAAAAAAGTTTTCGAAGAATTGAGAGAATGAAACGTTCTGATATAAGTATCTTTAATGCAGAAATTTTCACGTATTTATTGCAAATCAGTAGTCAGGAAAAATTGAGAGCTCGCAGATTTCAAATGCAAAGCACCCCAACGTGATAACTGCGAAGTTCAACTAGGTGCAAATTCGTGATCTATGCTTCCGCTTATCGGAAGTGTAGCCTCCATTGAAACACACACACACACACACAAAAAAAAAAAAAAAATATATGGACCAAAAGTTAAGCGATATTTTGAGAATTTTCTGGGACAAATTGTGTGCGGTATAATTTCTTGTATTATTCTATCATTTGTTTAGATGAATGTTCATTGTCATCATACGTACCTTGTCACTAGTTTTCCCTGAAGAATTAAAATTTAGCTTCAATAACGCAATTTTTTTCCCTGTTCATCTGGCCCACAGACTACATAATTTGGCAGTTGGCCCACCTGGCGATCGCCGGGTAGCCGGGTGGGCCAGTCCGCCCCTGGTCTCTAGTTAAACCGCAGCAACATTATTATCGTTGCACACCTCGTGAAGAGGGAATATCTCAATTTTCAGGGATTCCGAGCTGGTGTCTCCTCCATCTTCTCACAATAAATGTTTCGAAAAGAACTCCTTTCTGGACAGACGTCCTCTCAAAAACTTCCTACTCTTCTCTCCAATCCAACCTCCACCATTTTCATCTTTAGGATGAGGGGGGTCAGAAAAACACTCCTCTTTTGGTTTGATTGGTTATAAAAAGTTAATATTGTTCATCTGACGTCATTTTTTCAGTTCTTGATTTGTCAGAACACAAAAACAAAGAGTTTGTCCCAACCCTTTATATTTTCTTTTAAAACCGGTAAAGTCATTTAAGCATCGAACGGCTAATCATAAATAAATATGTCAACAGGATAATCCATTATAGCCGTATAAGTAAATATATCATTTCTATGAGTTATATTGTAAATACATTTCACTTTAAATGTGTCATGATTACCTCGTAATAATCATCACATACTTCAAAACTGTTGATTGTCAATAATCAACATCTATTTATGTGAAATAAAAGTATAATAAATTCGGAGGCTGTCAGAATTTTGTAATCGAAAAACTAATTTACTTTTTTCAAGTGCTTAATAATCTGTAATGTGATAAAAGGAAGTCAAGGACAATTTATAATATAAATTATGAAGGGTGGCCGTTACAAGATATATTCTTTAAACTACACTATTATTGATTCAAACAAAAACTTTGTATAATAACGTACAATTTGTGAAAAAAATCACAGTGAGGTCAGACATACTTGTGTGTGTGTGTGTGTGGAGGGGGGGGGGGCAGAGGAAAATAAAATATTTTTTATATCACCATTTTACCGATTTTAATGACTTATTCTATGACTATCACTTACTTTTTATAAAGATCAAAATGAGTGTATTATATATCTGGAAAGGGGGGGGGGGACGCAGATAGAAGTAAAATATATTATTCTTTAAACTACCGCATTGTCGATTTAAAAAAAAAAAACTTTGTATCTATTCAACTTTCTGCTTTTGGAAAATTACAGTGAGTATACACTTATCTGGACGATTTGCTAAGGGGGGGGGGGGGGGAGGGGGCAGAGTGAAGAAAATTTTTGTTTTTTTTCACCATGCTACCTACTTACAGTGGCACAAACAATTGAGGATACACCTTACCTTTACTTGATAAATCCAACTTTCAATCGAAATAACACATTAACTAGAAATGCAAACGTGTTTTTATTTTCACACGTAACAAAAGGGTTAATTTACAGTAAAA
Source organism: Salticus scenicus (assembly GCA_963930645.1). Lineage (NCBI taxonomy): Eukaryota > Metazoa > Arthropoda > Arachnida > Araneae > Salticidae > Salticus > Salticus scenicus. The sequence continues at coordinate 247,271,069 of OZ005656.1, forward strand.
ATAACGAAAATCAACAGAAAAATATCTAAAATTAAAAATTTCACAAGTATTTGAAATAAACATAAGCAGATTTTTACCTCAAAAAATTGAGGATACACCAATAAAATTTTTGTTTAACTACCACTAGATTTATTTCTGCTTGCTACTATAATAACCTAAGTTTGGGAAATTTTATCTTAAACTTTTTCGACTGCTACTTTTGTCTTTTGAAGTTGGTTATGTGAATTTAAAGTCGCAATTTTAAATGGAAAATGGCTCCTCGGAGAGAGACCAGTATTGATGTAAGAAAATTTATATTAAGGTTATTTAAGAAAGGAAAATCTTATCGTGAAATAGCTGAAATTGTCGGTAGAAGCCACTCGTGTGTCCAGAAAATCATTGGAAGATTTAAAAGCGATGGATTAATTGAAAATAAAAGTGGAAGAGGAAGGAAAAGTATTCTGAGTGATGTAGCCAAAAGGAAAATTTTGAAAGATATCAAGATTGATCCTAAACTAAGTGCAGTCAAACTAGCTGCAGAAACTTCTCGAATAATAGGCAGAAGTGTAAGTGCTGAAACTGTGAGAAATGTGATTAGACATGCTGGATATAGCAGTCGAGTAGCTAGAAAGAAGCTTACAAAATCAGAAAAAGCGTTTGGAGTTTGCAAAAACTCATCAATTGAAGACAGACAACTTTTGGAAGAAAGTTATATTTAGTGATGAAAAAAAATTCAACATTTTTGGTAGTGATGGCCGTCGCACCGTTTGGAGAAAGCCGAACACCGTTTTGGATCCAAAAAATTTACGTCCTACAGTTAAACATGGTGGTGGCTCCGTCATGGTTTGGGGTTGTATGGCTTCAAATGGGGTAGGAAATTTAGTTTTTACAGACGGCATAATGGATCATAAGCTTTATATAGATATACTCCACAACAATCTTAAAGAAAGTGCAAAAAAATTGGGTTTAGATGGAAATTTTATATTCCAGCACGACAACGACCCCAAACATACGGCACGTAATGTCAAAATGTGGTGTCTTTTTCATTGTAAACAGCAATTGCACACACCACCACAGTCCCCTGACATCAATGTCATAGAAAATTTGTGGGCCACACTCGAAACAGCGGTCCAAAAACACCAAATTAGGAACAGAGTCTATTTAAAGCAAGTGTTACAAGAAGAATGGGATAAAATATCGCCAGATACCACCAAAAAATTGGTCGAATCGGTACTAAGACGTTTGGAGGACATTATATAAGCCAAAGGACATGCAACCAAATATTGACACTGTCTTTGTATGTGATATGTCACACAAATTTCATTGGTGTATCCTTAATTTTTTGAGGTAAAGATCTGCCTATGTTTATTTCAAATACTTGTGAAATTTTTAATTTTAGATATTTTTTTGTTGATTTTCGTTATTTTTACTGTAAATTAACCCTTTTGTTACGTGTGAAAATAAAAACACGTTTGCACTTCTAGTTAATGTGTTATTTCAATTGAAAGTTGGATTTATCAAGTAAAAGTAAGGTGTATCCTCAATTGTTTGTGCCACTGTATATGAAATTTTGTACGACTATCAATTTCATTTCATTAAAATTTTGTGAAAGTTACCTATTGTTTATGGGGGGGAGGGGTAAGGGGTAGGGGGGGGGACATGGAAAATAAAATAATCTTTTTAAACAACACTTATTATCGTTTGTTTTGTTGTTTATTTACATTTTGTGTAAGTGTCAATTACTATTAATGAAAAAATATAGTGAGTTATGCAAAAATTCACTGTATGATTTAAATCTGTAAAAAAGTTATTCAAAAATGAATTTTCTTCTTTTAATCTGTCTCTTCTGTCTTCCCCCTACGTAGAAATAAAACACTTCCACTCTCGTTGGTGTTTAGCATCAATTTTACAAGGAGAAATTAAGAATAATGCCATTTTTTCCGCAATTCAAAAATTCAATACATTGTTAATATCAGACATTAATTAAAAGTTAATATCAAACATTGGTAAAAGATTATTCTAAAACAGAGTTTTTTTCTTTAATCTGTCCCTCCTCATTCTTTCGTAGAAACAAAAAATTTTTGATGTCATCCATGTTTAGCAAATATTTTACAAGTAACAATTAAGAAAAGTGAACTTTTTTCCGGATTGCGGAAAAAAGGGCACATTTTTGAATTTCTCCTTGTAAAACTCATGCTAAACATCAATGAGAGCGTAAGTTTTTTATTTCTACGTGGGGGAAGGGGGGGGGACAAAAGAGACAGATTAAAAGAAGAAATTTCATTTTTTAGTAACTTTTTTACAGATTTAAATCATACATTGAATTTTTGCGCACCTCCCTGTAATTTTTCATTAATACTAACTGATATTTACACAAAATGTAAATAAAATAAACGATAGTAACTGTTGTTTAAAAAGATTATTTTATTTTTCATTTGACCCCACTAACACCCCCCCCCCCCCCTTATATATAACTTTCAGTATAATTTTAATAAAATGAAAGTGATAGTCGTACAAAGTTTCATATAAATAGTGGCATTCAATAGTAAATTCAGATAATAAAAACAAACATTTTCTTCACTCTGCCCCCCCCCCTAGCAAATCGTCCAGATATGTGTAAACTCATTGTAATTTTTCATAAGCAGAAAGTTGTATATAAAGTTTTTTTTTTAATCGATTGTACGATAGTTTAAAGAATAATATGTTTTACTTCTATCTGCGCACCCCTTGTCTCCCCCCCCCTGATGTATAATATACTCATTGTGATCTTCATAAAAAGTAAGTGATAGTTATGGAATATATCATTAAAATCGGTAAAATGGTGATATAAAAAATCATTTTATTTTCCTCTGCCCCCCCCCCCCCCCCCCCACCCCACACCCAAGTATGTCTGAAACTTAGTGTGATTTTTTCACAAATTGTATGTTATTATACGAAGTTTTTGTTTAAATCTATTATAGGGTATTTTAAAGGAGAATATATTTTATTTCCATCTACCCCCCCCCCTTGCCCTCCTCCAGGTATATAATAGGTGTCGTGCCCTTAGCGACCGTGCCCTTAGCGGAACGTGCCCTTAGCGGAATGGGGTCAAAGGGAAGGAGGAGGAATAGAAGAAGCCGTGCCCTTAGCGGAAATAAGAAGGTATGTTCATTCTCGAACTGATATATGTTCATTATGGAGTGTTCTCTATGGAAAATGGAGTAAATATTGTTACTGGTTTATGTACAAGAATAGCCGAAAGTATTCCAAAGCATTTCGTTCTATGAGAGGTATTTCTACAAACCAAATTTTAATGACTTAGCACTTGTGTGTGTGGTGGTGGTGGTGGGGGATTTTGTGGCAACTGTATCTCCGGAACTACTGCTTAGAATTGCATAAAAATTTACGTGTAGATGCATCTTGAGCTATATTAGTGCCTGTCAACTTTTGATGCGAACCGCTCAACAGGTGGCTCTGATGTCTGATATACAGCAATTTCACAATTTAAGGGGAAGCAACATCTCAGGTTCTATTGTGTATAACCAATCAAAACTTGATATAAGAGAAGGCCATTGTGAGACATTATGCTGATTCAATTTGAATGCTTATGGACTGACAGGTGGCGCTGCTATAGAGATATTTCTGCAATTTAAAGGAAAGCTATATCTCAGGAACTACTGCATAGAATTGCATATAAGTTTATATATTGATGTACTCTATTCTAAATGAGTGTCTATAAACTTTTAATGTCAACCGCTCAACAGGTGGCGCTGCTATACAGCGATTTCCGCAATTTAAGGGGGGGCTATATCTCAGGTTCTATTGCTTATAATCGAACAAAACGTGATATATGTGAAGGCCATTATGAGACATTATGCTGATTCAATTTGGATGCTTATCGGCCAATAGGTGGCTCTGCTATACTGCAAATTTCCTCGATAACAAGAAAGTTATATCTCAACTTCAGTGGCATATAACTGTACGAAACTTGATATGTGAGATAACTATTATAAACATGCATTTTTTTAAGATGTCATTTTTATAGGCAATAAATCTGTCTTTCTTTGGATATTTAGTGTTAGTTTTCTGTAAGATAAAAATTGATTGTTTAGTGAATTAACTTAGTGAATTTGTATAGGAAAATATAGAAGAAAATCTTGTGGTGGCCACAACATACTAGTTTTTTATTATTATTATTATTATTTTATTATTAATTTTAAATGATATGTGTTATTCAAATTCATTATTGAATATTCCCTACTTAAAAGGGCTCATAATAGAACCTATGCCACTGGTTTGTGTACAGGGACATCCAAAAAATGCCAATGCCTTGTGCTTTAGGAGAGACATTTTAAATAACTTCATCAAAAAATCATAAAGAATTTCGCATTTATTGTTTATATGCTAAGAAAATGTTTTGTATAATTTATAATATGCTTAACCTCCAGATTTACAGGACTACGCAAAAATGTTTCGATACATTAAGGGGTGCAAATAGGAAATTAAGAGCAGCATGTCTGTTTGTGTTAGGCATTTTTAACACTTTCCAACAATGTTTCAGAGTGATTATGAATCCAATTAGTCTATATGTCTATCTTTCTGTTTGTCCATTGTGTGATAATATAGACAAAGAACATGAATGTTATACGATACAACGAATACGTACAGTTGGAAAGTGTTGATAATCAATGTATACCTCATGATGTTTCATTTTTTGTTTTAGTTTTAAAAGGCGTAATGCTTAATTATATTTTCTCAAAAACTTAAATAAAATCATAAAATGGCAATAATGTTCGTTTTCGCATGGCGTGCTGTGATTCATTAAACTTTATATGGCTACAGATCACCATTCCCTCAAATAACGGATATTCTACAGTATGCATACCTATTTTTGCGACGGGTTACTTCTCAAGCAAAATATAACCTGTGCTAACTGTGGATAAAGTATAGAGGAAAATTGGAGATCTCACTTTTTTATTTATTAATTTATTTTTAAATTTATTATACATTTCCGCTAAAGGCACGTATGCTGAGAGCACGTCACCGAGGGGAGAAAACATTTCCGCTAAGGACACGGGTTTATAGATTTCCGCTAAGGGCACGGTCGCTAAGGGTACGGCCCCATATAATACACTCATTGTAATCTTCATAAAAATTAAGTGGTAGTTATAGAATATATTATTAAAATCTCTAACATGGTAACATAAAAATTCAATTTATTTTCCTCTGCCCCCTCCCCTCCTACACCCCCCCCCTCCAAGTATGTTTGACACTTACTGTAATTTTTTCATAAATTATACGTGATTAACAACATTTTTTTAGTCGATAATAGGGCAGTTTAAAGAAGAATATATTTTATTTCCATGTGCTCCCCCCCCCACCCGGTATATAAAACACTCACTGTTATCTTCATAAAAATTAAGTGATAGTCATAAAATGTATCATTAAAGTCGGTAAAATGGTGATATAAAAAATTATTTTGTTTTCCTCTGCCCCCCCCCCCCTACCCAAGTATGTCTGACACTTAATGTAATTTTTTCACAAATTATACGTGATTATACGGTTTTTTGAATCGATAAAAGGGTAGTTTAAAGAATAATATATTTTACTTCTATCTGTGTCCCCTTTGTTCTCCCCCCCCCAGATATATAATACACTCATTGTGATCTTCATAAAAATTAAATGATAATTATAGAATATATCATTAAAATCGGTAAAATGGTAATATAAAATATAATTTTATTTTCCTCTATCCCCCTCTCTTTAACCCCCCCCCCAAGTATGTCTGACACATACTGTAATTGTTTCACAAATTTTATGCGATTATACAAAGTTTCATTAAAATCGGTAGGAATGTGATATGAAAACAATTGCTTTGTTTTGATCTGCTCCTACTCACCCCCATCCCCCCCACCCCTTCCTCCAGGTATACACTAATTGAATGTTGTACCAAATCAATTGAAATTTCGAAAAATGTAATTTGAAAGTCCTTTTGATTCATTATTTGATATTTATTATTTTGCGATTTGCGAATTGGAAAAGTGCCCTTTTTTCCGGGATCCGCTGCACCTCACGCATTTAAAATTCATCTTTCTTCATGAATCACGGTATTTTTATAAGTGAAAAGACACAAAGAAAAAAAAAATATTTTCTGAACGATGAAATCATTCGTCGGGTTCATGCTGCCTGGTGCTGTGTATACACGCGCGCGCTGCACGCGTGGTACGTCTCCTGTTAATTTTACATTATCGAAAGTGTATTCGAAATCGATTCGTCGCATCAATAAACCGAATATTGCAAGTTTTCAACACTCTAACTTAATTTCTACCTTTTTTTGCCCCTTCCCACCTTTCCTTACAATTTTACACTTTCGAAAATACCCGCAATCGTTTCCCTGTACCCCCCCCCCCCCACCAGTAAATAAATAAATAAATAATAAAAATAAGTAGTGTAAAAAGGGTGATTCACCGCCACGGTGGTGGGACGGTGGGACGCGCGGAGCCACGGAGCTACGTAGTCACTCCGCGCCTCCACACGCGCCTCCGCGCCACCACCCCTTCGGTTAACGCCCCCTTTTTTGCACTACTAAGCCATCATCTTGGACGATGGTTCTGTTGCCATTCAAAGATTGTAAAGTATTTAAACATTTTGTGTTTGAAAATGAATTTAGGGACTTAGTATTTTTTTCACAATTTCGTGGACTTAGCATTTTTCGCAATGGACAGGAAAGTTGATTGACTGAAACAAAGGTAGATGAGTCTTACATAGTTAAAAACATTTAATGAATGGTATAGACTTTAATATTTAGGTGTTGCCACCAGAAGAATAGAAACTTTTGAAGAGTTGTCATTCGAGGATTATAAATTGATTAAAGAATTAAATAGAAATTTTCCTATGTATTTCAGGGAATTTGACAAAATGAAACAAAGGTAGATGAATATTATCTAGTTAAAAACAGGGTATAGACTTTAATATTTAGGTGTTGCTACCGGAAGAATAGAAACTTTTGGAGAGTTGACATTTGAGGATTATAAATTGATTACAGAATAAAATAGAAATTTTCCTATGTATTTCAGGGAATTTGACAAAATGAAACAAAGGTTGATGAGTACTATATAATTAAAAACAGGGTATAGACATTAAAATTTAGATGTTGCCTTTGGAAGAGTATAAATAATTTCCGGTGGGACTTAACATTTTTGACTGAATGAAACAATGAATGACTGAAGTTAATTAACATCAGTAACAATTTATGAGTATTTTAGAAACTTAGCATTTTTAGAGATTAAAAATATATTGTGTTAAGATAATAAATAAGGAATTTAAATAGGAGTTCATACTTTTAGTGACATCATTACAAATTTATATTACGAAATTTTTACAGAATTAAATAGAAATTTTCGTATTTTGTGGATTAACACATAGATTTAAAAGCAAAACAAATAATAAGTAATTTAACATTCATTAAAAATGTAAGACACTTAAAAATTCTAACTTTATTTTAACACTAAATAAGTTTCACTTTTTAAATTTATTTAGACTATCTTAGAAATAATATTATTACATTCGTTAAAAATTGAACCCACATGCACTTTAAAAAATTACTATCATATAAATTAAACTAAATATAATAAAAATTATGTAAATTAAACTTTATATTCTCACTAAAAAAGTTTAACATTTCTTTAAACTCTATCTTACATTCGTTAAAAATTTAACAGAAGTTTTTAATCAGTTAATAAATTTTGTATACAGTTATGTTATATAAACTTAATATAATAAAAATTATATAAAACACATACTATTATTTAAGCTCTAACTTTGAAATACTATTTTTACATTCTTTAAAAATTGAACACTCATACACTTTAAAAAATTACTATCATATAAATTAAACTAAATATAATAAAAATTATGTAAATTAAACTTTATATTCTGACTAAATAAGTTTAACATTTTTTTAAACTCTATCTTACATTCGTTAAAAGTTTAACAGAAGTTTTTAATCAGTTAATAAATTTTGTATACAGTTATGTTATATAAACTAAATATGATAAAAATTATATAAAACACATACTGTTATTTAACCTCTAACTTTGAAACACTATTTTTACATTCTTTAAAAATTGAACACACATACACTTTAAAAAATTACTATCATATAAATGAAACTAAATATAATAAAAATTATATAAAACACGTACTGTTATTTATGCTATAACTAAACAAATACGATAAACAAAAGTTTCAAAATCAGTAAATGAGGATATATATGTTATAAATTAAACTAAATATAATAAAAATTATATAAATTAAACTTTATATTCTCACTAAATAAGTTTCACATTTATTTAAACTCTAACTTACATTCGTTAAAAATTGAGCACATGCACTTTTAAAAATTACTATCATATAATAATATTAATCTAAAAAATTGCTTACAAAGACATAAATTATAAATAAAGAAAAAAATTACTATCATATAAAAATATTAATCTAAAAAAATGCATACAAAGATATATAGTAAAGTTATAAATTAAAAAAAAATACTATCATATAATAATATTGATTAAAAAAAAAACATTACTATTATATAATAATATAAATTTAAAAAATAACTTTCATATAATAATATAAATAAAAAAAAAAAAAATGACTTTCATATAATAATATTAATTAAAAAAAATGCATACAAAGATATACAGTAAAGTTATAAAATAAATAAATAAATAAAAAATAAAATAAATAAAAATGACTATCCTATAATAATATTAATTTAAAAATACATACAATGTTTAAAATCAACAATTAAATTTTATATATATTATAATTAACTAAACTTTATGTTGTTACTATTCAATTTATCCTAACACGAAATTTTATAAGTACATGAATATGTTATTTAAATTAAACTTTATATTCTCACTAAATAAGTTTAACATTTATTCAAGTTTAACACAGTAATATAATTCATACTATTTTAGTTGATTTAAATGAAACAGGTAAATACTTTTAAACTTGAACTAATAAAAATAAGTTCTTTTTATAAAATAATTGATATAAACTATAATAATAAAAAGGATTAGTTATATTTAAAAACTATCAGTTACTAAAAGTTATTTTGTATTAAACATTTTGAAATAAATTGCATAAAAATTCAATGTATCATTTTAAATGAAAATAAACAGTTTCCTTAAAAAACAGATAATACGGAATATTCTATGAGTCAGTTATCACCTGCAACGGAAAACCCCTACAGCTGATGAATCATGTGTTATATACGCTGGCGAGCCATGCCTATTAGTAATCCACACTATCTCATATAAATATTAAGTTAAAATCATTAAAACAATACAGCGAATAATTTGGAAAATGCAATAATTTTTTCACAAAGCATATCATACAATGAGTTTAAACGATTATTACCTATCTATCACTTAAACGGTATTTAAATAAATAAATACATATAAAAGTAAGTTATAGTTAAAAAATAAAAATTCGTTTGTGAAAGGAGTTTTATATATTGCAAAAATTAGTTTTACTGAAATAATTTCTAAACATACACAAGTTAAATGGAAACTTTTCTAGGTTTCATTTAAGCAATAATTTTCCATGTGTGAAAGTAGTTTTATTTATGCAAAATTTAGTTTTATATAAACAAAAAAGTTTATAGTGTAACAATAAAAAAAGTTTATAGTATAACAATAAAAAATTCCTTATAAGTAAATACCAATAAAAAATATTTTTTAAATTAATTTCTCTCTCTTCAATAAAACAATAAAAATTTCTTATATAACTTTCGTAAAGTTTTAATAAAATTTCTATTATAAACAAATATATTTACTAGAGTATACATATTAAGATATTACGTATAGAGTAGAGATACATATTAAGTTTATTAAATTATCAAATAGTAATAATAAATTATAAAACTTACTTAAAATTGAAGAAATTTCCCTTAGCGAAATGCAACCTTCAGCCTTGCACACAAATGCGACAAACTGTTTATCGCTACACGTTGACTCATACAGATAAGAAGGGTGATGATTCATACCTTTCTTAGCTTAGTAGAATGTTGTTAGAGTTCTGTGTTTTTACAATAATATAAAATAGTTTATAGAGATCATTTATTTAATATCAGTTGTAAACTTCATTTAAATAATGCAATAAGAGTTGAATTCCGCAATTAACCTATTAAAATATTGAAATATTTTTATTTTTTTTTATTTAATTTTACTTTTTTAATTATGCTAAGAAAATAATGAGATCAAAACAGAATTATTTTACGATAAGAGATATGTGAGGGAGTTCCTCACATATCCTTTAGTTCATCAAATTTATTCAATTATAATTAAAGATCTATTTATTCACAATTAAAAAAGTATTAACTTTTATAATCCTTTGTATTTAGGTCAAGCTTATTCCAATTTTAGTAAATTATATATTCAAAATTAAAATACTTATCATTTTATAATTTTAAGAACAAATTCAGTATTAAATACATTGATCTCTTTTTAGCTTAATGCAATATATATATGTAGGGATCTAAACACAATTTAATTTTATTATCCCTTAAAGTAATTATATTTTTATTTCCATTTCACTATGTTTCCCAATAAATCTAATTTATATTTATAGCTGTAAATGTACGTTGGAAACTTTCCGTTATATCTTTTTATTATTTTATTTTATTTTATATACAGATAATCTATTTAACTGCAGCTATTAATGATCCATTATGTAGACATTATGTCGCAAGAATTTTCGCAATATTTCTTAATTACTTGCACCTGTCTTTTCCAACGGTATTCGTTGGCGAATGTATTTTATGCCAAAAAGGGTTGCCATATTTTTAACCGTCATTTCTTTTTAAAAAATTTTCCATTGAATTAACATTAACAACAAAGAAAGATGTATTGGCGCCCTTGGCTTCAAAATATAAAGATATTATCTCTATCTGGCAGTTAAGAACTTGGCTGCGGGATTTGATTCCGGGACAGTTTGATAATAATCGCCGTCTCTTAAAGATGTAATTTTTCTCGATTAAAAATCTCTCTCTCCTCCACCATTTTTAACGAATTCAACTTTACTGGATACGAACTTGGTTTGTCCTCATATGTCGTTTTATATATTTCAATAAAATACTCACGGCTATTAAAAGGACTGGAATTGACTTTTATTTTAAAATGACTATTTTTATTGACTTAGTTTTTAGAGGACAGTGGCTTTTATGCTACATAAATTTGGTGCTCATCGACCATAGAATTCGTTACGGTGGAGGAGAGGAATGTATAGGAAAGTTTTTTTTGTTTTTTTTTCTCTCAACAAGCGAATTTCTTATTTTCGAAAATATATAAAATACATTTTTCTGCGGCAAGTACGTGTGAAAACTTTTTGACTATTGATATGACAAGAGTGTTGTTTTAAAGGAACTTTTCTATTTTTCGACTTTGGAGCAATCAGCCGTATTCGACAGATATATCTAAAGAACAGTGCTGCCATGACTCCTAAGATGATGTGAATTAACCTAATTTTTCCATGCCGCCGTCCTGCACGAGAACATATAGGCGGAGTTTAAGAATGTCATCGTATATCCTCGATGCTTATCTTCCAAGAGTGTGCGAATAGAATTTTTCACTTTCTTCCGTTCTCGATGATCATGTGCGGAGAAAAGAGCGTCTTATTTCTCGGTAATAGCATGTGGCCTTGACTAATATAGAGGTGGGTTCCTTATTATTGTTACCCTCTCGATATTTGGATGGATGAAAATTTGTTTTTATTTTCTCGACAGTCTAGAGTTCGTTGACTTTCTCGCCTATGTTTATCTCTTGAATGAGAGGATTTTAGAGGAAGGAATATTTTTCAAAAAGCCAAATTTTTTAATTTTTTCGAAAATATATAAAATGTTTTATTTATGCGACAGATACATCTCAAGACTTTTTTTTTGCTAGATTGAAATAACTATTTTTAGTAAACAGGGTTATGAAAGATGGACTCTCTTATCATCGTGTTAAATACAAATATATCATTTATGAACTAATAATCTCTGATGAATCATCGGCTGTTTTTCTGTGATTCAATATGACAGCTGATCTCCAAAATAACCGACTTTTCAAGTGGTTCTCCCGTTCCAGTTGTCTGAGTCAGTTTTTTTTTTCATGTCAATCTTGTGCGTTGCGCCCCTCATAGTGGAAATTTCTTTTCTGAGAATTAAGGAAGAAATTCCCTGCTTTACTATACCAAGTTTTTGAACAGCTGTTTGAAGTGGAACTATGCGTGGAAGAAGAAGCATAATAAAAATGTTTTCGGTGGTAATTCGTAGAACAGGTCTATGTTTAATTTGGAAGGATTTGCAGGTTATGGACATAGCGGAAACAGATAAGACATTTTTATTTTATATTTTTATAATTATTTTGCATTCATTTTATAATTTTAAATATTTTTTTCTCTAATTAAGGGAATGCACACATAGTTGCAAGTATTTAAAAGTGAGATATTTTCTTATAATAATTTTTAATTTTTGGGAGATGTAATTTTTCAAAATAAATAAATATATATATATATATAAGCAATATCTGTGCATTCCTCCTTTGAAACTGTATATATAAAAGTGTTTATGGTCATATTTTGCTATATATATTTTTCTTTTTGGATTTTTTTATTTCAATTTTAAAAATTATCCTTTACATTTTTTAATTTGTCTAGGGATATGCATATTTCGAATTTGAAAATATTTAATTTTTAATCTTTGATTATCTACTATTTCATGTTTGTCAGTCCGAATTTTTATAAAATAAATTTCATGTGTTTAGGGACTCATTATAATAGAGTCATAATTACTAAGTTTTTGCCATATGGTAATTTTTGAATTTTAAAGATAACAATTATATAAAAAAAAAAAAAAGTGAAAGGAAATTTTTATTGTCTTTATGTATAATATATATACAAATTTACATATTATAATAATTTATCACATTTCAGTGTATTATTTTTGTTTTTCATATTCAAATATTTTAAGTTCAGATTCTTTTCTTATTTTGTGCTGAATTGATACATTAGTTCATAAAGTAGTACATAATATTGGTAAAAAAAAAAAAAAAAAAAAAGAAAGAAAAGAGTTATTTAAATTCCATTGGCAAAGGTAAACATTTATAAATTTATCATAGACATGTTTTATATTTTTTAATTAATCTGCTGAAAATATTCTTGTTGTCATTGATTAAGGTATTCACCCTCCTTATAAATTCTTAATTTTTAATACATGCACTTCGTTTTTTTTTGTTTGTCAAAATTTAATATACAAATTTTTTTTTTGTTGTCAAGTTATGTAATGTTTCCGGAAGAAGAATTTGTGCACTCTCTCAGGGTCCTTGGGTGCATGAGATTTTTTTTTGGTGTTTTGCTGTTAATTATCTAAACAAATTACTTCGGCTGGACCGATATTTTTTTTTTAAGTTAAGGATGATGGATAGCAGAACATTATTTTTGTGGAACATTATATATATTTTTTTGACAAATGGTTACAATCATTTAGTTCAGAATTTCCTTTTGATACATAAATTCGTTTTCATGAAACTTCTTTAATGTAATAATAACAGTAGATTAATTGGGATAACACTAGGACAGGGGTAAATAAATAATATTGAGAACCTTGTCACATTTTTCTATTGAAATTATGCAGAATATTGATAAAAAAAATTTTTTGAGTTTTGATTTTTATGCAATTTTTTTATTTCCCAATGCAAAAAAAAAAAAAAAAAGGGAAAGGAAGGATTTAAAACTCATTTTTACATGATTGTTGACAAAAACTTTTTTTTCTTGAAATTATATAATTATAATACATTTACAACAAATGCATAAATTTGTGTTTTCACATTTAATTTCCTATTTATACACAACTTCGTAAAAATATACACACATATTCATTAAATGTTTTGTTACATACAGTGCCAGTTTGAAAATTTACTGATGTTTGTTAAAAAAAAAAAAAAAAAAAAAAAAAAAAAAAAAAATGATTTAACACAATTTTTAATACACTATTTTTTTTTTGAAGGTGATGGCATGTAAATCTGACAATCTCAGCCTTGCCATATGGTCACTTTCAGTTATGCACGTAGGTGTACTTCACACACACATTTTCAACAAATAAATTTTTAATTCAAATGCAGTATTATTTTAAAATTTGCAACATTGATAACCAATTGCGAAGAGATATTATTACATGACACTTAATTTTTCTTGATTATGTAATTGTATGGAGTATATAATTCCATGGTGACATAATTTTTCTCACACATACATTTTTCTTATTACACAACTTTTACGCTTACATACTATTGTTTTACATTTTATTTTATTGCCAATTCTCACTTCTACATGTTATACAATATTTATTTTTCTAGTTTTTTTTTTATTTTCAAAATATATGAGATGTACACAAACATGAAATAGGAATTTTATATTCTCTATTATAACCATATCATGGAATTGATTCATCTTTTCACAAAATACAATGTTTTCAATTATTTTTTTTCTATAAGTATCTACACATATTTACAATTTTATTTATTTATTTTTTTTTTGAAATATTGCATGTAAAACTAGCTTATGTGCTAGCCATGCATTTTGAAATATTTCTCAATTCATAAAATAACACACACACACACACAATATTTTGGTCAAACATATTAATTTTAATTTTTATTTTTTTTTGGAAATATGTGCATATAAATCTAGCTTATGTGCTAGCCGTGCGTTTGGAAATATTTCTTCTATTTACAAGAATTACACACACATATTTTTTTTTTTATACACATATACTAGTGTTTATTAGTTTGTATATAATAAACCTTAACTTTTGAATTAAAGGAAGTATATATATATACACATTTTTTTTTAATACAAATTCATACCTTTTAAACTTACGTAATTTGTGTACATGATGATTTCAAATATTGGAATTATATTATTAAATATAAAACATTAAGTTTTTTTTTTCCTCTCATTGTGAGTTTCATTACACATACATGTTTTTTTTAAAATATATACAGAGTTATACACATGGTTATTTCAAATATTGGAATTATTTTATTGAATATGAAAACATTGAATTTTTCTCACTTACTCAGTGTGAATTTCATTACACATGCATACCTTTCAAATATTTCAAATATTGGAATTTTTATTACATATAAGGCATTAATATTTTATTTTTCTCACTTGCTCATTGTAATTTGCCTACACATACAATTTGTAAACAAATATGAATGGACACATGGGCCATATTGTGTTTTTCAAATTTTTCTCGCTATTGTGCATATGTATATAGATTTTTTTTTTGTATTACAATACATTGTATATATTTTCTTATCAGATAATTTTACTGATACATATATATAAGCAATATATATGTGTATAACACATGCTGTGTTATTTTTTTATTTTTTTGATTGCTATAGCTTGCATTTAAAAAATATATATAAAGTTTTTTTCTGATCAGAATATCTATGGTAATAGCTCATGGCTTTATAATTGCCAATTTTATAATTGAGCTGAAATTTAAAAGATCTTGTTTGAGCATTATGCATGTGATTGCATTTCTAGATATAAAAAAAATATGTTTTTTAACTATTGCTCAATTATATATGAAAAAAAAAAGGCCTGTCTACACACTGATGTAGAAATTTATTATTATGTCGACATTCATTTTTATTTTTCATTAATAAGTGCACTTTAAAAAAATATAAAAAAAATTAAGACAAAAAAAACCTAGGTACCTTACAAAAATTAATATAAGAATAAATGACAAAGGGCAAAGAAATTTCATTATGGTTCAACTTTGTAGGGTTAAGTTTGTGATGCTGGTTTGCATATATTGCATGGAGTGTATATGTTCTTCACTAATATACCTTTATTTTCAGATTAATTACATGAAATGAAACAAAATAAAAGGATAGTGAATAAAATTTTGGGACAAAATGACTGGAAGACTAAGTATAATTTTAATTTATTGTTTATCTACTAAGCAGATAATAAAATTTTACAATTATAATGATTCATAGTTAAAGAAGAATATTTTGTAACCTATTATAACACCCTTTGTATTCGATGTTAACTAAGAATACTCAGGTGTTGTTTTTGTTTTTTTTTTCTTGTGAAATGATGGATTCTTATTTTCCAATGGCTGGCCACCAGAGGTGAATGGATATTTGTCATTTCATAAACATTATAAGTTTTGATTTTTTTATGTAAATATTATTCTTAAATTTTGTTTTGACAAGATATAGATAGCTAAAATTTTCTATTGATCTAATAAAAAAATCTTTCTTTTATTTAAAAAAAAAAAAAAAAGAAAAAGAAAAGAAGAAGGATATAATTTAATGAAATAAAAAGTATTAGTCACAATGCTAATATTATGGATATTTTTTTTTTCCTTTCCAATTATATATTTCGGACATTTAAATTTTGATCAATCTTATGTTATTAATATTAACTAATAATAAAGGATTTTTAGGTTTTGTTAATCCAGGATAACATTTTATTTTTTTAGATAATAATGATAATAATTTTACACACTTTAACTATTTTCATGTTGTATATTGGGAACACTCAGTCAGTTTTTTTTTCTTTCATCAAGTTAGGAAATTTATTGCAGGAGTGTGATGTCACGGTCATACTCCTTGCAAATTTTTCAATAGTCACCCTTTTTCTTCTTTTACACGAACACATATTTTCTCAGAATGCTTGTGTGGCATAATCATGCACACATAAAATCAAGCCTCTTTTGAGTCACACATTTTGCTCGGTATGCTATATGCGGCAGTGGCCTCACAAACCACTTGCTATTTTGGCTGTTTGCTGGGTTCACATTTTTCTTCCCCTATCTTGGTGAAATGGCATGAGTGGTGCTCAATGTTAAGTACATTTTTTTTTAAGTACATTTTTTTTTCTACCAGATGGTTTAATTACATAAGATTTTATTGTAGACAATTTTTTTTCCTTTTCAAGAAGAAAATTTTTTTTAATTTTTATATCACAAATATTCTTTTAATACTTCAAATTATTTCAATAGGTATATTTAATATACTGTTTGACGAGAAAATAGAAATTGTTTGATTTAAACATGATTGACAATAAAAGATTATTTCATTGAAATGCATTTTATGAAACTAATTAATTTACTTTTCAGAAGAATTGTATTACAATATATCAGCTGTAACAAGATCAAGAAATTATTTGTCAAGACATTCATTTTAAAATTTTGTTTGAAGAATATATATATACACGCATGTATGTGATGACTGTATCTGGCATGTGATTGACAGTATTTGTATACTTTACACACATGATAATGGTTGTTTTGTATATTTCTGGATTATTGTTTTGTATTGTGGTGGAGAGAGCTATTATTTTTTTTTCATGGCAACCGGGAGAGATATGTGAGGGAGTTCCTCACATATCCTTTAGTTCATCAAATTTATTCAATTATAATTAAAGATCTATTTATTCACAATTAAAAAAGTATTAACTTTTATAATCCTTTGTATTTAGGTCAAGCTTATTCCAATTTTAGTAAATTATATATTCAAAATTAAAATACTTATCATTTTCTAATTTTAAGAACAAATTCAGTATTAAATACATTGATCTCTTTTTAGCTTAATGCAATATATATATGTAGGGATCTAAACACAATTTAATTTTATTATCCCTTAAAGTAATTATATTTTTATTTCCATTTCACTATGTTTCCCAATAAATCTAATTTATATTTATAGCTGTAAATGTACGTTGGAAACTTTCCGTTATATCTTTTTATTATTTTATTTTATTTTATATACAGATAATCTATTTAACTGCAGCTATTAATGATCCATTATGTAGACATTATGTCGCAAGAATTTTCGCAATATTTCTTAATTACTTGCACCTGTCTTTTCCAACGGTATTCGTTGGCGAATGTATTTTATGCCAAAAAGGGTTGCCATATTTTTAACCGTCATTTCTTTTTAAAAAATTTTCCATTGAATTAACATTAACAACAAAGAAAGATGTATTGGCGCCCTTGGCTTCAAAATATAAAGATATTATCTCTATCTGGCAGTTAAGAACTTGGCTGCGGGATTTGATTCCGGGACAGTTTGATAATAATCGCCGTCTCTTAAAGATGTAATTTTTCTCGATTAAAAATCTCTCTCTCCTCCACCATTTTTAACGAATTCAACTTTACTGGATACGAACTTGGTTTGTCCTCATATGTCATTTTATATATTTCAATAAAATACTCACGGCTATTAAAAGGACTGGAATTGACTTTTATTTTAAAATGACTATTTTTATTGACTTAGTTTTTAGAGGACAGTGGCTTTTATGCTACAACATCCTTTTTCATTCAATAAAATGTAACTATAATTTTTAATGAAAGGTTTTAAAATCACTTAATAGGATAAAATTAAAAACAGAAATCTTATTGTTTTAGTAATTATTTTCTCTAGTTATAAAACTAAGTAATAAACTATCTATAAGTAATCAGATAGCAAGAGAGATTTTTGTATAATAACTATATATTATTTTAATATATGCATTACATCGCAAGGTAAAATTTTCAACTTATTTATACGAGTTGAAGTAATAAAAATTACTCATTTGCATATCCGCTAAATTTTATATGTTGAATATATGATTTAAAATACTAAACAATAATCCTTGTGAGAGAATTGAGGTGGCACTTTCACTGAAAGAAATTATCCTTTACAATAAGATTTGCTCAGAATGTCTAAGTGAAAATAACTTACCGTGAGGTCAGTGAGTCATGCAGTTGTATTGAAATTCCCTGATTTTAGTTAATGGGTGATTAAACTTCTAATGAGACAATTATTTTTTACTAGCATTTAAATGTACATTTTTATATTATTCCTGTATATATAAAATTTTAAATAATTCATTAAGTGTTAAACTTTGCATTTAATCGATTAAATAAATAAAGTTTTAGTAAAATATAAGAGTAATTTTTTAATGAATGGTTTTGAAATCACTTTAACTTTATAAGAAAAAAAAAGTAAAAAGAGGTTTTAAAATTACTTAATAGGATAAAATTAAAAATCTTATTGTTTTTAGCAATTATTTTATCTAGTTGTAAACTATATATTATTATTTTAATATACGCCTTATAGTTAAGTCAGTTTCAGAGAAAACCAAGAAAAAAAATCCCAAAGGGTAGGCTGATGAGTTGGATTATTCTATTATTTTTAAAGAATCCAGGTACGGAGAAACCGAAATAAATTATGCGGAAAAACAGGCGGGATTTTCGGCTAAAACTCCAAAGCAGTGGATGGTAAACATAACACACCGTAAAACAACCTACTCACACGACGGCCAAACTAAGAATGAAGGGAAACGTTGAGTTGTAACACCTTATTTACTAGAGATAAGGACGAATTCTTGGAAAAGCTGAGTCACCCCTCGTTCGTTCATGTACAACATCTTCCGAGAGAGTTCGTGAAGGATCGGTGACGAGTTTGAATAATTTGCGTAACCGCTAAATTGTATAAGTGTGAATCTTTTAATGTGAGTATTATAGTAATGATAAATTTATTTCATAATCCATAACTCATTTATACATAATCAGGATCACACATTATATAAAACAATACTATATTTAAAAGTTTTTACTATACAATAAACATTCACATATGGATATTCATAAGGTTAAAGACCGATTAAATAAATGAGGATCCTATAAGCGAAATGCATGAGAGTCTTTCTAAGGAATCCTATTGCATATTTAAGCAGGTTTTAGAGAAAACCAAGAAATACTCCAATCGACTAGGTTGATGAAATGGATTCGAACCCAACACTTCCTCTTTCACTATAGAATCGTTAACAAATCGTAAGATTGATGACTCATACTAGAGTCATACAGCTGTATTGAAACTTACTGTTTTCAGTTAATGAAACTTCGAATGAGACAATTATTTTTACCACCACGTAAATGAAAATTTTTATATTATTCCTATATGGATAAAACTTTAAATAATTCATTACAAGTGTAAACTCATACCATTAAATATTTAACTGTTGGCCGTATAAGTGGATTGGTCTGTGTGGGAGTCTTTCTATATTTAAGTGAGTTTTGAAGACATCCTCGGAAAACTCCAAACAGATAGGTTGATAAGCTGGAATCGAACCTGGTATTAAACACAGAATCGTTTGATCTTCCAAAATCCTTGTAACATCATGTTTATGAACTTTATAAGAAAATGCTTAATACGGTTTGAGCTTAGTAGATTTTGCATGCGTTAACTATGTAACAGCGAATTAAACATCTGTAGTTGTAATTTTTTTCACTATATATTATTTAACTATATTTATACACCATGCATTGTATAATATTTCCCGGGGTAAAAGTTTAAACTGAGTAATTATTCATCAACATAAGTGTTAAATTGAATACAAAAGACAGTATATGAATAAACGGTTAGTAATGTGAAAATGCTGATTTGTAAAACATTTTGAAAGAAGTAACTCATAAATTTATTTGATATCTTTATACTTATGCATACACACGCTTAAGAGACTTATATAAAACAACACTATGATTAAAAGTTTTACTAATTTTTCAGCATACAATAAAAAATAGTAATCAATATTCATTTACAATAAATAATTTAACGTTATTAAACCAAAAAATAATTTATTTTTTGATTCGATTTAAATAATTAATATTTATATAGGGTTGTTGGTTGATGAATGTCATTCAATGAACACTTAAACAAAGGGTTTGCGGATTATAATTGAATTGTAAACGAAATGTCGTTACACGTTTTGAATGACTATCCTCCTTCATCAGGATTTAAAGGGTAGTTTCGAAAGACTATCCTGTCTTATTTATAAATTGTCAGATAAAAGAACAACACTCATGCTGCATTCTGATGGGTTGAATCGGGTCACATGATAAAATACAGCATTCATATAACTTTTAAGAATTATGCAGAACCTTTAATAAAAAAAATTTTGTATGCATTTTAGGGACTTAGCATTTTTGGAGATATTTCGGAGACATAAGTTTTGATGGAATTAAAAATTAAAGGGATTACATAGGATGGAAAACAATAACATACCGGTAGTTAACAGTTAATTTTTTAACATACATTAAGGTTAGTGGATGAGTGTCAGGTAATTCATTTAAAACAAAAATATAATAAGGGTTGATTGAAACAAAGGGTTTGTAGGTTATAATTATAGAATAAAACGTTATGTGTTTCGAAAACCCTTCATCAAGATTGGAACAACCGTTTCGAATGATACTCTCCCTTCATCAGATAGACTTAAACTTTTATTTTATCAGAATGAAAGAAAACGATAGACGATTTACACTTATTGAAAACCCAACTTATAAATAATTCGACTTGCATTAAAAATGCAACTCGCATATACACTTTGAAACAATCAATAAATTTTATATTATCACTATGCATTAAATAAGTTTCCCATTTAACATTCAAGATGAATTTATTTTTACATTAATTAAAAATTGAACACGTATTAATTTTTAAAATGACTATTTTTTAAAAAGTTTTAAAACAGCTAATAAATTTTATAAGCTTTTACAATTAAATAAATTTAGCATATTATGAAAGTTTTACATCACTCGATAAAATTTTTTATATAGGCAATAAAAGTTATACACATTATAAATATAAACTCGTAAAATAAATTTCACACTTAACATTTAAACTCTAACCAATCAATCTTAAAGTAATTTTTTATCTTTTGTACATACTCATAAACCTTTTGTTTCTATTGTAAAGTGAAGTATGACTCATGCTTTAATTAAAATCTCTAATCAAAATTATAAGAAAGTAAAGTTTAGGAAATACCTATGTATTATAGGTAAATTAATACAGTATAAATATTCATGTTTTTCAGTTAAGTAAAAAAGTTATATAATTAATTTTACAGACTACTTAAATAATGTATAATTAAGTTTCAGAATTATTATTATTATTTTTTTTTCTATAGTATGTATATATAAATTTTTAATTACAAAGTTTTTATTAAAATACAATAACCAAAGTTTTGTATGATATTAACTTTCAATGCACCTAAAACTTTAAATATATAGAAACAATTGTACAGTTGGTTTTGTTTGAAGCATATATATAAATAATAAAATCTTGTTCAGTTTAGTTTTTAAAACACTATAAAGATTTTAGATACACATATTTTTATGTTGTTTAAATAAAATTTTTAAAATGAAACAATATTAATGTTATAAGATAATACATTCAGCATGACTCACCGAGTGTGCTATTCCATCAAATTATTCCGCATACATGTAATAACAGGTCTGACTTAACTATATACTGAATTACCATTATTTCAGAAAAAGTTGGGACTTACCTTAAAACACGTCCTACACTCTTGGCAGACTTGAAGGAAATGAATGATACGAGACATTCTTATCAGTGACGCCCGGTCACGAGGTCAGTGACGTCACGAGTGATGTGATTGGCTATGCTCAGTCACGTGATCATGACGTCATCCTCTCATCAATGACGTCACCGATTGCTTATCAGCTACCACAACGCGCGGAAATGTCCTTCAGTATGCAGTGAAAAATATTCAAAGTCTACGGGACATTACTCGAAACGATTCCATTGTCTTATACGGTAAATTGAAATATAACACGCGGAAAAAAGATCGACATATACCGGAGAAACTATGCATACTGCCCGATGAAAATAACCCGCACAGCTAAGGAGATGCTACCAGGATGAGAGTCAAAATCCAACTGAATTCAAACAATATGACAAGGTCTATAAAATCTCCCGTGTTGATTAGATGGTTTTGATGAATGGGTTTTCCCCCACACCTAAGCAGAATGGAGAAGTCATAGGTTTTTTCCTCACCTATCACGAAGATGATATCTCTCAATTAAGTTTCTTAATTAAAATTATGCAAATTATATGTAAGTCTTTGAAATATCTCTTAATTATACTTTCTAATTAAAATTATGTATCATATGCTCTCCTAGTTAAAGATTTAATAAACCTAACTTTTATACAACATAAATAAATTTAATAAGTATAATCTGTTCGATGACTCATCAAACGATGAGTCATCCTAAACATGTCTAAACATGTCTGAACATGAATCTACTTGAACCTTAACATTTTATTGTATAAGATTTGATATTATTGCTTTTTATATTATTCAAACCGAAAGTTATTTTTATATAAAGAAATGAACAACTTCTAAGATTATTTTTCAATCATTATGAATAAAAATTTAATTATTAACTGCAAAATCTGTTTACTTATAAGAAACTTAATTTTCATCAAGTAGTGTTATTTACTTAATTTCCAACATCGTATACTTTGTGATTCATATAGTAATTATCACTTATTCAGTAAAATGTTAAGGTTCAAGTAGATTCATGTTCAGACATGTTTAGGATGACTCATCGTTGGATGAGTCATCGAACAGATTATACTTATTAAATTTATTTATGTTGTATAAAAGTTAGGTTTATTAAATCTTTAACTAGGAGAGCATATGATACATAATTTTAATTAGAAAATATAATTAAGAGATATTTGAAAGACTTACATATAATTTGCATAATTTTAATTAAGAAACTTAATTAAGAGATATCATCTTCGTGATAGGTGAGGAAAAAACCTATGACTTCTCCATTCTGCTTAGGTGTGGGGGAAAACCCATTCATCAAAACCATCTAATCAACACGGGAGATTTATAGACCTTGTCATATTGTTTGAATTCAGTTGGATTTTGACTCTCATCCTGCTAGCATCTCCTTAGCTGTGCGGGTTATTTTCATCGGGCAGTATGCATAGTTTCTCCGGTATATGTCGATCTTTTTTTCGCGTGTTATATTTCAATTTACCGTATAAGACAATGGAATCGTTTCGAGTAATGTCCCGTAGACTTTGAATATTTTTCACTGCGTACTGAAGGACATTTCCGCGCGTTGTGGTAGCTGATAAGCAATCGGTGACGTCATTGATGAGAGGATGACGTCATGATCACGTGACTGAGCATAGCCAATCACATCACTCGTGACGTCACTGACCTCGTGACCGGGCGTCACTGATAAGAATGTCTCGTATCATTCATTTCCTTCAAGTCTGCCAAGGGTGTAGGACGTGTTTTATGGTAAGTCCCAACTTTTTCTGAAATAATGGTAATTCAGTATATAGTTAAGTCAGACCTGTTATTACATGTATGCGGAATAATTTGATGGAATAGCACACTCGGTGAGTCATGCTGAATGTATTATCTTATAACATTAATATTGTTTCATTTTAAAAATTTTATTTAAACAACATAAAAATATGTGTATCTAAAATCTTTATAGTGTTTTAAAAACTAAACTGAACAAGATTTTATTATTTATATATATGCTTCAAACAAAACCAACTGTACAATTGTTTCTATATATTTAAAGTTTTAGGTGCATTGAAAGTTAATATCATACAAAACTTTGGTTATTGTATTTTAATAAAAACTTTGTAATTAAAAATTTATATATACATACTATAGAAGAAAAAAAAATAATAATAATTCTGAAACTTAATTATACATTATTTAAGTAGTCTGTAAAATTAATTATATAACTTTTTTACTTAACTGAAAAACATGAATATTTATACTGTATTAATTTACCTATAATACATAGGTATTTCCTAAACTTTACTTTCTTATAATTTTGATTAGAGATTTTAATTAAAGCATGAGTCATACTTCACTTTACAATAGAAACAAAAGGTTTATGAGTATGTACAAAAGATAAAAAATTACTTTAAGATTGATTGGTTAGAGTTTAAATGTTAAGTGTGAAATTTATTTTACGAGTTTATATTTATAATGTGTATAACTTTTATTGCCTATATAAAAAATTTTATCGAGTGATGTAAAACTTTCATAATATGCTAAATTTATTTAATTGTAAAAGCTTATAAAATTTATTAGCTGTTTTAAAACTTTTTTAAAAATAGTCATTTTAAAAATTAATACGTGTTCAATTTTTAATTAATGTAAAAATAAATTCATCTTGAATGTTAAATGGGAAACTTATTTAATGCATAGTGATAATATAAAATTTATTGATTGTTTCAAAGTGTATATGCGAGTTGCATTTTTAATGCAAGTCGAATTATTTATAAGTTGGGTTTTCAATAAGTGTAAATCGTCTATCGTTTTCTTTCATTCTGATAAAATAAAAGTTTAAGTCTATCTGATGAAGGGAGAGTATCATTCGAAACGGTTGTTCCAATCTTGATGAAGGGTTTTCGAAACAAATAACGTTTTATTCTATAATTATAACCTACAAACCCTTTGTTTCAATCAACCCTTATTATATTTTTGTTTTAAATGAATTACCTGACACTCATCCACTAACCTTAATGTATGTTAAAAAATTAACTGTTAACTACCGGTATGTTATTGTTTTCCATCCTATGTAATCCCTTTAATTTTTAATTCCATCAAAACTTATGTCTCCGAAATATCTCCAAAAATGCTAAGTCCCTAAAATGCATACAAAATTTTTTTTATTAAAGGTTCTGCATAATTCTAAAAAGTTATATGAATGCTGTATTTTATCATGTGACCCGATTCAACCCATCAGAATGCAGCATGAGTGTTGTTCTTTTATCTGACAATTTATAAATAAGACAGGATAGTCTTTCGAAACTACCCTTTAAATCCTGATGAAGGAGGATAGTCATTCAAAACGTGTAACGACATTTCGTTTACAATTCAATTATAATCCGCAAACCCTTTGTTTAAGTGTTCATTGAATGACATTCATCAACCAACAACCCTATATAAATATTAATTATTTAAATCGAATAAAAAAATAAATTATTTTTTGGTTTAATAACGTTAAATTATTTATTGTAAATGAATATTGATTACTATTTTTTATTGTATGCTAAAAAATTAGTAAAACTTTTAATCATAGTGTTGTTTTATATAAGTCTCTTAAGCGTGTGTATGCATAAGTATAAAGATATCAAATAAATTTATGAGTTACTTCTTTCAAAATGTTTTACAAATCAGCATTTTCACATTACTAACCGTTTATTCATATACTGTCTTTTGTATTCAATTTAACACTTATGTTGATGAATAATTACTCAGTTTAAACTTTTACCCCGGGAAATATTATACAATGCATGGTGTATAAATATATTTAAATAATATATAGTGAAAAAAATTACAACTATAGATGTTTAATTCGCTGTTACATAGTTAACGCATGCAAAATCTACTAAGCTCAAACCGTATTAAGCATTTTCTTATAAAGTTCATAAACATGTTGTTACAAGGATTTTGGAAGATCAAACGATTCTGTGTTTAATACCAGGTTCGATTCCAGCTTATCAACCTATCTGTTTGGAGTTTTCCGAGGATGTCTTCAAAACTCACTTAAATATAGAAAGACTTGATGAGTCATCGAACAGATTATACTTATTAAATTTATTTATGTTGTATAAAAGTTAGGTTTATTAAATCTTTAACTAGGAGAGCATATGATACATAATTTTAATTAGAAAATATAATTAAGAGATATTTGAAAGACTTACATATAATTTGCATAATTTTAATTAAGAAACTTAATTAAGAGATATCATCTTCGTGATAGGTGAGGAAAAAACCTATGACTTCTCCATTCTGCTTAGGTGTGGGGGAAAACCCATTCATCAAAACCATCTAATCAACACGGGAGATTTATAGACCTTGTCATATTGTTTGAATTCAGTTGGATTTTGACTCTCATCCTGGTAGCATCTCCTTAGCTGTGCGGGTTATTTTCATCGGGCAGTATGCATAGTTTCTCCGGTATATGTCGATCTTTTTTTCGCGTGTTATATTTCAATTTACCGTATAAGACAATGGAATCGTTTCGAGTAATGTCCCGTAGACTTTGAATATTTTTCACTGCGTACTGAAGGACATTTCCGCACGTTGTGGTAGCTGATAAGCAATCGGTGACGTCATTGATGAGAGGATGACGTCATGATCACGTGACTGAGCATAGCCAATCACATCACTCGTGACGTCACTGACCTCGTGACCGGGCGTCACTGATAAGAATGTCTCGTATCATTCATTTCCTTCAAGTCTGCCAAGGGTGTAGGACGTGTTTTAAGGTAAGTCCCAACTTTTTCTGAAATAATGGTAATTCAGTATATAGTTAAGTCAGACCTGTTATTACATGTATGCGGAATAATTTGATGGAATAGCACACTCGGTGAGTCATGCTGAATGTATTATCTTATAACATTAATATTGTTTCATTTTAAAAATTTTATTTAAACAACATAAAAATATGTGTATCTAAAATCTTTATAGTGTTTTAAAAACTAAACTGAACAAGATTTTATTATTTATATATATGCTTCAAACAAAACCAACTGTACAATTGTTTCTATATATTTAAAGTTTTAGGTGCATTGAAAGTTAATATCATACAAAACTTTGGTTATTGTATTTTAATAAAATCTTTGTAATTAAAAATTTATATATACATACTATAGAAGAAAAAAAAAAATAATAATTCTGAAACTTAATTATACATTATTTAAGTAGTCTGTAAAATTAATTATATAACTTTTTTACTTAACTGAAAAACATGAATATTTATACTGTATTAATTTACCTATAATACATAGGTATTTCCTAAACTTTACTTTCTTATAATTTTGATTAGAGATTTTAATTAAAGCATGAGTCATACTTCACTTTACAATAGAAACAAAAGGTTTATGAGTATGTACAAAAGATAAAAAATTACTTTAAGATTGATTGGTTAGAGTTTAAATGTTAAGTGTGAAATTTATTTTACGAGTTTATATTTATAATGTGTATAACTTTTATTGCCTATATAAAAAATTTTATCGAGTGATGTAAAACTTTCATAATATGCTAAATTTATTTAATTGTAAAAGCTTATAAAATTTATTAGCTGTTTTAAAACTTTTTAAAAAATAGTCATTTTAAAAATTAATACGTGTTCAATTTTTAATTAATGTAAAAATAAATTCATCTTGAATGTTAAATGGGAAACTTATTTAATGCATAGTGATAATATAAAATTTATTGATTGTTTCAAAGTGTATATGCGAGTTGCATTTTTAATGCAAGTCGAATTATTTATAAGTTGGGTTTTCAATAAGTGTAAATCGTCTATCGTTTTCTTTCATTCTGATAAAATAAAAGTTTAAGTCTATCTGATGAAGGGAGAGTATCATTCGAAACGGTTGTTCCAATCTTGATGAAGGGTTTTCGAAACAAATAACGTTTTATTCTATAATTATAACCTACAAACCCTTTGTTTCAATCAACCCTTATTATATTTTTGTTTTAAATGAATTACCTGACACTCATCCACTAACCTTAATGTATGTTAAAAAATTAACTGTTAACTACCGGTATGTTATTGTTTTCCATCCTATGTAATCCCTTTAATTTTTAATTCCATCAAAACTTATGTCTCCGAAATATCTCCAAAAATGCTAAGTCCCTAAAATGCATACAAAATTTTTTTTATTAAAAGTTCTGCATAATTCTAAAAAGTTATATGAATGCTGTATTTTATCATGTGACCCGATTCAACCCATCAGAATGCAGCATGAGTGTTGTTCTTTTATCTGACAATTTATAAATAAGACAGGATAGTCTTTCGAAACTACCCTTTAAATCCTGATGAAGAAGGATAGTCATTCAAAACGTGTAACGACATTTCGTTTACAATTCAATTATAATCCGCAAACCCTTTGTTTAAGTGTTCATTGAATGACATTCATCAACCAACAACCCTATATAAATATTAATTATTTAAATCGAATCAAAAAATAAATTATTTTTTGGTTTAATAACGTTAAATTATTTATTGTAAATGAATATTGATTACTATTTTTTATTGTATGCTGAAAAATTAGTAAAACTTTTAATCATAGTGTTGTTTTATATAAGTCTCTTAAGCGTGTGTATGCATAAGTATAAAGATATCAAATAAATTTATGAGTTACTTCTTTCAAAATGTTTTACAAATCAGCATTTTCACATTACTAACCGTTTATTCATATACTGTCTTTTGTATTCAATTTAACACTTATGTTGATGAATAATTACTCAGTTTAAACTTTTACCCCGGGAAATATTATACAATGCATGGTGTATAAATATAGTTAAATAATATATAGTGAAAAAAATTACAACTATAGATGTTTAATTCGCTGTTACATAGTTAACGCATGCAAAATCTACTAAGCTCAAACCGTATTAAGCATTTTCTTATAAAGTTCATAAACATGTTGTTACAAGGATTTTGGAAGATCAAACGATTCTGTGTTTAATACCAGGTTCGATTCCAGCTTATCAACCTATCTGTTTGGAGTTTTCCGAGGATGTCTTCAAAACTCACTTAAATATAGAAAGACTCCCACACAGACCAATCCACTTATACGGCCAACAGTTAAATATTTAATGGTATGAGTTTACACTTGTAATGAATTATTTAAAGTTAGGAATATAGGAATAATATAAAAATTTTCATTTACGTGGTGGTAAAAATAATTGTCTCATTCGAAGTTTCATTAACTGAAAACAGTAAGTTTCAATACAGCTGTATGACTCTAGTATGAGTCATCAATCTTACGATTTGTTAACGATTCTATAGTGAAAGAGGAAGTGTTGGGTTCGAATCCATTTCATCAACCTAGTCGATTGGAGTATTTCTTGGTTTTCTCTAAAACCTGCTTAAATATGCAATAGGATTCCTTAGAAAGACTCTCATGCATTTCGCTTATAGGATCCTCATTTATTTAATCGGTCTTTAACCTTATGAATATCCATATGTGAATGTTTATTGTATAGTAAAAACTTTTAAATATAGTATTGTTTTATATAATGTGTGATCCTGATTATGTATAAATGAGTTATCGATTATGAAATAAATTTATCATTACTATAATACTCACATTAAAAGATTCACACTTATACAATTTAGCGGTTACGCAAATTATTCAAACTCGTCACCGATCCTTCACGAACTTTCTCGGAAGATGTTGTACATGAACGAACGAGGGGTGACTCAGCTTTTCCAAGAATTCGTCCTTATCTCTAGTAGATAAGGTGTTACAACTCAACGTTTCCCTTCATTCTTAGTTTGGCCGTCGTGTGAGTAGGTTGTTTTACGGTGTGTTATGTTTACCATCCACTGCTTTGGAGTTTTAGCCGAAAATCCCGCCTGTTTTTCCGCATAATGTATTTCGGTTTTTCCGTACCTGGATTCTTTAAGTATAATAGAATAATCCAACTCATCAGCCTACCCTTTGGGATTTTTTTTCTTGGTTTTCTCTGAAACTGACTTAACTATAAGGCGTATATTAAAATAATAACATATAGTTTACAACTAGATAAAATAATTGCTAAAAACAATAAGATTTTTAATTTTATCCTATTAAGTAATTTTAAAACCTCTTTTTACTTTTTTTTTCTTATAAAGTTAAAGTGATTTCAAAACCATTCATTAAAAAATTACTCTTATATTTTACTAAAACTTTATTTATTTAATCGATTAAATGCAAAGTTTAACACTTAATGAATTATTTAAAATTTTATATATACAGGAATAATATAAAAATGTACATTTAAATGCTAGTAAAAAATAATTGTCTCATTAGAAGTTTAATCACCCATTAACTAAAATCAGGGAATTTCAATACAACTGCATGACTCACTGACCTCACGGTAAGTTATTTTCACTTAGACATTCTGAGCAAATCTTATTGTAAAGGATAATTTCTTTCAGTGAAAGTGCCACCTCAATTCTCTCACAAGGATTATTGTTTAGTATTTTAAATCATATATTCAACATATAAAATTTAGCGGATATGCAAATGAGTAATTTTTATTACTTCAACCCGTATAAATAAGTTGAAAATTTTACCTTGCGATGTAATGCATATATTAAAATAATATATAGTTATTATACAAAAATCTCTCTTGCTATCTGATTACTTATAGATAGTTTATTACTTAGTTTTATAACTAGAGAAAATAATTACTAAAACAATAAGATTTCTGTTTTTAATTTTATCCTATTAAGTGATTTTAAAACCTTTCATTAAAAATTATAGTTACATTTTATTGAATGAAAAAGGATGTCTTATCGTAAAATAATTCTGTTTTGATCTCATTATTTTCTTAGCATAATTACAAAAGTAAAATTAAATAAAAAAAATTAAAAATATTTCAATATTTTAATAGGTTAATTGCGGAATTCAACTCTTATTGCATTATTTAAATGAAGTTTACAACTGATATTAAATAAATGATCTCTATAAACTATTTTATATTATTGTAAAAACACAGAACTCTAACAACATTCTACTAAGCTAAGAAAGGTATGAATCATCACCCTTCTTATCTGTATGAGTCAACGTGTAGCGATAAACAGTTTGTCGCATTTGTGTGCAAGGCTGAAGGTTGCATTTCGCTAAGGGAAATTTCTTCAATTTTAAGTAAGTTTTATAATTTATTATTACTATTTGATAATTTAATAAACTTAATATGTATCTCTACTCTATACGTAATATCTTAATATGTATACTCTAGTAAATATATTTGTTTATAATAGAAATTTTATTAAAACTTTACGAAAGTTATATAAGAAATTTTTATTGTTTTATTGAAGAGAGAGAAATTAATTTAAAAAATATTTTTTATTGGTATTTACTTATAAGGAATTTTTTATTGTTATACTATAAACTTTTTTTATTGTTACACTATAAACTTTTTTGTTTATATAAAACTAAATTTTGCATAAATAAAACTACTTTCACACATGGAAAATTATTGCTTAAATGAAACCTAGAAAAGTTTCCATTTAACTTGTGTATGTTTAGAAATTATTTCAGTAAAACTAATTTTTGCAATATATAAAACTCCTTTCACAAACGAATTTTTATTTTTTAACTATAACTTACTTTTATATGTATTTATTTATTTAAATACCGTTTAAGTGATAGATAGGTAATAATCGTTTAAACTCATTGTATGATATGCTTTGTGAAAAAATTATTGCATTTTCCAAATTATTCGCTGTATTGTTTTAATGATTTTAACTTAATATTTATATGAGATAGTGTGGATTACTAATAGGCATGGCTCGCCAGCGTATATAACACATGATTCATCAGCTGTAGGGGTTTTCCGTTGCAGGTGATAACTGACTCATAGAATATTCCGTATTATCTGTTTTTTAAGGAAACTGTTTATTTTCATTTAAAATGATACATTGAATTTTTATGCAATTTATTTCGAAATGTTTAATACAAAATAACTTTTAGTAACTGATAGTTTTTAAATATAACTAATCCTTTTTATTATTATAGTTTATATCAATTATTTTATAAAAAGAACTTATTTTTATTAGTTCAAGTTTAAAAGTATTTACCTGTTTCATTTAAATCAACTAAAATAGTATGAATTATATTACTGTGTTAAACTTGAATAAATGTTAAACTTATTTAGTGAGAATATAAAGTTTAATTTAAATAACATATTCATGTACTTATAAAATTTCGTGTTAGGATAAATTGAATAGTAACAACATAAAGTTTAGTTAATTATAATATATATAAAATTTAATTGTTGATTTTAAACATTGTATGTATTTTTAAATTAATATTATTATAGGATAGTCATTTTTATTTATTTTATTTTTTATTTATTTATTTATTTTATAACTTTACTGTATATCTTTGTATGCATTTTTTTTAATTAATATTATTATATGAAAGTCATTTTTTTTTTTTTTTTTTTTTTTTTTTTATTTATATTATTATATGAAAGTAATTTTTTAAATTTATATTATTATATAATAGTAATGTTTTTTTTTTAATTAATATTATTATATGATAGTATTTTTTTTAAATTTATAACTTTACTATATATCTTTGTATGCATTTTTTTAGATTAATATTATTATATGATAGTAATTTTTTTCTTTATTTATAATTTATGTCTTTGTAAGCAATTTTTTAGATTAATATTATTATATGATAGTAATTTTTAAAAGTGCATGTGCTCAATTTTTAACGAATGTAAGTTAGAGTTTAAATAAATGTGAAACTTATTCAGTGAGAATATAAAGTTTAATTTATATAATTTTTATTATATTTAGTTTAATTTATAACATATATATCCTCATTTACTGATTTTGAAACTTTTGTTTATCGTATTTGTTTAGTTATAGCATAAATAACAGTACGTGTTTTATATAATTTTTATTATATTTAGTTTCATTTATATGATAGTAATTTTTTAAAGTGTATGTGTGTTCAATTTTTAAAGAATGTAAAAATAGTGTTTCAAAGTTAGAGGTTAAATAACAGTATGTGTTTTATATAATTTTTATCATATTTAGTTTATATAACATAACTGTATACAAAATTTATTAACTGATTAAAAACTTCTGTTAAATTTTTAACGAATGTAAGATAGAGTTTAGAAAATGTTAAACTTATTTAGTCAGAATATAAAGTTTAATTTACATAATTTTTATTATATTTAGTTTAATTTATATGATAGTAATTTTTTAAAGTGTATGAGTGTTCAATTTTTAAAGAATGTAAAAATAGTATTTCAAAGTTAGAGCTTAAATAACAGTATGTGTTTTATATAATTTTTATTATATTAAGTTTATATAACATAACTGTATACAAAATTTATTAACTGATTAAAAACTTCTGTTAAATTTTTAACGAATGTAAGATAGAGTTTAAAGAAATGTTAAACTTTTTTAGTGAGAATATAAAGTTTAATTTACATAATTTTTATTATATTTAGTTTAATTTATATGATAGTAATTTTTTAAAGTGCATGTGGGTTCAATTTTTAACGAATGTAATAATATTATTTCTAAGATAGTCTAAATAAATTTAAAAAGTGAAACTTATTTAGTGTTAAAATAAAGTTAGAATTTTTAAGTGTCTTACATTTTTAATGAATGTTAAATTATTTATTATTTGTTTTGCTTTTAAATCTATGTGTTAATCCACAAAATACGAAAATTTCTATTTAATTCTGTAAAAATTTCGTAATATAAATTTGTAATGATGTCACTAAAAGTATGAACTCCTATTTAAATTCCTTATTTATTATCTTAACACAATATATTTTTAATCTCTAAAAATGCTAAGTTTCTAAAATACTCATAAATTGTTACTGATGTTAATTAACTTCAGTCATTCATTGTTTCATTCAGTCAAAAATGTTAAGTCCCACCGGAAATTATTTATACTCTTCCAATGGCAACATCTAAATTTTAATGTCTATACCCTGTTTTTAATTATATAGTACTCATCAACCTTTGTTTCATTTTGTCAAATTCCCTGAAATACATAGGAAAATTTCTATTTTATTCTGTAATCAATTTATAATCCTCAAATGTCAACTCTCCAAAAGTTTCTATTCTTCCGGTAGCAACACCTAAATATTAAAGTCTATACCCTGTTTTTAACTAGATAATATTCATCTACCTTTGTTTCATTTTGTCAAATTCCCTGAAATACATAGGAAAATTTCTATTTAATTCTTTAATCAATTTATAATCCTCGAATGACAACTCTTCAAAAGTTTCTATTCTTCTGGTGGCAACACCTAAATATTAAAGTCTATACCATTCATTAAATGTTTTTAACTATGTGAGACTCATCTACCTTTGTTTCAGTCAATCAACTTTCCTGTCCATTGCGAAAAATGCTAAGTCCACGAAATTGTGAAAAAAATACTAAGTCCCTAAATTCATTTTCAAACACAAAATGTTTAAATACTTTACAATCTTTGAATGGCAACAGAACCATCGTCCAAGATGATGGCTAAGTAGTGCAAAAAAGGGGGCGTTCACCGACGGGGTAGTGGCGCGGAGGCGCGGAGTGACTACGTAGCTCCTTGGCTCCGCGCGACCCACCGTCCCACCACCGTGGCGGTGAATCACCCTTTTTACACTACTTATTTTTATTATTTATTTATTTATTTACTGGTGGGGGGGGGGTACAGGGAAACGATTGCGGGTATTTTCGAAAGTGTAAAATTGTAAGGAAAGGTGGGAAGGGGCAAAAAAAGGTAGAAATTAAGTTAGAGTGTTGAAAACTTGCAATATTCGGTTTATTGATGCGACGAATCGATTTCGAATACACTTTCGATAATGTAAAATTAACAGGAGACGTACCACGCGTGCAGCGCGCGCGTGTATACACAGCACCAGGCAGCATGAACACAAGAACTATTATTGATTAAAAATATCTACTCTGATGAATGCAGACGATTTTCATCTAAGAGAAAACTAATATTAAATATCCAAAGAAAGACAGTTTAACTAACATCTCAAAAAACTCGTTTTCATAATGGTTATCTCATATATCAAGTTTCGTACAGTTAAATGTCATAGAAGTTGAAATATAGTTTTCTATGTTTTCAGAAAAAATTGCTGTATAGCAGCACCACTTATTGACTGATATGCATCCAAACTGAATTAGCATAATGTCATATAATGGCTTTCTTACATATCAAGTGTTGTATGATTATACGCATTAGAACCTGAAATATAGTCTTTCCTTAAACTGAGGACATCGCTGTATAACAGCGCCACATCTTGAGCAATTAGTATAAAAAGTTGCTTTGCACTATGTTTTGTAAAGGTGCATCCACATATAAATTTTTATGCAATTTTGCGCAGTAGTTCCTGAGATATAGCCCTTCCTTAAATTGTAAAAATCGCTGCCTAGTTGCGCCACCTTTGGAGCAGTTGACAACAAAAATTGATAGACATTTACATATGTCAAGATGCATGCACATGTAAATTTATATGCATTTTTATGCAGTAATTCTTGAGATAAAGCCTTCTCTAAAATTGTAGAAATCGCTGCATTACAGCACCACTTGTTAGGCAGTTGACACCAAAAGTTGATAGGCACTAACATAGGTTAAGGTGCCTATACATGTAAAATTATATGAATTTCTGCGCTGTAGTTCCTGAAATACATTCGCCACAAGATTTTTGTCACACGCACCATTTTCTAAAAATGGTTAAATCGTGTTTTGGAGCTCTCAAAACGTGTAAATATACCGAAAATCGGATGCCGAAAAATTTTGAGAATCCAATACTCCTATTGAATACAGAAAGAAGTAAAAAATCAGCATGTTGTGGCCACCCTAAAACTTTCTTCAATATATTCCTATTGAAATTCATTCAGTAAAAATATTTTAAAAACTATTATTTCTTAAAATATTCTAACATAATGAATGCAGACGATTTTCATCTTACCGCAAAATGTAAGAAAAAAAGACATTTTTTTCTAAATAAAGTCTTTTAAAATGTGTTTTCATAACGGTTATCTCATTTATAAAGTTTCGTACAGTTATATGCCATAGAAGTTGAGATAGTCTCCCCGTTCTCTGGAAAAATTGCGCCATTTATTGACTGATATGTGTCCTGATTGAATAAGCATAATGTCACGTAGTGGCCTTCTTACACATCAGGTTTTGTATTTTGTTTGATTGTATGCAATATAACCTGAGATAAAGCGCTTTCTCTGAAATTGCGGAAACCGGCGTAAAGCAGCACCTCCTGTTGAAAGATTGACTCCAAAAGTTGATAGACGCTAATTCATGTCAAGGTGCATCTACATATAAGTTTATATACAATTCTGTGCCGTAGTTACCAAGATATAGCCTTCCTTTAAATTGCAGATATCGGTGTATAGCAGCGATACCTGTTGAGCAATTGTCACCAAAAGTTGATATGCACAATGCACTAACACATGTCAAGGTGTATCTGCATATAAATTTACACGCAGTTTCGTGCAGCAGTTCCTGTGATACAACCTTCCCTGAAATCGTGGAAACTGCGGTATAGCAGCTCCACCTTTTAAACAATTGACACCAAAAGTTAACAAACACTAATTTGGGTTATAGTGCATCTGCATATTAACTTATATGTTATTTTGTGCTGTAATTCCTGAGATATAGCCTTCTCTGGAATTGTGGAAATCGCAGTATCGCAGCACCATCTGTTGAGCAATTGGCACCAAAAGTTGATAGGCACTAATATATATCAAAGTGCATCTGCACATAAATTTACATACAATTATGTGCTGTAGTTCCTGAGATACAGTAGCCACAAAATTTTTGTCTCTCTCACTCACACACAAGCATACAGACGGACATTTTCTAAAAATTATCAAATCGTGTTCTGGACCTCTCAAATCGTGTAAATCCATCGAAAATCGAAAGTCAAAAATTTTTAAGAATCCAATACTTTCTTTTATTGAATATAGAAGAACGTAAAAATAATAATTACCAGAGAGCATTTTAAAACTTTAAAAATTTTGAGTTTTGTATTAAAAATTTAATTGTATTTCGGAAAGTTTTAATATACCTAATGTAATTTTAAATTAAACTAGTCTTTTCTTAAAAAGAACTTCATTTTTATACTACATGTTATTATACTTCAATGGATGTGTATGCAAGTTTTCCAAACTGTAAAAGATTAAACTACAAAAGAAAAGAATCTTTCGCCGATTTTTAAGGGCAGATATGGATTTCTGATTGTACATTTTTTTTGCACTAATTTATTTACTTAAGTATCGTATTTTGAACAATAACTCTCCTTTTTGCTTTATTTCATTTACTCTTCTTTCTTTACTTCAGACAAAAATAATTAATTTCAGTTTGAATTGGTTTTTCCCGCTCAAGTTCGGGAAAAAAATTAACTTCGCTCAAGTTCACAATTTAAGAAAACGAGCGAAGTTCAACTCAAAAAATTTGAGCTAAACTCATGAGCGCACTCAAATGAGTGCGTTCCTGCACAACACTGAAATCGGGAAAGAAACAGTCTACCTCCATGACTCAATCGATTTTTTGTTACGAATTTTTGTCTAGAAATATTGGCAACAAGTTCCCGATTCAATTTCAGTTTCGGTTTGGGTTTGAAAGAAGTACTCCGTGGAAAGAAGTTGTTCTTCCATTTCTCTCACACTGATGCGCCTTTGTTTCTTTTGTTAGTTAAGTTTCAAAATTATGCTTAAATGAAATGTGAAATATTTTCGCATGTTATTTCCAGTTGCTAGTAATTTTAAATTGGGATGTATTCCACTTCGAATTTATTTCCATTCTGAAAATTAGTAAGTATGTAATTGGTACTATTAATAAGTTGGAATAAGTATTCGAAACTAGGTTTGTTGCACTGAACAGCTAATTTAATTAACAAAATGCCTCATTTTATGTTTATGCACATGAAACAAAATGATTTTTATCAATTAAAATTGCTCAATTCAAATTCTCAAGAGGAATTTTTAGAGGAATATTTAAAGTATGATAAAACATATTCGAAAGAACTGTATTTGAAAATTCTCGTTGAACTTGAAAACAGTATATTGGCGAATAATATTAAGAATTTCTTAAAATTATCCAATGCAATTCTTTATATTTCTAGTGCAGAAAAATCTACTTCTCTGAAAGATTATTATGATGATGTTGACAACCCAATCAGAAATACTAATTTAGTTATTTTGACTTGTAAACATAATAAAATTGAGATTCTCAAGAATTTATTTGGCAAATGCAGCACAGTTTTGTATAATTTATCACTGGTTCTAGGAAAAACTACTATATCACCAACTGATAAAGATGACTCAGGCTTTAATGCTTTTTACTATGCCATTCGTTCAGGAAATGTCGAGCTCCTTAATATGCTTATTAATTGGCCAGGTAATTACTTTTCTGCCCATTCAGAAGAATTAGATGAAATCCTTTCTAGAGCTTTTGAAGAATTAAGACTAAAGAATGTTCCTTTGTCCGATCAAATAGAAATATTTGTTGAAAACAAATTAATTGACTTAAGGTTTTTCTCAAATTCTTTGAGTCATGATCAAAATATTAAACCTAATTATAGTAATATTATAGAAAGAATTAAGTTAATGCTTGAACATTTCAACATGCTTACTGAACACTATGCAGGTACAGAAACAATTGATGAAAAATTCTTATTTATTCTTAGGTTCATTGCACAGAATATTCATATATTAAAGAGAAAATTAAAGTCAACCTATGATAGATTACCGTGGGAAGAAATGGAATTCTGCTTGGTTGCTTTTGCATCTTCTCACTCAAAGCAGCAGGAAATAAATCTGTTTTATCATGCATTATTGGATAAAGATAAATTACTTAATCATTTGGATAGTTTCATGAACCAACTTATAGAAATAAAAAATAATTTAGAAACCATGAATATCAGTGAGCTTTCAAAACTTCCAAATTTAAAGCGCGAGAAAATTATCAAAAATATTACTTGCAATTATC
Source organism: Salticus scenicus (assembly GCA_963930645.1). Classification (NCBI taxonomy): domain Eukaryota; kingdom Metazoa; phylum Arthropoda; class Arachnida; order Araneae; family Salticidae; genus Salticus; species Salticus scenicus. The sequence goes on from OZ005656.1 coordinate 247,310,426, forward strand.
CTCAATTTATTGAATTATATAATGATTATCAGGAAATCAGAGATATTTATTCCTTAGAAAGAATAAATATTTACATTAAATTGGCATTATCAGTTTCACCTAAGGAGAGGGAAGGGCATTTAATTATTACTAGAGTTTTACAAGTTATTGGAGAATATTTAAAAAATTCGCTCGAATCACCTAATTTATTAAGTGAAACAGCTCAGCTTCTACTACAGTCATTGCAAAAGAATACAAGAGAAGTAATCATGGATTTGCGTAATTCATTATCACATGCTGATTCTTTACATAAGAGAACAGAAATTGAGGCAAACACGGATATAGATTTTTTCGCAGGCATTCAAAATGATGCTAAAAAAATTGCTGATGTAATTGCTGATATACTTTATAAAAAGAAAATTAAATTAATTAAAACACTTCTAAATAAAGTCATTAACAGTAAATGCTTGGATGAAATAAACAATGTTTTGAAAGTACTTAGAAATATTGGACTAGAGAAGCAAATTCATGATAATTTTGAAATGTTAGAACTTATGAAGCTTGAAAAACTCACTAATGAACTATGCAACAATTTAACAAAAAAGACACATTATGAAGAAGAGCTGATTAGTAAAATAAATACTGTTATTAAATTGGCTAAAACTAAATCTGAAGATATTATGATTAATTATGCAGCATTAAAAACTTTGTCTTACGGTTGTAAATTAGAGGATAAAGATATTCAAGTAATAAAATTACGTGCTCATACAGTTTTAAATAACGTTCTTCCTGGTGCAGAGACATTTAATTTTAAAGATATTGCAGAACTGTCTCTGAAAATATTTCACAGTGCTCAGTCAAGAATGCAGAATGATGATGTTGAAAAAATAAGGACACTAGTTTGGGACATTTCATTCATTGTTAAATTTGAAGTTAGTGACATTAAATGGATTGAAGAACTAAGGAAAAATCTCAAAGAGGAATGGTTTTTCAGGTATCGACAAAAAAAGATGATTAAGACTGTAACTAAAGAAGAAGAAAATCAGCTGACATCAAAATTGTCAGAATTAAAGAATATTCTGAATAATAATTCATTAAATGAGAAATCAGCTGAAAAATTATCTTTCTATAAAAATGATAAAAAACTGCAAGCTGTAATTGAAATGCTTGTTTTGGATATAATGTCAATATTAGGCTGCTCGCAACATTATTTAGAAGACAATGTACTTTATTTAGATGATAATACACCTTTATTGACTGGAAAATGTTTGCGTAATCATCTTGCTCATGATAATATTCTGGTTGATGCATTTTTAGCCGATCCATCGATGGCAATTGTTTTGAATGCTAACAAGTTAACTGAAGAGAATATAATAAACAGTAAGAAGAAAATTGGCAAAGTAATAATTGACGATCCATTCAGAGTGAGAGAAAAATTTAATCGAGGATTATTTATTATCATTAATCAAGAAAAAATGTTTTCTGCCATAGAAAACGAAAATTTAGAAAATTTTAAAGACTGCCTCAAAAAAGGGGCTGATATAAATGCAAAAAATCTTAATTCATGTACAACATTGCATTTTGCTGCTAAGGCGTCCAGTTTGGAAATAGTAAAATATATCCTTGATCACAATTTAAATACTAATGTTAAAAATACTGATGGCCAGAATCCATTGCACATTGCTGCTGCATATGGAAGAAAAAACATTGTAGAATATTTTATTAAAAATTCAGACATATGTATTAATGATATTGATAAACATGGCAAAACAGCTCTACATCATGCTGCCGAAAATGGCCATAAAGATACTGTGGATGTTTTATTGAAGTATAAAGCTCAAGTTGTTATTAAAAATAATGATCCATTATTGAGATTTACATTGCCACCATTATATCATGCTATAATTAATAACCATATTGATGTATGTAAGGTTTTAATTGGGAAAAAAATAGGTGTTCATGATGAATTCTTAGGTGGTCATACTCTTTTACATGCAGCCGCAGAATATGGACAGTCAGAATCGGTGAGCTTTTTACTTGAAAATGGAGCAGATGTAAAAGCTAGAAATGATCGAAATTGGACACCATTGCATGCTGCAGCATACTATGGATATTTAGAAATAGTGAGCACTTTGATCTTGAACAAAGCTAATGTTAATGCGAGAGTGATAAATGGTTGCACACCATTACATTATTCAGTAGAAAGTGGCCATGTAGAGATAACTAAACTTTTATTAGAGCATGGAGCTAATGTTAATGCCATGGATAAAACTTACTATAATACACCTTTACACTATGCCGCCAAAGATGGACATGAAGAAATAGTTAAAATTTTATTAGCATATGGAGCCAATCTTAGTTCTGCAACTTTTAGAGGTGCAACTCCATTACATCTAGCAGTACAAGGTGGTCATTTAGAAATAGTGAATATTTTCCTTAATCGGAATGTAGATATCAATGCTGAAGATAAATTAGGTGCAACACCTTTATACTATGCATCATTAGATGGTCATGAAAAAATAGTTAAATTTTTAATTAAAAGTGGAGCAGAAATAAATATTAAAGATGTAAATGGTATAACCCCACTCCATGCAGCTGCATTGAATGGTCACAAAAATATTGTTAGTATTCTTATAGAAAATAAAGCTAAAGTTAATGTTCAGGATATGAAAGGTAATACAATATTGCATGCAGCTGCCCAGAATGGTCATAAAGATGTGATGGATCTTTTAATAAAACACAAAACTAAAATTGATGCCAATAATCATTCTGATTATACACCATTGCTAGTAGCTGCACTCAATGGTCACAGAAATGCTGTAATTTTTCTTATAAAAAATGATGCTGATGTCAATACTCAAAGTACTAAAGGCCTAACACCATTACATGCAGCTGTCATAGGAGGCCACAAACATATTGTTGAACTTCTAATAAAAAATAAAGCTGAAGTCAATGCTAAAACTGTTGAAGGTGCAACACCATTACATGTTGCTGTAGACAATGGATTTAAAGAAATTGTTGAAACTTTGATAGCAAACAATGCTGATGTTAATATTAAAAGTAATTCAGGCACACCGTTGCTATCTGCTGTTAAAAGCAATAATCGAGAATTGGCAAAAATTCTGATAAAAAATGGAGCAAATGTGAATGATCAAAATAATGCTCTATTACTTGCAGTTGCTTGTGGCAATAAAGATATTTTAGAAATTCTACTTGAAGGTAAAGCACAAGTTAATACTAAATATGAGGAAAATTGTACTCTACTGCACATCGCTGCTGAAAGAGGTTTTAAGGAAATAGTAAATATTCTTATTAAAAAAGGTGCTAAAATTAATTCCATAAATTTTCAAGAAGAAACACCACTATATGTCGCGGCAAGAAAAGGTAATTTCGAAATTGTCAAAATATGCATTGAAAATGGTGCAAAGGTTACTGTTGTAAATGATGAAGGTCTCACTCCATTACATGCTGCAGCAGCAGCAGGTCATATTAATATAGTAAAAATCTTACTTGAAAAGAACATTAATATTGATGTTAAAGATTATCAGAATAGAACACCTTTTGAATTTGCAGTTTCATTTGGTCATTTACAAATTGTAAAAATGCTATTGGATTACCAAAAAGTAGATTTAAATGCTAAAGGAAATGATGATTGGACAGTCCTGCATATTGCAGCACAAGGAAATAATATTGAGACTGTAAAATTTCTAGTTAACAAAGGGTCTGACATAAGTGCCAAGAATGCTTCTAATTCAAAGCCGATACACATTGCTGCCAGAGAAGGATTTTTAGATGCAGTAAAATTTTTCCTTAGTGTGGGATCAAGTGTTAATGACACTGGAACTGATAATCAGACACCACTGCACTATGCTGCAATGAAAAATCGTTTAGAAGTTGCAAATTACTTAATTGCACAAGGTGCTAATGTGAATGCTGTGGATATGAATGGCGGTAGTCCTCTGCTTATAGCTATTTCTTTTGGGTATAGAGATATTGTTGAAGTTTTATTAAAAAATGGTGCCTTGTATAAAAAGGATATCTTGAATACAAAATGTGCATTTGTTATGAATGGAAGATTTTTTAAGCCGTCTCACGATAAAGATATCAGCAAATTTTTAAAATGTACAGAGAAATTATATGAAGCTGTAAAATCTAATACCCCTCCAGAGGTTGAGAACTCAATTGCAGCAGGAGCACTCGTTGATGTCAGATATGGAAATGGATTGACACCTTTACATTATGCTACTTGGAAAGGTTACGATAGAATAGTTAATATTCTGTTGCAGCATAATGCTAATCCCAGTGTAGTAGATAATAATTCCTACACTCCTTTACATTATGCTGCTAAATTTTCTCATTTGAAAATTGCTAAAGCTTTATTGTATAACGGTGCTGTATATAATGCTGTTTCCAATAGTGGTAAAACACCGTCAGATCTTACAAGTGATGAAAAAGTAACTAGCCTTTTAAAATTAATAGATGAGTCATTTTTGAGTATTAAAAAGAGAGACTTAAGAATTGTTAAAGATTTAAATAAAATAAAGAACATTAATACAATACAGGCTGTAATGGGTGCTCATAATGAAGAGAAGAAAACATTAATTGTTGTTGCAATGCTTTCTGACTTTCCTGGAATCGAACATTTAAAACAAGTATTTCAAGATAATGTATCTAGTAACATTAACAATGCTGAAATATTGTTAGAACAGGGTAATGTACAAAAGGCTTTATTTATGTTTAAAACTATATTTGAAAAAAGAAAACACTTGTTTGGACCAGATAATCCAGCTACATTAGATATTCAGACATACTTAGCAAAAGCTTTCTTTAAACTTGGAGATTATCAGAAAGCTTTAAGTACCTATGAAGAAATTTTCAAAAAACAAAATGAGACTTTAGGTTTTAATTACAAAGACACATTAAACACCAAAAGCTCTATTGCTCTTGTCTTGCATTTATTAGGAAGGAATGTTGAAGCTCTGAGTATTTTTCAAGATGTTTACAACAGACAAAAAGATATATTTGGGCCAGATGATATAGATACTTTAGATACTAATTTTTATATGGCATTGGTATTGGATAAGTTAGGAAGGTACGAGGAAGCACTGAGCATCAATAAGAATGTTTATGAAAAAAGGAAGAAAAGAAATGTTAACGACCCTGCAGTTCTACAAGCTGAAAATAACATAGCTCTGGTATTAGGTAATCAAGGAAAATTTGAAGAAGCTCTTGAAATCTATAGAAGTGTTTTCAAGAAAAAGAAACAAATGTTAGGCTTGAACCATTCAAGTACTTTAATGACATTATTTAACATAGCTGCTATGCTTGCAAACCTAGAGAATTATCATGAATCTGTGAACACTTATCAAGAAGTATTGGATATTCGCAAGAGAGTTTTAGGACCAAATCATCCTGATACATTAAATACTAAATATAATTTAGGAAATGTGCTCTTTAACCAAACAAAATGGACAAATGCACTTGAAGTTTATACAGAAGTTCTTGATCAGTATAAAATGGTTTTAGGTGATAACCATCCAATTGTTTTGGACATTTTAGAAAAACTTAAACAGATTGATGAGATATTTCAATTAGAAGGTAGAGATACATCTGAGGTACTTCATCATCTACAAAAAGATATTTTTAGTGCTGCTAGTAATGGTGATGTTCAAGCTGTACAGCAATTATTGAATGCTAAAGTTGATGTTAATGATAAAGATACCGGTGGCAGAACAGCCCTTCATTATGCTGTGAGTAATGAACAGATGAATGTCATCAATATTTTATTGAAACGGGGAGCTGACTTAACACAAGTTACAAATAAAGGTAACACCCCGTTACATACGGCAGCATCTAAAGGCAACAAAGAAATAATTGAAATTTTATTACAGCATGTATGTAATAATAAATTAATGAATTTCATTGATGCAAAAACTACGACTACTGGTACTACAGCTTTACACATTGCTTCCAAAAATGGCTTCTTTGAAATTGTGAAGATTTTATTACAACATGGTGCCATGTTTAACATTGAAAATAAACAACATGAGACACCTCTTAAATTGTCGAGTAACCAAAACATTTCCAAATTATTGATGCTTATTGAAGATTTATTTGCTGCTGCAAGAGAGGGCAATACAGAAATTATGAGAAAATTAGCAGCGACTGAACGAGATGAGTGTTTTATTATTATGAATTGTCATAATAAAGAAGGAAGAAAACTAATACAAGTTGCACTAATTAATGGTCACAGAAATTTTTCTGTGATGTTGATTGAACTGTTTAAACATAAGTGTAGGATGAATTAACATTTTTGATAATCAAGAATACTATATACAGAATTTTATATAGTGCATGAAATATCTAACACTTGGAGAAATTTCTTGTTGAAACAAAACATGTTGTCACAATAGACTCTGATACTAGTAACAGAACTAAAGTATCTATAATCTTACAAAAAAGAATTTTTATGAAAAGAAGAAAGTATGAAAAAAGAAGTTATAAAATTTTGTAATGAATATAACAAAACATCCGTAGCTGTTAATTTTAATTGCTGTTTTATCTTCTTCTGGAAGAATGTTCTTTTAATGTGTGTGACTCTTAATGGTGTTTTATGTATATGTTGAAAAAAATTGATTCATTGCTGATTACTTCAGCATTTTTCATTTTACTAATTATGTAAACTGTTATTGATTCTATTTTCATAAATAGTGTTTGTCCATTTGTATTCTTTATTTATTTGTGTTTTAATTCATTTTTTCATTCATAATTGCACTAAACATATATCAATATATTTTTGTGGGTTATTATTTTGCATTTGTGTGGTAAAAAGCATGTAAAAACTAATTGATTGTGAGCAACTATAAGATAACAAAATGATCAATAGAGTTTAGTATGCATTTTTAATGAAAATGTTTTGGAAATTAACCCCAAAAAGACTTCTTTAAGGTCAAGATTTATAATTGTCACTTGTTAAGTAGTAATCAAGTTTTAAAAAATAATGATGTAAAAAACCTGCTACGATTGGAAGTTTGTGTTTTATATGTAACACTTCAGGGGTCGATCCTTGAGTCCTTTTTTTGTGAAATTTTTTTTTAATTTTGTGAAAAAGTAAAATATTGCGTAAAATGTTCCATTTTTACAATAACTGTATATAAAGTTTAATATCACGTCCAGTTTTGTTGAGCCAAATTAAGGCATTAATTAAAAATAACACTGAAAACATTTATTAAAAGGATCATTTTTATAAAAAGTCCTGTGAAGGGGATCATTTTACAAATTTGAATTTTGTGAAGGGCCCTTTTCAATGAATTTGAATTTTGTGAAGGGTCTCTTTTTATGCGGAATTTTGTGAAAGGGACTCAAAAAGGACCCAAATTTTGATCGACCCCTGCGACTTAGTGTTTTCAATGTAAATATATTTAACTACTTTGTCTCCTCTCCCCCACCCTGTCAAATATAGACAAATTTAAGTTAGAGTAATAAGTAGTAAGGTTTTTTTTTGTTGTTCTGAGAAAGTATGAGGATATTTCTAACTGATTTGTGTAATCAGATCCAAGCTTGTCTAAGGAACAAAGGAAGTTATATTCCTCTGTGCTATCCAACTGGGATTATTTTGCAGCCCTTAGTCAACTAATAAATTATTGTGTAATTTAATTATCCAATACAAAAAAAAAAAAAAAAAAAAGTATTGAGAAAGAATGTTTAAAATATAAAAATGCTTTTGAACATTAGAATAAAAATATTTTATAATTTCATATATGGTTTGAAGGGGCATGACAAGTAAGTAGAAGTAGAGTCCTGCACGGGTCGGGTAAAAGCCGACAAATGAATTATGAATCGACCCGACACGAAACCAGATTTCTTTTTCCCGAACTGACACCCGAATCCAAATGAAACTTAATTATTCATCTAAAAATCATGGAAAACATTTTATAAAATAAAGTAAATTTTCATTGTCACACTGCTATGTATGTTTGTGATAAAGAATTAAAAATGTAAAATTACTAAGTTAAAACTAAATCAAAAATTGAAAAATAGATCAATAATAATTTTTAACTATTTATGTGTGTTGTGAACTTAAAGTATACAAAAATGGGTTTCAAACTTAATGTTAGTAGTTTTATGGTTTAAAGCTTATCACACACTCAATAATATTAAAATAATATAACGTTACGGACGCCAATTAAGTGTCCACTAAACTCATTTAAATCTTCATTCCTGTAACTTCTTAAAAACATCTGCAAGAAAAAAAAAAAATTATTAATTATCAGTTTAAATTCACAACCTATGTTAAAAGGATGTAAATAATCAAAATAGATGAATCATACATCTGGTTACTGTGAGAGAAGTAGCCTGTTTTCAACAGCTTACTTTTTAAGAAGTCATTTCTTTTTTTGATCATTGCTTTAGTCAGATATGGATGTTTATTGTTTATTTTACTATGATAATTTGGGTAAGCGTATATTCATCTTGGTTGCATAGAGCAAACAAATTTCTGCTGTATTAAGATGAAATTTTTTTTTGAAAAATGTTCTCCAGTTGACCCGATTCGTTGAAAACTAAACCCGACCCACAGTAAAAAAAAAAAATCCAGTCAACCCAACTTGCACGAAAACTAAATCTATCAACCCAACCCGAACCACAAGAGAAAAAAATGAAGTTGACCTGACCCGAATCTAAACCGTGGGTTGAGTTCAGGTAAAATCGGGTTACCCGACCCGATGCAGGACTCTAAGTAGAAATGTACAATGTCATTTTGGTGAAAAAAGAAGCCCTCGGCAGCTTCTGTAAGATACAGGGCTTGCAGTGTTCCTAAATTTTTACATGTGTTTTTATTATTTTGTGACCACTGTTTCAGAGAACTTTTTAAATAAAATTAAAGTCTTTCAGAAAAGTTTATTTTTGAAAATAGTGGCAACCGTAACAATATTAATAAAACATGCAAAATTTTGGGAATGTTGTGAACACTGAAGATACTCGGTATGAGTCTGTAATGTATACATACATAAAAGTATTGGCATGTGTGTAGGTTGATACTGAATTATATCCAATAGCTATTGTTATAAAAAGCTGTACAGAACTGGCATTTAAAAGTGTACAAAACTTTGAATAAATGCCATAAAAGGCTAGAACTCGCAACAATTGTTTTGGGTCAAAAGAGGACACGACCCTTTGTCGGACGAATGAAGTAGGTAGGCACTTGTGCTGCAGTCAAAGTGGCTGCATACAGCTTTGATTGCAGCACTCATGCCTACTTTGTTTGCCCGATGAAGGGCCGTGTCTTTTTTCGATCCAAAACAATTGTTGCAATTTCTAGCATTTTATGGTGTTTATTCAAAGTTTTGTACGTATTACAATAGCTATTGGCCACTCAACATTTTTCAGTCCTGACTTTTACTTAAGATAAGGATAAATACGATACTTGTTAATAGAAAATAGGTTATGAGTAAAGTTACAAAACCTAGCTTACATGAATATAGTGTCAGAAATATTTTAAAATACTAAATAATTTTAGAAATTTGTGTTTCAGTAAATAAAATAGCTTATACTAACAAAACCAACATAATTTATTTTCAGTACCGACATTCATTAAAAAAAAAAAAAAAAAACTGCAATTGGTAATTTTTGTTTTAGAAGCTACAAAATAAAGCTATTCATATCAGTTTTGCTTGCTTATAATATTTACATTGGATAATTGTTATTCTTTGGGATTGTTTGCAATATTATATTTAATTGTTTGCAATTAAATTAATTTTACATGGAAATAATTTAATATTTCAGTTATACTAAATAATTTTAAAAGGTAGTGTTTTTTAAGTAAATAATACATACAAACTAAAACTGATTAATTTTACTCAAATTCTGTTTTGAAAATCATAGAATTTGTATAAATGTTGCCGGATTGTACTTCAAAGATAATTTATTATTGCGAGAGGCTATTTTCAAATTGATTTTTTTCTCAATACAACTTTATTTTCATGTTCTCATTTAATCTGTCATGCCCCATTTTGCCTAAATATTAATTTTACCACTTAATTTTGAGAAACACATTAATTTGCAAGCTAAAATCTATTTAAAAAGTTGTATAAACATTTAAAAGCAAAATTTCAGAAGTACACTATGAAAACGTTTTTAGTATAACCAGAATTTTTTTTTTTTTTTTCCCCGCAAAAGTTATTTGTATAAAGAAACAAGATAATTTTTCAGTTTGAATGTAAAATGAAATTTTAATATTGCTGTTTTCATAATTTTGATTATAACTTAATTACTAGTGACTAGAATAGAGAGTAGTTCTACAGTATTGTAATGTAATATCTGAAGTATATTAAAGCTTTGACTAATCAAAAAATTGAACTAGATATATTTAGAAATTTTATTCATGAATTCATCAACCGTGAATATTCATTTTAAGTAAATTGGAGTGTAAAGGTTAATATTTTTATTTACCAACTACCTGAAAAATACCAGAGCCAGAAATCGAACCCGAGCACCTCTGCTTAACGCACGGATGCTCTACCACCTGAGCTACCCTGGCCGACATTTTTCAGATAGTTGGTAAATAAAAATATCAACCTTTACACTCCAATTTACTTAAAATTGAACTAGATAATCAATTTTTCTTTCATGAAAATCAGTAATGATGCAGAACGTGACATTCACAATATTGCAGAATTATCCTGGATAGAAAATCTCTTCTAAAAGCTTTCTTGACTAAAAAAATTATGCATTTATTTAAAATGTATTATTAATTTCATAATTACTCTTTAATTATTCTTTAAATTATACCCAAATGACATTTTGTTGGTATTTTCCCATTAGTGCAGGGAAGACGACATATTCAAATCCAAATTATGCTCGTTGTCCTAGTCATTTGGAAGAGTTTTCTGTGTTTTTTCTCAAACTTGTAAATATATATTAGAAGGACTCTTTCAAAGGACATTCTTCTGAGGCCTAGGTCTCACATGTAGACAATCCGTTTTAATCAACATTACACACCCATTAGCATGGAATCGGTCACTGCCAGGCTGAAACGGCATTAGCAGGGTTTAAACTGCCATTAGTTTTTTTAGCATTTTGCTAAAAGGTATCATATTTTGCTAAAACAAGTCTGTCAGAATTTCGCTAAAAAGCTAAAACTGGATCTCTATATAATAATTCAGATTTTTTTTTTTTTTTTTTTTTTGTAATATTTGCAGGCAAAAGCTACGAAAGGACTGAAATTTTTGGGAATCCTTATTTATATAGTAATTTGGATTTATTTTTAATTTTCAATGATTGAATTTAAGTGCAAAAATATTTAAAAGTATGTTAGAATTCAGAATTTGCTTCATAGAAGCATTTTTAGCACTAGTATTTCACGATTATCTAGCACTACACTTTACTTGATTTTTATATTGCTTTTTCATTTTACACATATGATATGAATACCTCTTTTTCTATTGATAAAATCAAAACATAGTGTCCCTGATTCATATTTTTAAAGTCACAAATATGGATGCTTGGTTAAAATCATCAATGAACAAAAGGAATAGAAAACAAAACTGAGGATAACAAAGCTAAGTAAAAGAAATCAATGGTATCCAAAAAATTAATTAACTTTCGAAAAAGCTAAAATAGTGCTTGCCTATTTTCGCTAAAATGCTTAAGTAATTTTTTTTGCCAGGTTAAACCCTGGGCATTAGTTATGGCAAAGCAGTATGTTACCATTAGTATAGCAAAGAAAATTCATTACTGAGAATTTTTTTGCACTGCCAGTAGTAACATGAATATGAATCTACCGAGGTGTGCAAGTTATTAGAATCATTGCAGAACTTAAACATATTCTTTTCAAACTTTACTTACCATTATTATTTGAATTTCCAAATTTGTAGAGTGAAGACCATGTTATACCTCATATATTTCAGTAAAAATTTTGCCCTGAAAGCTAAGGCAGGACCCGTTACAAATTAAAGAAAAAGAAAGTTTGGAATCAATCTGTAAAAAGTAATGCTTGAAAAACTTGTTATAGCTGTAGCATGTGATTATGATGTTCTTTTAATAAACTGTATGCATTTGGTCTATATATATATAGCACATAGCATAGCCTATTTCTTTAACAATAACAATTTCTTTAAACAATTTTATGTTCATAATAAGCAGGGTTTCCAAAACATATCATTTAACAAACAATACCATTTTTAGAAAACTTGACACACTATAGTAAACAAAATATCCTATAATCATGAAAATGTTAAATATCTGGTGAAACTTGAACATTTTAATAAAATAATTTTTAACTGTGCATGCACAAATGTTAACAGTGTTTATTTTGGGTAATTAGCCAAATCAATGTATTGAGTTACTTTAAAAAAGAAATCCAAGCAAATATCACGAAAATTCAGAAAGATATTGATAGTTTGAGTTGAATTTCTGTTGCTCAGAAAAAGAAGCAAAAGTATAATGAGTTTTATCTGTATTCTTATTTGAATGGGTTCTTCCCACCGTCGTCTGCTCAATCACATGATAGAGGAAAACGAATAATCAAATTCAATTAAATATTGTTCTTAAGAACAAAAATGTTAATATTTAATATAAAATAAAATAAAAGTAATATTGTGCATTTGTAAACAGTAGAATAATTGTATTTGTAAATTTAATAATTTTTAAAAAACATTTTATGTGTTTATTTATTTTTACCTATAAGAATCGATTTTTGTATATTGTAGTGTAACTTTAACATTAACTGATCTAGCAATAAATAATAGCTTCTTGTGGAATGTTTATGTTTTATAATTTGAAATTTTAAAATGTTTTCATTTAATTTAATTGCATAAAGGTGTTACAACAAGTTAATTAACTTAGTTACTGGTCTAAATGGATTTACGCAGTACGATATTGCACTGTCACTGATTTAAGTACCAAAAATCAGAGTATTAAACATGTTCTTCATGAACATCAATAACAAATATAAACTAAATGATGATTGTAAATGTATACAGCAAACAAAAGATGATGAATAATGATATAAAATGGATTAAAAATGATTATTTATAAAAAAAATAACACAGATTAAATACGATTGATCAAAAATAAGAATAGAAAATATGTTAATTTAGAAAATCTTAAAAATACAACCTTTTACTTTCTTCATGTCTTCTTTTCTTCAGACTAGTTTCGCTTGGGGCGCCCCAGCTTGGTCTCTGACATCTCGGTGTTCGAAACTGAAGTTTCACGCTTCCTTCCACTTTTAAAAATTCTGCGCCATTGACGATTGAGCAGAGCCCCATCGTTGCCATTGCAATTGTTTAAATTTGTTAAAATTTCGACTGACTCCCTGATTGCTGCGTAACCGTGGTTGTGATAGTTGGCCAACTTTTTTACTTGTTCAAATTTTATATTAATCTCTTCATTTTTGTTTACTTGAGTTAAAGCAGTTGTTATTTTACCGGTTGTTATATCGTGACTATGTTCTTTAATACGCGTCTTATAACAACCAGTCACAATATAACAACCGGTAAAATAACAACTGCTTTAACTCAAGTAAACAAAAATGAAGAGATTAATATAAAATTTGAACAAGTAAAAAAGTTGGCCAACTATCACAACCACGGTTACGCAGCAATCAGGGAGTCAGTCGAAATTTTAACAAATTTAAACAATTGCAATGGCAACGATGGGGCTCTGCTCAATCGTCAATGGCGCAGAATCTTTAAAAGTGGAAGGAAGCGTGAAACTTCAGTTTCGAACACCGAAATGTCAGAGACCAAGCTGGGGTGCCCCAAGCGAAACTAGTCTGAAGAAAAGAAGACATGAAGAAAGTAAAAGGTTGTATTTTTAAGATTTTCTAAATTAAAGTTACTTCATGGTTTAATATTATTTAAAGAAAATATGTTATTTCAGCAATCGTTATAGATGAACTAGACTTTGTCTGCTATTTGTTTTTCCTCTATCATGTGACCTCTGACGTCAGGTGGGAAGAGCCCATTAATGTACACTTTATTGAGTTAATTGATTCGAAATAAAAATATGATAAAATCTTTTATAGTTTTGCTGTTTACCCCCCCCCCCCCCCCCTGAGCAGCTGAAATTCAACTCATTCTATTCATGATATTTTTCTGAATTTTCACTTCTTTTTTTTTTGAGTAACTCAATATATTTAGCTAATAAATTATGCAAAACAAATTTTGTGAATGCTTTGTGCATGCACAATAAAAAATCATTTCGTAAAAATGCTCATATTTCATCAGAAATTTAAAATTTTTATAATTTCAATAAAGATGGAAACTATCAAATGATGAAATATTAAATCCCAAACATATACCAAAAGTATTTAATGTATATGTAATATATGTAATACATATAAACTAGTATGTATTAATAAATTTAGCTAGATATGAAACAGGCTATCATAAAGCTGAGTTTAACTATTATTGTTAAAATAAATTTTTTCCCAGGACATGAACAAAATTTTAATATAAAAAATATTTAAATTCAGTTGTTTTTAAAAAAAATCAATATTTTTACTGGACAAACAAAAATATATACAGTGAAACTTGAATAATTTGAACTTGTTTAATTCGAAATTATGGATAATTGAAATTTTTTACTTGGTCCCTTGAATTTTGTATTAAAATAAATGTTAAAAAAATGGATAATTCAAATTCTGTTTTGGATAATTCGAATTTTTCATATGATTACCTTTAAAATATTACAGTAAAATTTGTTCCTGAGATCTTTCTCAGCTAAAGTACATAATATATTTTAACAGTCTTTCAGAAGAAGGATAAGGAAATACGAAAGAAGCCCCTAGCTAGTGCATCAAAAGATATGGTGCATATACATGAACTTCGAGATTTCTTTTAATTGAAAGTCATGTCTAATGTAGAAGATTCTATTTTTGTATCAAGTCATATGCTATGACACACAGATTGTACTTAAAAAAGAAATAAAAAATATCTAACTATTTTTAAAAAAGTGTTGAGTAATTAAGTTCGTAAAAAATGTTGATTTAATTGGGGGAAGGGAAATGTAGCAGTATTCTTAGATATAAAGTTTATGTGTTAAATCTTTGATCGTAGAGTTTTAATTTATCTCTTTTTTGACATAATTGTATATGTAATTTGAATTTTCGGATATTTCGAATTTTTCTCTGGTCCCTTCAACTTCGAATTATCCAAGTTCTACTGTATTAACTGTAAAAATGAAACAAAATCTGAGATTTCAGAATTAACAAAAGAGAAATTAAATAAGTTTGATTATGAACTTGCATTGACAAGCTTTTGGGATTTCTAAATACATTCAGCTCTAAATACTTAATTATTAAATTGTATTTTCTTGTGTAGTAATATATATAAAGTAATAAAAAAATTATTTGTTGAAAAAAAGATTTCTTATAAATAAAACTTCATCAATATTCTAATAATTTTCACATCCAAATTCTTTTGTGCTTACCTGTCAAAAGTATAAAAGACAAGCAAGTGCACAATAGCAAAAATTAGTGAGTTTATATATATGTTTTGAACAATTTTGTATATATAAATCAAACATTAAATAGTTTGAGTTCATAGACCAAAGTTTATAAAAAGAATTAAGGTCTTTCATATTAATCTGTATAGCTTTTGGAATGAAATTATTTGACATACCTACCAATTCTTATCATAATCAAATATAGAGTTTAGATGCTGATACATTTCAAATATTTTGAGTCCAATGACTGAAATAATACTTTCTTTGTGTCCCTGTAAAACAACTATAAGTCCTTCATTACTGGTGCACAATCCGAGGCCCTCTGAAAAGTCTTTAATGTTATTATTATTATTTTTTTTTTTAAGTTGTAATTAATCAGTTATGTTTATTGAAAATTTATAAATCTACTATGAATTTTACACAAATTAGTAATTAATTTTCGTACTGTAATTGGTTAATTTAATAACAGCTATGCACATATATGTAAACATATTTTAATCTTAGTAGTGACACCTCAAATAGCTTCACTGAATGGCCCTTCATATACCAATCAGCTGTATTAAATGGCTCTCAATTCCTCAATTAGCTATATGACTGGTCCTCACCAATACCTGAAAATTGAGATTTTAAGCTATTCGCTAATGGCTGATAGATTCTTTTAGCTTACTGATCACATTTATTTCATGAAAAAAAAAAAAAAAATTCTTGACAAATGCTAAAATAGACAATTATTTTATCATTAACAAACAAAAATTCCCTCTTTTTTTAAATAGATGATTACTTATATTGTTGATTAACAGGTTGAGCGCCACGTGAATTCTCAAGGAAATCCATGTTATGTTTACCGTGTTTCAGTAAAATACATTAAAATGCCTTAATGAAATTTTGTAATAAATAAAAATTAAGTAAATTTGTAATAAGTTTTCAGTAATTACTTAAAACAATGTAAATTTTTTAGTTTTATATCATGTTTACACTTGTCAGCCACCGGTGGTTGACGCGACTTTTTAAAATATTTTACACTGTCAACACCGGTGGTTGACGTGGCCTAAACAGAAAGTTCAGTGTCAGTCACCGATAGCTGATATGGCACCCAACGTGTTATTTTGCATTTGATTGTAGCCAATCAATAAAATTCATAGTTATGAAAGAAATGAGGTGTTTATTTTTTCTAAGTCACCACATGGCAAATGAAAATTTTCAGGTCTATGCTTGCCCCATGAAAAGTTGTGCACTTATAAATTCATGAAAATCTATACAGTTCATGCAACAGTGACCGAAAACAAACCTACCAATTTTCAACTCAATTGAAATAATGCATTAAATGCTATGTTTTTCTCTCATACATACATAAAAGAAGCAAAAATGAACTGAGGAGTTCTCAAAACATATAGATACACTAAAATCTTATAGTCAAATTTTTTCATGATTGTGATACTTTCCTTACATAAAATGTGTTCAAAAAACAAAAATGAAAATATTGAGATAAATGAATAAAACAATATTTTAAAATGAACTTTATTAATAACTTAGTAGTTCTATGTACAAGATGATTAGCGGGAGATCATTTTATTTACATTTATGACTGCTGTTCTTCATCGGTTGAAGATTGTTGGTCAGCTTGTACAGCTTGAATTTGAACTGTGGCAGTTCCCCCACCTTGAGTTAAGAAAACTGGTGTTCCACCAGCTGTTACTTGACCAGAGGGTTGAATTTGATATACTGTCTATAATAACGAAGAAAAAAAAAATACATTTGTTCAAATTTTGAAGATTTAAAATCGGATAAATGATACTGAAATGTTACAGCTTCTTTTTAAAGTATTGAACAAATGGAAGAGATTTTTAATTAGAAATTTTGTTTACATATATGTAAATACAATTAAATGCTCATATTATTATTATTATTAAAATACATTAAAGAAAAAAAAAATATTTTTTTAATATAATTTGTAGTACTTTACATACAACTATAGCCATTAAAATATTAATTAAATATATAAAATATTTAAGCTGTAGTAAATAAAAAATAACATTTGCCGATTAAACATAAAAGGAAAAAAATAATAATAAAAAGAAAGAACAAAATAAAAATTCTGTCCTAAACAAATTTTAACTTTGGACAATGTCTATTTTTTAAAATTGTTTATATTGTCAGATATCTCAACAATAACTTATTTAAAGTGATCTTGTAAAAATACGAAGTTTTAATTCACTTCCGTTAAATCATTTTCTCCCAAATGTTGCACATGAATGATGAAAATACAGTATTTAAGTTTGTCAGATAATAGGTCGAAAACCTGTTGCTCTTGGAACAAGACAAACAATTATGGAGAGATTTCAGTACATTATAAAACAAAAGCATGTTATTTTTTTAATCTGATATAATTTATTGTGTCATTTTTAAAGGACAACTTAAGAAAAAAATTGAATGTGGACATGAACATGACTTCCTTATACATCCACCGAGATATATACATTGTTATAAAAACACATTTGTGTGTGTAGTAAAATGTTTGTAAATAAACAGAAAGGTTCCAGTCCATGAACATTCCAGAAAACAAGCCAAGAAAACTATTACTCCAATCATAAAAGTCACGATAATAAGATTATACGCACCACAGAGAACAAACATTGCTTGCTCAACAATAGTATTTTACACCTTTTTACATATTTTCTAATGGGCAAATACACAGTTTAGAGTTAAATGGATTTCACTCAAGTGTCTGACTGACTTTTGCATTCTTTGCCGAAAATCAATACATTATACCAAAAACATTAATTCCTTATTTAAATTATTTAAACGAAGCATGCTTAAACTAAAGTAAATAATTATAAAATCTTACGTTACAGCTTCATAGTAGTTGGAATCTCAGTACAGCTGCTTTCGTGAGAGGATCCCCTCCCTTATCAGCACTCTCCCTAGTGGTCAGTGCTGCCGGTGTTAATTGGTATTTTCTTCTGCTTCGCCCTCTCTCTAGCAGGTAGCCCCATTGTTGATCCAAGCCACCTTTCGATTCGTTGTCATTGCAGGAATTTATAAATGGCATTGATTTTTAGACTAAACTAAGACCAAACTATAATTTGACTAAAACCCATCAAACAATAACATCAAAATCAAATTTAATGAAACTAACAAAATCACAAGATGTAATAACCTGGTTTATGCATTCTTATGCGAAACAGTCGAAATAGTTTATAGTATAAAAATCAAAAGCTGTCTTGGACCAACAGTGGTGCCACCTGCTAGAGGTGAGACAAAAAATAGAAGAAAAAACCACTTACTATTGATGGCACAGACCACTAGAAAGAGTGATGATGAGGGAGGAGATCCTCTATCCTCTCACGAAAGTGGCTATAGTGACTTCAACTACTATGAAGCTGTAATGTGAGGTTTTATAAATATTTAATTTAAAATTAATTGAAATTATGTTAAAATTGACAAAAGAACTAACTGATTTTATGCTAATCTCAGCAAGTCACCAAAACTATCACCAATGCAGATTTTAAATGCGGTGTCTACTTCTGCAATTGGGTGAAAAATTTTGCGACTTGGAGACCAAATTTTGCAAAAATTGGTGGTATAATGTTGCCAAGGTTTGGAAGCTCTAATTTCAATAAGAACAGAGTTTGGAATTTTCAGCGATGATTCATTGGTTTCTAGTGCAGAACTACTTTGAAATTTTTAAAAACTACTGACAAGACTCTCGAATAATTCAAATTCGGTTCAAACTGAGCATTGATAATTATTTGCGAATTAGCAAAATTCCTACTCTGTGGTGTGCTTAAAGCTGTTTACTTGACTTGTGTGGTATGAATGACTGTTTTGAGAACATTCCTTGATTATTGATTTTTTGATACAAAGAACAGTTTTATTAATTGTTGGTAGAATATTCGTTAAAGTTAAATAAAATGCATTTTTTAATTAGAACTTGCTTATGTCTTTATAAACTACTTTCTATGCACAAAAATGCTGATAACTTTCATAACAATTCATTAGCCTCTGTTGAAATCTCTATGGTGGTAGGTCATACAGTGGCCAAAAATTTTTTGGTCATTATGAATATAATTTTTTAAATATCTTCAAAACAGAAAGACACAGAAAAACCAAAAAGGGAGGTGCAGAATTAGATGTTATACAAAAACCTACATACAAATTTGCAATGTTCTATGTCTAACCATTTTTGAGCTATGCACACATACAGACATTACGAAAAATCGTGTAAAATCATAGATATCTCTAAAATGGGAGCTCTGGTCAAGACCAAATTTGAAGGTTTGCAACTACACGTCATGACAGTCACAAATATAAATTTGAAGATTCTATGATTATTTGTTTTTGAGCTATGCAAGATACAAAATCCATTTCGCAAATCGGGATTACAATATTTCCTTTGAAACCTTTGGACGGCCCCTGCCTGCCTGGGCTCGGCCAAGCTTAACGGGTTGGATGCCGTCCGCCGGAGCGAATAAATCGCCAGATCACTGCATGGAAGCTACTAGGCAGCAATGTAACTAGACGCCAAAGCTCAGGAATTGCAGCACGCTCCAGATGTTAAGGAATTTGGAATAAGTGCACTAACTAGCTGAGAGTCGAAATAACCGGAATTATACAAAATTAAACAATTTTGAATTTAGGCAGGGAGAAAAAAAAAAAAAAGAAAAAAAAGAAAAGAAAACGCTGGGGGAGCCGCTAAAGTTAGTTGTGCACACAATAATTAAAGCCGAAAGAGGAGGCCATTTGAAAAGGGGAAGGGGACATCACTTATGATTTGAGAAAGACGAGGGAGGAACAATGAGATTATAATTAAAAAAAAAAAAAAAAAAATTATGTGAAGCCACTGGGGGATGGAAGATAGTTTTGGGCGCATAGCGAAAATTTTGAAGTTTTTGAAGTGGCAAGGCCTAATCCTAATTGGGAGGGAAATTACTATGCGCAGGGAGGCCGAATGGAGAAGAGAAAGAGGGACCATCGCAATTTTGATCCACCACGGGGGGATGGTTCCCCGCGTTGGTAGCCCGACGACTGCTAAACGACCCCATCGAGCACTTGATGGTGCAGCACAGATTAACGAGGACCAGACACCGCCACACCCTCGTAAAAAAAAAATAAAAAAGAATAAAATAAATAAAATAAAAATGATAATAAATAAAAATAAAGTAAATAAAAATAAAATAGAATTTAAAAAAAAAATAGAATAAATAAATTAATTAAAGTAGGTAAGTACTTAAATTAAAATTGGTGCGGGTCAAAACTTGGTGAGTACCAAAAAGAAATGTGACAGGAAATAGTTCTAGGCTTAACAAGGAAAGTATTACCCCTACAATTGAGAGAAAAAAAAAAAAAAAAAGAGGAAAGGTGCGTGTATATTTTGTATAAGGAAGTAAAAATACAAAATGCCTAAATTTGAGCATAATGATTCTATATAATTTCTGTAACATGAATTTCATAAGGGGAAAATGAAATTTCACTACACTCTTTTTCTTTTTAAATAAAATATTCATATAAAATTCAAAGTTTTCAATTTAAGGTAGCTATGCTTCAATTGTTAGTTGTGACTGTAGGTATATTGTCATATAACACACATAATAAAAAAATAAATAAATATAAATTTGAAAACTATTTCTAAGTTTATTGAAATTTTATTTTTCTGACTGAGTGAAAATAATGCCTGGACCGGGAGTCGAACCCCGGATCTTTGACTTACAAGGTCAAGGCTCTACCAATTAAGCTATCCAGGCCGACAGCCGGTCGACATTACTCACTCAGACAACCTTTAGGCAGAAAACATCTGGTCTATCATTTAGATAGCTCAACAGAAATAAGCCGCAGGTAATGGAAAACATCATTAAACAATGGGAGAAAGAAATATAATTTTTATTAAAATCACACAATCAACTGTGGAAGAAAACAGTTCACTAAGTTTGTCAACCATGCAGATTTTTATCTTTGCATTCATTTTGGCGATATGGCAGCAAACTTGACAAAAAATTGTAGTTTAGGGTTACCAAAGTCATGAAGGACTAATTTCAATAAGAACAGAATTTTAGAATTTTCTGAAATGATTCAATAGTGCTAGTACGGATCTTCGAAAAAATTGCACTAACTTCAAAAAGTTCTATAAATCACTAACTTCAAAAGAGAAGAGTCATTATTGATGATTGCAGACTAGAACCTGCTTATTTCTGTACATATTACAAGGTATTACAGTAAAAATGAAAACAAACAGCTGGTAGTTTTTCACAACTACTGACAAGACTCTCGATGAATTCAAATTCTATTCACATTTCGAATTGAGTGGATGATCATTTTCCCTAAATTAATGTAGTTCCTGCTTTGTTGGTACACTTAATATTGTTTACTTGATTTATGTGATATGAGTGACTGTTTTGTTGGATTGTTTTGAAAATATTCATTAATTATCGATTTTTGTGGTACAAAGAACAGTTTTATTGAATTGTTTCCACAATATTCGTTAAATAGAACATATTTGTTGACTAGAACTTGCTTATGTCTTTACTAACTACTTTCTATACACAAAAATGCCAACAATTTTCATAATAATATCATCAATCTATGTTGAAATCTCTATGACAGTCAGTCATATATAATGGCCAAAAATTTTGTATTTTTGGAATATAATTCCATTTTAGAGTTATTTACGAAAATTATGAATATAATTTTCGTAAATAACTCTAAAATGGAAAGTCACAGAAAGACAAAAAGGGAGTTGCATAGCTAGATGTTATAAAAAACCTATATACAAATTTGCAACATTCTACGTCCAAACATTTTTGAGTTGTGAGAGATATTTTTATGTACATACAGACGTCATGGAAAAAATCATGTAAAATCATAGATATCTCTAAAAAGGGGGTTCATGTCAAGACCAAAGTTAGAAGTGTACAACTAGAGGTAGATGTCATGAGAGTCACTAATATAAATTTACAACATTCTATGACCCTATGATACAAAATCCATTTTGCAAATCAGGATTACAACACTTTCTTATACTTTGTATAAGGAAGAAAACAGGTTTATATTCTGTTGAGAAATATACAAGGATGAGCAGAAAAATAAATTTTTCTTTTAGCCAAGATACTGTATAGCAAATGGTGATATTGCAGTGTTTGCATAAGAGAAGATTAACCTCTGTCTTGGTCTGACAAATATGGAGGGAAGGATGAAAGAAATGAGTTTCTCTTCTGGACTGTGACAGATGATAAAATGTACAATTCAATGACCAATACAAAAGTTGTATTTGTGTATTGGAAGCCGAAAGTCCCCGTCTAATCCTTCGCATGCAAAAAATAACTGTACAGCAACAAATTAAACCACACACGTGTATTGGAAACATGTAACAAGCCCAGCAGTCCCCTCCTCCCTTCAAAAAAAATAATAAAGATTTCTGTATGTAAAATGCTTCTTATTTCTCTGGGATCACCTACTAAAATTGATGTAGAATTTTTTGGAAGATGTCACCATAAATAATAAGGCAGTGCAATCAAACTCTGCCACCACCCCTCCCCCCCCCCCCAAAAAAAAAGGCATAGAGCAAACAAGCCTGATTTTTTTTGCATGTGACACAATGCTGTTGAATGACAATGTGAGACCACAACTGATTTTGTAATCCTTGGTTAGCAGGGTCTAAGATTATTTTCACAGTTCCCATTCAATAAAAAAAAAAAATTCTCTGGCTTTTCCAGTTTTTCCAGACCCATTTTGATAAAATTACAGTCACAAAATTTGATTTGTGACATAAAAGTAGCTGATACCATACAACATAACATAGCTTGCGACATAAAAGACGACATAGTAATGTGACTCACGACATAAACTGCACACTCAAAAAGTATTTTTCTAGCTTATATCATAAATGTTCCAGGTTTTTTGGTAATACTTGCAATTTTCCCTAACTTTTTTCATTAATTTCAAGTTCCCTGACTTTTCCAGGTTCTTCCTGACACCGTGGGAGCCCTATATTTTGCCCTACAATTCTGATTTTAAACCCAATAAGTTTCATCTGTTTCCAAATCTGAAGAAGACTCATGGCATAGGATACTTTGAAAATAAGTGGTTAAAAAAATATATATCAACATATGCAGCTTTTCTGTTTAAAAAAAAAAAAAAAAAAAAATCTATTTATTATCTCATTTCTTTTGCTTTTATAACTCTGCCTACAATTGCCAAGGTAATTTTTTTTTTTTTTTTTAACAACTCTTTAACTAAATGTGTTCATTTTAATTGCAATCTAAAATTAAAAAGAGTTGAGTTATAAATTACAAACATAAATATTTTACTTGAAATGTTAAAATAAAAATTATTGACCTTAGTTTTATGATGGATATAAGAGAAAGTATTAATCAATTAGATATTAAAATAAGTAATAACATAATCCAACAAATTAAGACTTTTCTAAGAAAACAGATATTTCACAGAATGAAATTTCATATAAGAATTCATTGAGAACTTGAAAACTTGCCAAGCTCTTATGAAAAAGAGAAGGAAGAGAAACAGAGAGATGCTTCTGTGAGTGTCAGGGTAATGGGAAAAAACTCACCTGGGGAAACTGGTCGGAGGATTCGTGAGAACTAACCCCATTCCAAACATTCTCAGCACTCACCTGAGTTGCAGTCTGTTGCACAGGGGATGCATTGGATTGGACAGGGGCAGCATGTATAATGATAGGCTGATTTGTATTCTGGCCTTGCATTTGCATTCGAATAAATTGAAGATGATTCTGGTTGAGTTGTATCTTTGAAAAAAAAGAAAGAATTATTCATTACAATCAGAGATATTCCACAAGTCTATTTTACTCATTAAAATCTAAAAATACTCCTTAAAAGTCTAACCATGAGTATTTTTCATGCTTTGTATTTTTAGGTTATATTTAGTGTATTTTGTTAAATGTGTCTGAAAAAGTTTATATTCTTTCTTCAGTTCAATGTTCCGCATACTCTTTTATTTATTTTTTTTTTAATCAATATCTTTTCCTCCAATGGATAAAAAGTTTTTATATTTAAAATTATTTTGAGTAAAACTGTAAACATTTGCATCAATAACAGAATTTCTCAGATTCACGCATGGCCTTATCATCTTTCAATGTTCATTGTAATTTATAAATTGAGTCACATTATGTTCTGTTCTTTTTTTTTTCACTCCTAATAATGCCAAATTCACTCCTTCAAAAACGATCAAGGAGTATTTTCACTCCTAAGAAAAAATCCTATCAATATCTCTGATTACAATTATTTTTAATCATTAATTTGGTACTGGATATCAGTATTATTAAGATAATTTATGACAAATTTTCTCTTATACAGAGAGATGAATTTAAAAGACTGCCCATTTATTTTTTGTATTCCCCATACCTCTAATGTGTATAGCAACACTTTCAACACTATGTCATATTTAATGCACAGAAATCATTTGCATTTTATGCTGTTTATTCTTTTTTTTTTTTTTTACTTTTTATTTATAAACATCAGTCCTCTGGTGCCTTTTTATTATTTTACTGTTTGCTTTGTGAAAACTTGTTTTGTAGGAGTAGAACTCAGAAATGAGGCCTATTTAGTGTAACACTATTTATTTTTACATTTAAAAGTTACACACTTAACACACAAACAAACAAAAGGAACTATATACAGGGGAAAGTTAAATGGTTTTGATTAAATAGTAAGAAAAAGAGATCCACATATCTGGAATCAGAATGTTCTGTTTTGGGGTCTCTCAGCAACCGGGTCACTAGGGAGCGCTGGGTTTTGTAGCATACGCACGCGCGCTACAGTTTTTATAAAATATATTAAATTTCCATGAACTAAGATTTGAGCAAATCATTTGCTTCTTTCAACACTTTTATTTATTTTTATTTTAATATTTGAAATCCAGTAATCAGATTAACAATCGATAAACATGTTCATGCGAAATTGTGTTTAAAAATAATATTTAGAAAATGAAACAAAGCTATACATTACAAACATATTTAATAAGTTATAGTGTTGAAAGCCTTATTGTGTACATTAAAGATGTGGGTAGGGTAATACAAAAAGCAAATGTATATTCTTCTAAAATGATAACCCTGTACGTTATTAAGGAAACTTAATACAAAATACCCAACTATCTGGGATAAACTCATGGGACAAAAAATTCATAAAACTAACTTTAGATTTTTGAAATACATTAGAGGATACAACCCTACAAATATAGTTAAATTTCAAGTTAACACACCTCAATATTTCTATGATAAAAAAAAAAAATAGAAAATTTAAACACAGATCTAAAAAGATTTAAACAAACATTTTTTCACCCCCCAAAGTTTAGAACTGACACACTGTTTTATTTTTTGTTTTAAATAGTAAAATTTAAGTGATAATTTTTTTTTTATTTTTTTGTTACTTTCTTTAATTCTACTATAACAAAATTTTTCATGATAAGCATTGCATTACCAGTAATTAGATTTAAAATACAATAAATATTGGAAATAGAAAAAATATAAATAAATAAATAAAATTATTCATATTATTGAAGTGCTTCAAGGTTATTGATAATAATAACTTGTTATTTTAATGTTTCAAGTACTAATAAAATTAGTGAAATTTAGCAGTTCACAGAAAATTTTAGTTTGCAATTAATGCATGAAAAACCTGTATTTTGCAATATTATTTCCCTGCCAACAACAAAGTTACGGGAAGACGCACTAGCAGCTGAGAGCTTCCAACAAAGAATGAGTCCGCTTCCTTCAATTTCTATGGCAATGAGAATGGAGCACATGTGTATCCGGCAAATAGTGCATTATAAATTTATTTTTTAATAGTTTATTTCTTAAGAAAAGTTAATTGTGAACAGAATTTAATTACAATTACTGTATTTTAATTATTATTATTTTCCTTTTAGTTAGAGCTTACATTATTTTTCCTCTTCAAAAAGGACACTATTTTTTAAATGAGCATAAGTATATATGCAGTAGTGTGCTGATTTAAAGTTTCTAGAACAATCTGGAAAAAGATCAATGATAAAAATTAGTAATGCTGTGAGAAAAACATATTTTTTAGAAAATAGAAATATAAAACAAATAATTCTTTCCAGATATTTTCAAAAGCAGTTTAGAGTACATTTTAACAAATATTTTAAGGATTTATTTATTAAATATTTTAGAATTCATTTAATTACTAAGATACTTTATTGAAACTTCCTTAAATTAATTTTTTGGGTATAATTAAGTATATACTCTACCTCTAATTTATATTAAGATGTTGTTTTTAAAATAATTTAATATAGTTTTGTGCAGATCAAGTTTAACCAACCTGTATAGATCTGTAATGTGAACAGATAAAAGTTTTATTTGATTAGCTTATGAACACATATACATAAAAAAGACTGGAAAAAAAGAAAAAGAAATCTTTAAGCAGCTGAATTCAACTGAAAAATCTCATCCCTAATTCTGTAGCATGTGAAATTATATAGAAATCCAAATCATGCAGATATTTCATTAAAACAGCTGACTAAGGCATTTATTCTATTTTTCTATTTTCAAGTAAACAAGTTGTGTTTAAAGTTACAAATTAAAAATAATTCTAAGTTTTAGGAAGGGCTTGTTTTTATGGAACAAAATGCTATGAAAAGGTTCTAAAAAAAAAGCATACTTTTGCTTGGATACATTTTTGTGTATACATATAATCAAATAGTTCTTCCCTCTTAAATATTTACAATGGAGAATAGAAAATACTTTTCCATATATTATCATAGCTGAATTGAAATAAAAACAAGCTACACAAATGATCTTTTCTCCTTCTCCAGAAATATCTTATAAGAAAATAGTGTCACATCAAAAGTTG
The DNA here is from genome assembly GCA_963930645.1 of Salticus scenicus. Classification (NCBI taxonomy): domain Eukaryota; kingdom Metazoa; phylum Arthropoda; class Arachnida; order Araneae; family Salticidae; genus Salticus; species Salticus scenicus. Next base: position 247,337,686 of record OZ005656.1, read on the forward strand.
TCTAATAATAATTAAAAAAAAAAAAAAGTATATACCGGAATCTGTTGAATCTCGCCATTTGCTCCAATAAATTGTTGCACAATCTGTATGCCACCTCCAGCTTGATTGACTTGATTGGCTGTTACTGGTTGCTGCAGTTGCAATACCTGTTGAGCAGGAGCCTAAAATAGTTATCAAGAACATAAATCAATAAAATCAAACTCGAGAGAACTTTTTGATTCTCAGATGAGAAATTAACAAAGCAGACTTTTTGTCCTTCTTTCAGGTTCTTGCATTTCCCTATGCTTATTTATTTTAAATGATATACAGAACTGAAACTTAAGCCCAGTGTTTGATGCAAAACACTGAGCTGACAGCGTTTTGCAGTTTGACAGTGTCTTACAGTTTGCACTGTAAGATTTTTCATGGGGTGTGGACTGGCTGGTGGTATGTCTGTTAAATGAAAAAGAGAACAATAAGTGTTTGCAAATGATAGTTTGTTGTAGTCATGGTTTTACATGCTACAAACGTCCTGATATGTTTGCTGTGGTCAAAGTTTTCGAACGCAACTGTGGGGTTGAGGACCCCACAGACAAGACTGAGCGAGTTTGCTACAATCAGAATTTTCAGGGGTCAAGAACCAGCTGGTTGCTGAAGGGAGCTTGTAGCAAATAAAAGTATACTTAGCTTGCATACAAAATAAAAGAAATAATAATAATATATTATGTCATATTTTATTATAATTATTGTATTATGTCTTTTTTCATTTGCAGTGATTTTATTAAACATTAACGTGTTTGTAGACCATATCTACTGGCTGCATAATTGCTGAAAGTGTGCATAAAACAGTTTTAACTAAAGTTAAAAAACAGTAAAATTTATTAATTTATTTCATTAAATAACAATAAATTTTTGATGGTCTTTTAAAACAAGCTCTATAAAATCTGAAAATTCATTAATTTCTTAGAAAACTGTAGTTAAAGAAAAGCATTAATATAGTACACATTTCATTTGAAATTCTAAGAAGCTGAAGGAGGGAAGGGGGGGGGATGAAAAGGGAAGAAGTAGTTTTTCAACACTTTAAACAAGGACTGACTGTGCTCCCCTTTTTCCCTTCCACAAATAATTAACTCAATTAAATAAAATAAAAAAAATATTTTCTCTCTCTTAATTTAACAAATAAATAAACGTTAAATAATCAGCTTACAGAAAATACAATAATTAAATATGCATAAAATTTCATTAAAAGCAAGAAATAACATACTTGTTGAGAATTTTGTACTTGAACTTGCTGCACTTGTACTTGGGCAGTTTGATTTTGTTGTTGAGCTGCTTCAGCTGAAACCTGGTTAAAAGAATTTTATTTTAATAATGTTTTTTTTTTTTCTCAAGTAACAACAATTAAAAATACTTTTATTTCAACAAAATTAAAAATACAAATATAAATTACATTATTATTTCCAGAAACTAACATTTTCCCTATTTTTATCAATAAAAATTATATTTATATAATAGAAAACCATAACTTGATACTAAATAGAAATACAGAAAAGTAAATTCATATCGATGTTGAAAATTCAAAATGTCAAAATAAAAATATAATTTGCATAATTTACATACTGCAGTTTCAGTACTGTTAAGCATACCATTATCAATGCAGAATATCCAAACGGATTAGTGTTCCTAAATATAATAGGGAAGTGGATTCTAGAGCTAAATTAACCAACCAATTGTCAGACTGAAATGCCCCTACCTAGTAGGCTACAACCTATCTGAAGTTTATGTGAAATAATGCATGTTAAGAAAATCTTAATTTTTGAATAACTTACGCTTTCAAATTAAAATATTCATAGTCAATGATGTCCTTGTCAGTATCATGAATAATATTTAAAAGTAGTCTGATATCTTTACGATGAAAATATTCTCCTTTTAATGCATAGCATGTTTAAACAAAGTGTTGTCCTATTTTCCCATGTTAAGAAATAATAAATTTTGAATAACTTATGAAGAAGAATGTTGCAAATGAACAGTAGTATCATAGCTAGTATCATAAGTAATATTTTAAAATAGGCCCGGCCTCTTTAATTTCTTTGAGATAATATGCAGAAAGACTAACATACTAAATAACTAATGTACTAACAAACTAACTTACATACAAACATCACATCAATTTTGTGATTTTCAAATTCCTCACACCTTAAAACATGTAAAAAAAAAAATGTTCGAAAATTTTTACAATTAAATTTTTTTTTAGACCTACACTACAATATGATTGAGAACTGAAAAAATAGCAAAGAGAAACTTGTTTATTTAAAAAGATACAACAATTTATAACAGCTCTTTTGAAAATAATGTCTGGTAAATATTGTCCCACTGTGCATGTCCTAATCCATGAACATGTATGAAAAATTCCCACTGACAGACTACAAACAATCTCTTACCTACTGATAGTGCCACAGCTCATTAAAATATGTGTGTGTGATGAGGGGGGGGGGGGGAGGGTTACTGGGCAGTATGGCGATAGAGTTTATTGAAAACAATAGTTTTATCATTTGTGTCATTGGTCACACATTGGCAGAATGTAATTCAACTCAGTATTTATTTATTTTTTATGGTTTACCCTGTATAATTTATCTTTCTGCATACCCAACCCTTTCTGATTCAGTGAGACTGGTCTGGGCTCACCTAAACATTTTCATCCTTTATGCTGAAAATATGCAATAAACAAAATGAAAATTAGTTTAGATATTATTTTTAACCTTCTTTGTCAATAATATACATGAGCACTACAAAATTTGATCCACTCTTTTTGGCTGCATTTAATTCTTTAAAAAACATTTATTATGTACTTCATTGCAATGATCAAATCCCAATTTTTGTCAAAGTTCATTTGATGCAGAGTGTGCAACATAAAATGTAAACAGCAACTGTAAATAATGCATGAGAACGTGAGTTTCACCCAGAGAGTTTTAGGAGGACATCATGTCCTACCTGGTCTTTGATTGAAAAAATAACACCCTTCTTTTCCCTTATATGATAAAAAAAAAAAAAAAAAAAAAAAAAAAAAAAATACATCTTTATTTCTTTTTTGTATTAGAGCACAAATTTAGGAGAAAGCAAACTACATACTGAGGAATAATGATATATATATAAATGAAACTATTGGACACACCCTCAAAATTTTAAATAGCAGCTGTAATATTTACAAAATTATACATCTGAACTATTCTAGACCTGATTAGATTGGTCACAAACTTTTTGCTAAAATTCCAACTTCAAAATGTAGTGTGCCAAAAAGGATTAAGTTAAACATGTTTTTAAATAAAATTCTATAAGTAATTATTTGGTAAAATATCACAATCACAAGCCATACAAGTTAATAAATTATCTTTTTAGCAAACTAATGAATTCTTAAGGTTTGATGAATATAAATTTAGTTGTACCTTAAATGAGATGTGCCACTTTAAAATATTTCAAATTTTACTAAATTTGGCAAAACTTTTCAGCAGTATCATGACAACAATAAGTAAGTGTACTATGGTGCACTGCAATCATTATTAAAACTAGTTCACTACAATATATCTTAGTATGATTCCAAAAGAAAGAGAGAAAAATTGGAAGGTTAGAAGTATAAACCATACCATTAAAACCCGAATAAACTACTACGTCAGAAACGCCAAAAAAAATATATATATATTGGAGATGCACACAGCTGTTTTGGTAGCCTTAAGCGTACCGTCTTCAGTGCAAAAAGAATTCTGAATCTGGTGAAGTGCTTGTATATATAGGAGAGGGACCGAATTTAGTCACAGCTAAAATTCCTAAATTCCTATTGGCCACACTCTCCATCTTCCTCGTAATCCTATTGGTTGAACTAAATAACACAGCTAACATTCCTAAATTACTATTGGCCACACTCCCCACCTTCCCCGTAATCCTATTGGTTGAACTAAATTCGGTCCCTCTCCTATATATACGAGCACTTCTCCAGATTCAGAATTCTTTTTGCACTGAAGATGGAAGGCTACCAAACAGCTGTAAGCCTCGCAAATATTTTTCTTTGGCGTTTCTGATGTAGTAGTTTATTCGGGTTTTAATATTCCAACGCCAAGTCTTCTGTTATCATACCAAATAATTAAATTTATACAATTTTCAAAAAATTTTTAAATATTATATTTATATAATTATTATTTTCAGAATCATAACAAGGTGGCTAACATTAGAACTTTTTCAAATTCCCTGACTTTTACATGACTATTTTTCATAATTTTCCCAGACTTACACTATTTCTCAAAAAATTTCACAAAAATTAGCAAACAATCTAACAATTTACAATAATGAGCTTTCAAATATGGCTTATTTTCACAAAATTTGTCAAAATTCCCTGACTATTCCAGACTCCCTTAAATTCCCTGACTTTTCCACAATTCCCTGACTAGTGGCCACCCTGCATATAAACTATACATCATATTATGATGCGATCTATCACAAATACAAGCTAGTATGTTGTGGCCACCACAAGACTTTCTTCTATATTTTCCTATACAAATTCACTCAATAACAATATTAAAAAAAAAAAAAAAAAAATACGATTTTTCTTTTTTTTTTTTTTTTCGTTAAAAGTAAAAAAAAACGATAACTTTGTTTTAAATTATCACAGATTTATAGTTCAACCATTCGTTTTAAAGGTATTGACGAGACCTTTCGAAAGATACCCATCTTGAAAATTTACTCCCCCCCCCCCCCAGGAGTGGTGGCGAGGCTCCTACACATACAAAATTTTTTTCCTAATTGACTATCTCTATTATAAATAATTCTTGTAAATTTCATAATGATTACTAAAAAATAATTCTCTTTATGCACATTTATACAAAATTTTGTCCTATATCACCATGTTAAAAATTTAGAAAAAGCGGGATGGAAACGCAACCTGTAAGACAATTTGTACCAAAAGTTGATAAGCAAGGTGCAACTACTAACCAATTTGCATGAAATTCTGTGCAGTAGTTCCTGAGATACAGTTGCCACAAAATTTTGTAACACACACACAGACAGACAGACATTTTCTAAAAATGGTCAAATCATGTTCTTCAGCTCTCAAAATGTGCAAATCCATCAAAAACCCGAGGTCGAAAATTTTTACGAATCCAATACTTTCCCCTATTGAATATAGAAGAAAGTAATAATGCATGCACATTTCATTAATGAAGAATTTTAATAACTGTTAACTATTAATTCTATATTAAGCTAAGAATTACTGGTAGACTATGTTTGCTTACAGCTTGGACTTGTAAGACAGAAGGAACAGAAAAGGTTGGAGAAGCGGTTGGAACCGACATTGCTTGGGTATTTGGAACTTGCTGAACACCAGCATTCGTAGAAACAAGCTGAATCTAGATGACGAAATAAATAAAATTTAAAGATTATTAAAAAAAAATAAAGTTAATAAGAAATTTTTAAACAACATATTAAAAAAATGTAAAATTGCGCTATGCATATATTTATTAATAGTAAAGATGTATATCACAACTGTTAGATGGTGATATTCTTAAGAAATGCTACTCCTCCAGTAGAATTAAAGAAAATATCAAAAATGAGGACTTGCACTTGCTTGACACGCTTCTACATTTTGTCTTTCTGACATTCTGATTAGACTAGAATCATAGTTTTATATTAAAAAAAATTGTTCAATTTCATAAATACATATAAATTTTTTTCTAAATAGCTGCCAAAAAGTCAAAAAATAATTTGAAATATTAGGATTTACAATATAAATGATTTGACTTATCTGCACAGAACATATTTAAGAAAAGTTTAATTACTGCAGAAAATATAGCTATTTATATGTACTAGTGAATTATAAATTTGTGCAAACTTCAAAAACTCAGAATAAAATAAATAATGCTCTGAAAAATTTTAATTTTTAAGAATATGCTCAGAGGGACTTAGGATTTTTTTTAGCTATGTATATTTAAAAAAAAAAAAAAAAAAAAAAAAAAAAACATGGCAAAAGCAACTGAAAGAGACAGGGCTGATTGTGACCTTATGTTAAAAATCCTGGAATTATATGAAAAGAAAAAACGACCAGAGTGCAATCAAAATATGATTGTAACCAATAAAATACATGTAAAGATTTTGTAAATCTAAAAGACTACTAGTAAATTAAAAAAGATATGCCTAGATTTTCATTATACAATATTTTTCTCTTAATAGTCATTGAAATAAAAATTGAAAAAAAATCCTGAAATCAGGAAATACATTAAGCAAAAATTCCTGAAATCAGGATAAAATCCTTTACACAATCACCAGTGAAAAGAGTACTCACACGTCATACTGAGACATTTTATGCAAATGTAAAACATTGATGCAATCTATATTCAAGGATGGTCTGTCACCTGATGGAGGATCCTCCAAACTCCTCGCTTCCAAAAAATATTGTACTATATTCAGTATGCCATTCAATGGAATAATGTGTTTTTATGCCTTCAGTCCTTTCTCCATGCAAAACTCTCACAGAGCAATAACTGTGGATTCACTGTTCTTATAGAAAAGTTTAATCACTCATACTCAATTGGGGGTTGGGGACAAAATATCAGGAGGACAAAATATCGCCGACGTAAATGAATACAAAGTAAAATGAGTTGGTAATTATTAGAAATGTTGTATAAAATTTCATGACAACACATACCTTATGTCAGAGCACTGACATTCTGATAAACCTACAACAAAACTTTTTATAAATTTTACTTAAAATAGTTTAAAGACTATATTTATTAACTTTTGTCAAAATTAGTCATAATGAATTCAATGGTGCTTATTAATTTAAAAAAATTTAATTCAAGTTTGTGAACAGTGTTCAGCTTTAATGTCAGCAGTGATGTACACGATTTTTAAAATGTATTTTGAATAGTGAAAAGCGAAAGATAAAATAACTTAAAAAAATAAACATAGATAAAATAATGAAATTCCATTCTATAATGTATTTATTTATTTTAATTAATTTATAAGGCCTTGTGGCCTTCACTAGAGATCACACGTGAGATCACAAAATCAAATTTTCAAATAGATCATACTATTTTTTTGACGCGATATTTTGTCTGGCGAGATTTTGTCCCGCGATATTATGTCCGGATCCCACTCAATTGGGTAACAATAGCATGTTGCTGGCATCAAATAACGAAACCATTTTAAAACAGGCATTTTATTACTAGCCTAATTTGAACAAAATGTCTCGATGCAATATGTCAGCAATGAGCACCTTCTTTTAGGTACTTTTGGAATAATTTTTTATACATTGATTTTCTTCCCCTAATGCCCCTCTGATCATATTCCCACAAACCAAATTTTTTTCCAAGTATTCTAACTTTTGAAGTTTGTACAAACTGATGACACACTCAATACATATACTACAATTATTTCAGTGTTTACAAACTATTTAGAAAAATATACACAATTATGAAGATTAACATTCTTTATAAATAATTTAGGGTTATAATCTATTCAGAATGTTAGAAAAGCAAAATGTAGAAATATGTCCTGACGTCTTCTTTTATTCTGCTGGAGGAGTGGAATTTTGCCCCATCAAAATTTATTAATTAATATGTATTTTTAAACTCAATTTATACATTCAAAAAACTCATAACTGTTAAGCTGGCTATCGCTTTCTAAAAATTGCTTTTTTAAATATTTAATGTAGCTTAAATATGCAAAATTTCACACTGTGAAAATTTGCATTTTACAAATTCAAAATGAAATATTAAAAATTAAGGAAATCAATTTTTAGAAAGCGATAACCTGTTTAACAGTTGTGAGTGGAGGGATTTTGAATAGAATTGTGGACTGTATGGTTTTAAAAATCGCTGGTTTAAATTATATTAAATCATAAATCAGTTTAAAATGAATTTGAAGGACTCACCTTCCTTTCAATTGAATTAATAACATCATATTTAAGAAACAATGAATAAAAGCTTGAATACATACACAAAATAGAATATAAACGTGAATTATTGACTTTATTTCAGCTCATACGTTAGAATAGACTTTTTCCAGCTGACCGCTAGAACACAACAAAAAGAACAAACTAGAATAGAACCGCAGAAAAGTAAAAACGGTTCACAGCAAATTGAAAAAGAAATTATTTAAAGTATAACTAACAATTAATTGAAAACATGAATAAAATAAATAATAATAAAAGAAAAAGAATTAATTTTGCGTTTAAAACACATTAAAATATCAATAAAAAGAATGAATTTAAATCAAAGTTTTTTTACTAAAGTTCTTTCAGAATTGCATAGTGCTGCCATCTATTGTCAAAATTCAGAGTTATTAGAATTCTGAACATTCTCCCCCACCAGGAGAAGGAGTGTCACTTTAGCAATAGGGCGTTGAATTTCACCACTCTGAGTCCAAATGCTGACTACACGAACTCTATTATCAGGTCCTGGATAGGTACGAATAATTCTACCCAGCTTCCACTGGAGAGGAATAGATTGTGGATCATGAATAACAACCAAGTCCCCAATTTGAAGATCAGTTCGTGGAGTGAACCATTTAGATCGATTCTGCAGGTGATGTAGATAGTCTCTAGACCATCGCTTCCAGAAGTCTTGCTTCATTCGCTGGATTAGAGTCCAACGAGAAGATAAAGTGAGATTTGGTGAATTTCCACTTTCAGGAATTTCAAGGAATGGAACTCCTATCAGGAAATGTCCGGGAGTGAGGGCTATAACATCGGATGGATCTGAAGAAAGTGGCGTTAATGGTCTGGAATTTAAGCAGGCTTCTATTTGACATAAAAGAGTAGTAAGCTCTTCAAAATTTAGAATGGTAGCCTTACAAGCTTTAATTAGATGACTTTTCGTCAATTTAACAGCAGCTTCCCACAGTCCACCGAAATGGGGGGAATATGGTGGGATAAAATGCCAATTGATGAAGTTGCTGGTAGCAAAATTTTGAACATTTTCAGAACTAATGATTCGAATTAGTTGCTTAAGATAGTTAGCAACTCCTCTGAAATTTTTTCCGTTGTCACTGAATATGTCTGATGGCAGTCCTCTTCTAGAAACAAATCGTTTTAGGGATGCTAAGAAAGCTGATGAAGATAAATCTGAAACAGCTTCTAGGTGCACCGCTTTTGTGCACATGCAGACAAAAACACAAATATATGACTTCAATTTAACTTTAGATCTAGGCACATTTGGTTTAGTGATGAGTGGGCCAGCAAAATCTAGTCCCACCTTTGAAAAAGGTCGAGTTGGAGTTATACGCTCGACTGACAACTCACCCATAATTTGTTGGCAAGTTTGTTTCTTCAAACGTTTGCACAAAATACATTCATTTAGAATTCGATGAATGTAAGAGCGACCATTTAGTATCCAATACTTTTGTCTAATTAGGGAAAGAATCAGTTGTGCACCAGCATGAAAGTGTTTTTTATGATATTGCTCAACAATTAATTTTGTAATGAAATGATTTCTCGATAAAAGCACTGGATATTTCTGATCTTGATTAAGTGACTGATGTTTGGACAACCGTCCGCCAACTCTGATTAAACCTTGGTCATCTAGAAATATATTTAAGGATAAATATTTGTTGTTGGTTGGTAAAGGTTGATTTTTCCTGAGCAAATTCAGCTCTAACGAAAACTCTTGTTCTTGAATCAATTTAAGAATATGTGTAATAGCACTTGAAACTTCAGGCGTACTGACAAGTCCAATACGTCTAGAATTACGATTACAACTACGAATGTTATAAATGAATCTCAAACACAATGCAAGGATTCTGCAAAGTTTTGAAAAAGAAGAGAATTTGAGTAGAAAATCCGGAAAGGCTTTATGACTAGATGTTGCAACATGACTTAAATTTTCTTCAGAATTTTTTGACTTAACATTTGAAGATTTGACTAGGAATAATGGTAACTTGACACTAGAACTAAGCCATTCAGGCCCAAGCCACCACAATTTGTGATGCAAAAGACTCTTCGGTAGAATGCCTCTTGAGGCACAGTCTGCCGGATTCGACGAACTCTCAACATAAGTCCACACTGCTTGTGGGACAAGTGATTTGATTTTGTTTGCTCGATTTGTTACGAACTGATTTCCTTTGGTTGGAGGAGATTCAATCCAATTTAAAGTAATTTGTGAACCGGACCACAAATAAATTTTATTTACATTAAAGGTTAAAGATTCTAATATTGTGGAACTTAATTGTGCAAGCAAGAATGCAGCACATAACTCAATTCTGGGAAGCGTGACATGTTTTAAAGGATTAACTCTAGTTTTTGCAGCGACAAAGTTAACTGAAATCTCACCTAGAGAAGATAGTGTCCGAAGGTATACCACTGCAGCATAGGCCTTGCCAGATCCATCACAAAACCCATGGATCTCTATGTGGTTCTCTGGAGATGTTTCACAGTTCAGATATCTTGGTATGCCAATGGACTTTAAGAGTTCAATTTGAGAATTAAATTCTTGCCAAGTTTTCAAAATGGAATCTGGGATTTGATCATCCCAAGCACACTTATCTTTCCAAAGCTCTTGCATCATGATTTTTAACATGATCATGGTTGGAGCTAGAATCCCTAAGGATCAAAGATTTGAGCTATCATCGATAGCAATTCTCGCTTGGTATGCACCGATTTGACGCCATTCAAATGAATTTTCAATAAGTCTTCTGCCGAATTCCAAACTAGGCCTAAGATTTTTTGGGAGGAATCTTCGGAAAATTTTACATTTTGCCTAGTGGATTCAAGATCTTCTGGTAGATTTTCAATGACTGCGGGTACATTGGAAGCCCATTTTCTAAGTGTAAAGCCTCCTTGATTTAAAACGTGATTTAGGTCTTTGACCAATTGTTTTGCTGCATCAATTGAATGCGACCCACCAAGATAATCATCCACATAAAAGTTCTCGAAAATTGACTGCGCAGCAATAGGAAATTCTGAATTATAATCTTTGGCTAGTTCGTGCAATGTCCTTATACCCAGGAATGGGGCACAGGCTGTGCCATATGTTACAGTCAATAATCTGAAACTTGCAATAGATTCATGTGGCTGGAATCGCCAAAAGATTCGCTGAAAGTCAACATGTTTGGGGTTTACCAATATCTGTCTGTACATTTTGGCGATGTCTCCGGTTAAGGCTATTGAATATGTTCTAAACTTAAGAAGAAGTTTAAACAAATCTGGTTGCAACTTTAGACCTATTTTAAGAAAATCGTTTAAAGAGTGGCCTGATGTTCCTTTAGCCGAGGCATCAAATACCACCCTCAATTTAGTAGTTGTACTATTTTCTTTCAAAACCCCATGATGAGGCATGTAAAAATAATCTTTAGAATCAGTTTCAGAATTTGGGACTGGTTCCATATGATGTAAGTCAATATATTCTTGCATAAAGGCATGGTATTGCTCCTTAAGCTCATGATTTTTATTAAGTTTGGATTCTAACAAATAAAATCGTTTTAAAGCATTTGATTGTGAGTCACCTAAATTTGGAACTTCTTTAAAGGGAAGATCCACCATGTACCTTCCAGACTGAATTCGTCTAACAGTTTTAGTGTATTTTTCTTCAGAACTGTGAATTGGTGTTGCAGCTGGAAGGGACTCAATTTCCTAAAATTTCTGAAGATCATAAGTTAACTGAACTGTAGCATGGCAACTAAGGACAGTTTTAGAATGCTGAAAATTGTTTGCATGTATGACACCCGAGAGTAACCATCCCAATTTGGAATTTAAAGCACATGGAGTACCTTTAGGACCCAGAATAGATTGCCCTAAAATTATTAAGGGAAATAAATCTGCACCAAAATTTCAATTGGACTCGAAACATAAAATTTAGGATCTGCTAAAGATAGACCTTCCAAATGAGGCCATGAAGATTTTCGAACAACAAAATTAGGAAGATTTACTGTAACATTATTTACTATTAAAGCATTCACATCAAAGATTTCATTACTATAATAAGACTTTAAAATAATATTAACTTCAAAAAGCGCAGTTTCTGAAACAATATTATTTACACCCGAGATTCTATGATTTGTGGTTTTCATAGGTAACCCTAATTTTTTAGCACAAGAGCTGGAAATTAATGATTTTTGACTTCCTGAATCCACCATGACTCTACATGGCACAAACCTTCCAGTATTTGATTTTACAAGAACCATAGCTGTCGATAACAAAGTTTGACAACTCTCTTGGGTACTGGTTAAACAACTAGAGTCGACAAAGGATGGACTTTCAATGCTGAGATTAGTATTTTCAATAACATGTGGAGAATTAACTTTATTTTTCTCGAAATGGAGAAGTGTATGGTGCTTAGCATTACACTGTCGACATTTTGTCGAAATCAAACATTTATTAACGAAATGATTACCACGTAAACAATTTATGCATAGTTTTTTACCCTTCACAATATTCCATCTACCTTCAACAGATTTTTTAAGAAAGTGTGGGCACTTGAAAAGTGCATGCGATTCCGAGCATTCTGAACAGATAGAATTATTGGATTTTATATCTGAATTAGATATTACAGCATTAGAAACAGATTTTTTAAATACTACTTTTTGTTTAATTTCAGATTTAGAATAAGTACTATCAACAATATCTTGCAAGCTTCTCGCTTGTTTTTCAAGAAACAAAATAAATTCATCATAGGTGGGAAAAGAATCACTATCTAAAGATAATTCCCATTGCTTCTTTAAATTATCATCCAATTTTGTTTGCAAATTATAAACAAGAATTAAATCCACAAATAAATTAAATTCAAATCCTAAACATTTCAAGTTACGTATTGCTTCATTACAGCTATCTAATAAATCTAGCATAGATTTCCGACAATTTGGTTTCAAAGATTTTGAATTAAAGAATTTGTTTAACTGGGCATAAGCTAGATTTTTTTTATTATCGAATCTAGAAATTAGTGTTGCCCAAGCTTCCTTATAACTTGCTTCAGTTATTGGAAAGCCTTTTATTAACTTATTGGCAGATCCAATAACAGACGCTTTTAAATATTGCAATTTTTGCAAATTGGAAAGCTGAGTGTTCTCATGAATAGTGGTTACGAATATTTGCTTGAAGCTTAACCAGTCTTCCAAATTACCAGAGAAATGAGGCAAATCAAATTTTGGAAGGTGAATAAATTGCTTTGAAACAGAACAAGAATTTTCATTAACCTGTGTTACAATTTTAGTGTTCTGAAAACAAGAAAGTTCTAATCTTGATTCTATCTGATATTTTATACGAGTAAGTTTCTCTGTCCATTTTTCATTATCTTCAATTTCCTTTTTTAATTCATCTAAATCAGAAATAACTTCCTCAACTTCATTACTAATTTGTTCTAATTGAGTTTGCCTTTCAAGCAAATGACCTTTCAAAATTTTTATTTCTTGAATGTCTAAAGGATCCGCTTCCAAAGCTTTTATCGCTTTGTTTTCAAATTTAGTCACTGACGACCGAATAATAGTTCTTTTTACTTTTAGTTTTTCAATTTTCAAAGCCATTAGAACATTTTTTTTTTTTTTTTTCAAATTTGTAAAATATTAATTTTCAATAAAAGATTTAAATGATTTCGTAATTTAATATATTATCTCCGGCTCGACGGACCAAAAATATGGAGGGATTTTGAATAGAATTGTGGACTGTATGGTTTTAAAAATCGCTGGTTTAAATTATATTAAATCATAAATCAGTTTAAAATGAATTTGAAGGACTCACCTTCCTTTCAATTGAATTAATAACATCATATTTAAGAAACAATGAATAAAAGCTTGAATACATACACAAAATAGAATATAAACGTGAATTATTGACTTTATTTCAGCTCATACGTTAGAATAGACTTTTTCCAGCTGACCGCTAGAACACAACAAAAAGAACAAACTAGAATAGAACCGCAGAAAAGTAAAAACGGTTCACAGCAAATTGAAAAAGAAATTATTTAAAGTATAACTAACAATTAATTGAAAACATGAATAAAATAAATAATAATAAAAGAAAAAGAATTAATTTTGCGTTTAAAACACATTAAAATATCAATAAAAAGAATGAATTTAAATCAAAGTTTTTTTACTAAAGTTCTTTCAGAATTGCATAGTGCTGCCATCTATTGTCAAAATTTAGAGTTATTAGAATTCTGAACAGTGAGTTTTCTGAATGTTAAAAAATATGTATTAGTTAATGAGTTATAACAGGGCAAAATTTTCCATAGAATAACATTGTCCTTGGCCTTCGGCAACGATAAGTACAGAGTCCTCTTAAGAACATCACCATTTTATTTAGCATTAATGGTATGTATATTAATTTCTAGTAGGAAACAGGTAATAAACATCATAAAATGCAATAAACTCACAACAAATGTTTCAGGTCGAAAGAACACACAACCCTTTGTCAGGCGAGCGAAGTAAGCACATGTGCTGCAACCAAGCTGGAACCAAATAAGTAGTTTTGCATATAAAGTGCATTGCTGCTTTGATTGCAGCACTCTTACCTACTTTGTTCACCTGACGAAGGGTTGTGTGTTCTTTCGACCCAAAACAATTATTGTGAGTTTATTGAATTTTATGGTCGTTATTCAAAGTTTTTTACTTATTACTTTATAATGTCAGTTCTGTGTTGCTTTCTTATTAAACAACATCAACAGCTGCAATATACTGAATTGAAATTTTGTTTGTATAAAGTTTATTTTGCTATTTTCTGAAAGTTTGATATGTTTTCTATCAAGAAAATTTAAAATCATTGAATTAGTTTAAAATTAAAACTGATCACTTTGTTTAAATTTGCATGAAATTAACAACACGTACACTATAAAAGTAAGTAGTTAACAGTATAGCATAGAATTTGTTTAAAATACCTGTTGTGGCTGAGCCGAAGATGGTGATATAGCTTGTTGTTGGTTCTGCTGATTAACTGCTCCTGAACCTTGCTGCTGCTGTAAAGCAGCTTGGTGCTGCTGAGCGAGTTGGAAATAGTATTGAACTTGATCGGGATGCACAGCAGTTGCTCTTACATTATCTTCTTGTCTTTTTGGTGGTTTCAACTCTTCCCGTGGAACGATATCAATTAGAAAATCAAACTGGTCATACTTTGTAATGGCCATGGCAATATCATTCCTCTGAAATTAAAATATACAATACAAAAAAGCATTAAATTAAAACACATTAATATTTT
Organism: Salticus scenicus; assembly: GCA_963930645.1. Taxonomy (NCBI): domain Eukaryota; kingdom Metazoa; phylum Arthropoda; class Arachnida; order Araneae; family Salticidae; genus Salticus; species Salticus scenicus. The sequence goes on from OZ005656.1 coordinate 247,352,825, forward strand.
AATTTTAATAAAATAGATGATGACAACAATGACAAACAAAATTTGTAGAGCACGTAGGAAAAGTCACCAATTTCATGAAAAATAAATTATAGAAGGTGGCATATACTAAATATAATAAATTACATTGCCCCCGAATATATGGAAACTTTAAATTTATATATATATACTCGTATATATATAATAATGATGATCTATTAAACATAGTAGAAGCCAAGCAACAGATGCAGATCACTGAATGAAACACCAATGACTAATAAGATTAAAAATTTCTTTCAGAAAATGAAAAAAAAAAAAATTATTAGTGGATGAAATACACTAATTTAAAGAAACCAGATTTATCAATTAACAGCCTGCAAAACAAACAAATCAATAAAGTAACACATCAAATCTTAACTGAAAACCATAAACTTTATCAAAATTTATGAAAAACTAGTATGTTGTGGCCACCACAAGACTTTCTTCTATATTTTCCTATACAAATTCACTCAGTAACAATTTTAAAAAAAATTACGCTTTTCAGTTTTTTTCGTTAAAAGTTTAAAAAAAAATCGATAACTTTGTTTTAAATTATCACATATTTATAGTTCAACCATTCGTTTTCAAGGTATTGACGAGACCTTTCGAAAGATGCCCATCTTGAAAATTTACTTCCCCCTGGGGGGTGGGGAAGTGATGCCCCCACATGCACAAATTTTTTTTCCTAATTAACTACTACTATTATCAATAATTCATATTAATATTACAATCACAGGTTAAGAATAACTCTCATTATGTACATTTATACGAAATTTTGTCCTATACTGCCATGTTAAAAATTTAGAAAAAATGCGATCACAGCGCCACCTGTTGAGCGATTGATCCCCAAATCTAATCAGCACCAGTTTATGTCAGTGGACAACGAAATACCAAATGTGGTTAAATTTCGTAAAAAAAAAAAAAAAAAAAAAAAAAAAAAGATTTTTTTTTTTTTTTTTTTTTTCTAAGTTTTTTTTTATTAAATGTAAAAAAAAAATTGATAACTTTGTTTTAAATTATCACATATTTGTAGTTCAACCATTCGTTTTAAAGGTATTGATGAGACCTTTCGAAAGATACCCATCTTGAAAATTTACTCCCCTCGAGGGGGGACTTCACCCCCAGGGGGGGTGGCGAGGCTCCTACACATACAAAAAAAATTTTCTCAGTTGACTATCTCTATTATAAATAATTCTTGTAAATTTCATAATGATTATTAAAAACTAATTCTCTTTATGCACATTTATACAAAATTTTGTCCTATATCACCATGTTAAAAATTTAGAAAAAGCGGGATGGCAACACAACCTGTAAATCAATTTTTACCAAAAGTTGATAGGCACTAATTTATGTTAAGGTGCAACTACATACCAATTTGTATGAAATTCTGTGCAGTAGTTCCTGAGATAAGTTGCCACAAAATTTTGTCACACACACACACAGACATACAGACATTTTCTAAAAATGGTCAAATCGTGTTCTACAGCTCTCAAAACGTGTAAATCCATCAAAAACCCGAGGTCGAAAATTTTTACGAATCCAATACTTTCTTCTATTGAATATAGAAGAAAGTAATAATTTAAGAATCCCAAGATAGGAAGGAAGGAGGCAGGTTGCCTGTTCCAAGTTTCAATATATATATCCTAAACTTTACAGCTTATCTCATCTTTTCAGCACTGCATTTATAGTACAACATAAAAGTCATTTCATAATAATTTGCTACTCAAATGAGATCTTAAAATATAAATGAAAGAAGTTACTCTAAAATCCACAAAATTCAGAAATGGGCAAAATCTTCATCATCTCGAGTTGTGCAGATTTTTTCAGAATGTACTTTATACGCTTACAATCAATAATTAAGAAATGAATAACAAGGTTAATATTCTTTGAGCATCCTGTATATATACTAGAGGATTCCACTTTTTAACAATAATAAACAACAACTTTCTAAATCATTAACCATAAATCTATATTTCCAACTACATAAAGGTTTTAAATGTTATAAGTCAATAAATGCATTTCTTCAAAAAATATAAATAAATAAATAAAATACAAAATCTAAATGTTATAAAATTTTATGATGCTATAAGTTTATTTAGCAAAGCATTACTGGTGTGCAAATTTACAGAACATGTATGAAAAACGATTTTGTGAAAATAAAATTTGAAATATTTCAATGCCAAATGCAGATTTAACAATATGTTAAAAATTAAAAGTTTGTTTTCGAAAACTATTTATATAGCATTTTTGACAAGCAAACTATTAAATTGAAAACATATTACCAATCCCACTCCCCCCCCCCTTTTTTTTATAGCAGAGCTCCCCCCCAGACAGTTTCAGGAGGGTGCTGCACCCTGCCTGTCCTTTGTTTGAAAAATGCAAAAATTATATAACACTCTTCTTGGACTTCATGTTGCACCTTTCTCGCCCCTCATCTACAAAAATAATATCCTTACTGCCCTTAGTGAAAAATAGCCTCTAAATTGAAGATGAATCCTATAAATATAAATAAAACTATTGTGCCTGATCAGGGGTCGATCCAGGCAAAATTTGGGTCCCTTTTACGGCCTTTTCACAAAATTCCACATAGTAAAAAGGGACCCTTCACAAAATATCTATAAAAAGGGACCCTTCACAAAATTCAAATTTATAAAATGAGTCCCTTCACAAGATTTTGTTTTATAAAAGTGATCCTTTTATTAAATGTTTTCATATTTTCAATATTATTTTTAATTAATGCCTTAATTTGGCTGAACGAAACTCTCTTAACTTGATATTAAACATTACATAAAGTGATTGTAAAAACGGAAGACTTTACACAATATTTTACTTTTACACAAAAATATTTTATATTTCACAAAAATAAATAAAAATTTCACAAAAATATTGTTTTTCATAAAAAAAAGGGACCCAAAAATTAAAACCTGGATCGACCCCTGCTGATGATCAACATCCATTCATACATTAGTAACATGCAAAATTAGAGTGTAAAGAAAATTAAAAATTAAAATTTTTTCATCCTTAAAACTGAATTTTTAAACTGTTTCGTTTTAAATGTTAAATGTGTCCTTAAGGATCCAAAACTGTTTACAAAAATCTAAAATGTGCCCCTTTTTATTAGCAGCTACTTGCCCTTTTCTAAACTGGGGGAAACTCTGAAAAAAGATTTATATTAATGTAAAATATTAAAATAAAATTAATGAGATAAGGAAACAGAAAAACTTATTTCTGTTGTAACACTAAATCAAAAACATAAAATTAAAAGCTTAAGTTTGAGGTTTTTAGCCTGAGTGCGAGAGTGTGTTTAAATAATAGTAATTCTACACTATACCTGAAGAGTTCTTCTTTTGTTATCTTCTGTATGCACCCAAGCTCTTAGTGATAATTCAGTAATGAATATTTCAGCTGCTTTTGCAAATAAAACAGGTGCTTCCGCACTTATCATCTAGATGATACACAAAGGAAAAAATAAATAAAATATACAGCTACAATTTATTAAAAGTACTTTAAAGTGTACTTATTCGATGCATTTTTAATCTCAACAAAATACATAAACATCATGAAACACTAAATTCTTTTTTTTTTACTTTCAGAACATACACTCTATTGTAATCATGAAAATATTCAACCATGAAATTTTGGTGGTTTTGAAATCTCCAGAGTTCATTTTTGCTATTTTTACAGATTTGTATGTATGTGGTTTGTGAACATAATAGTGTCTAAATTCTTTATTCGATTCAGCCAAAAACTATTAGGTTTGCTTTAAGTTACCATCACCAACTGAACTGTAGATTTTCCTGAGTGTAAGACTTATAGTTGTTATATACGCACATACACATATAAAAAAATCTTTATCATTACAGTCAATAAACTCAAATTATTTTAAGTGTGCTAGTGTCTAAATTCTACATTCAATTACAATTTGGTTAGCATGTTAAAAGCTATCATTAAAAAAATTTATACAGATTGACATGTGTGCAGGACAGTTTTTTTATGGAGTGCAAAACAGAATTGTTATACAATTTGGTCTATGGACCCTAAAAGTTTAAAGTTCACTTTAGTCATGTTAAATTATTTAAAACATAAAATAAAAATAAATAAAAAAAATGTTTGTTATCGCATACTCACCATTTATAGTTCTTTCATAGAGACACACAAAAGAATTTGGATATGTTAGGATCCATTGTTATATAAACATACCTGCCAAGAGCCGCTTATGAAATCTCTGAATCAAAATAACAGAGATTTCATAAGCGGCATTTTCGGTCCTAGAAAACATTGATGTGTTTCGACATATGACAGTATTTTAATAGCTTAATCCATGGCTTAAATTATCAAAAAGTTATACGAGTAAGTTAAATTTTATTATTAAATAAAAATGAAGCAATTATTATTAAAAATAGTAATATATATAGAGATTCATGAGAAATTTTTTTCAGCAAAAGCAAAATCTTGCTTAAAAAAATGAAGGTTTGTTGAAGTTTTGAATAAATTATAGGTATAACTTTAAAATTTTCAGAATGCAGAAATGCTTGAGAATAACGGAGAATGGAAGACAGTCCCACAATAACGGAGTCTCCGTTGAAATAACGGAGAGTTGGCAGGTATGTATAAAGAATTTGTTGAGAAAGACTCAAACATCCTGTTATGATTTTCCCTTTTTATTTCTTCACTGAGTTCCCTGATTAAAATTTATTTATACAATTGTTAATTGCAAAATGCTCAAAAAGTGAAGTGAAATTAATTCATTTTTTTTTTCTTTTCTTTTAATGTGGCCTAAGTGATTTGCAAATAACTCATTTTTAAATGCAATAGTCATCAATATCCTGACCAAACTTAAAAACTTTTTATACAAAAGTAGCAGAAAAATAGAATTCTTGTGGATTAGAAATCCACAGTTAAATCTTTTGGAAAACTAAATACCAATTTAAAAGCCAATTATTGAAAGGATCCCCCCTCTCCCCTTCAATTTTCGCAATAGAGAAATATGTATTCCATGAATAATTTTAAAGCATTGTTTAGTACTTTTCAACAAATTTGAAAAATGTTTATGACTTTGGTTTGTAACCTGAAAGAACTCCAAAGCATTGCATTCTAAAAGAGTTATTTCTGTAATCCACATTTTAATGTCATTATTTTGCACAAATCATAATGAAATGAAATTAATTATTCATACGAAAAAAAAAAAAGTTTCCTATAGTCACTGTATGATTAGCATTAAAATTTACAGTACCACACAAAAATAATCAGGTAGATTAAGAACTATAACCAAAAGTGCTAGAATTGCATTTTTAAAACTTCCTAATAATGTTTCAGTGTGAACTGCCTGTGCTTTAACTTGTGTAAATATTCAAGAAATTCCTTAAAACTAATGTCAATTTAATTCACTGTGAAACGCTTCCTATTAAAAACAGGTTACACTGGTTTGTGTACAGGGACACCTGAAATAATGTCAGAGCATTGCATTCTATGTGAGGTACTTCTATAAACCACATTTTAATATCATTAATTTGTACAGACCATAATGAAATTGGCAATTTTTATTCATGACATATGCACACAAAAAATATCTTTCATAGAATGCAGTATGATTAATATTAAGATTTACAAGGCCACACAAAAATATTCACTTAGGAGGACGTCCACTAAATACGTGAGGCAGTTTTGACTATTTTTTGACCCCCCCCCAACTCCACTAAAGCACGTGAGATTTCTCAAAATTCATACTTTTAATGCAAATGTTTTGGATTTATTTAAAAAAAACACAATTTGCTTTATTATTTTTATTGAAGACTAGTTAAGACTAGTTTTTAAGATTGCATAGATCGTAGTCAAGAATCACAGTAATAAAATTGAACAATAAAATACTTAAATAGAAACTAATCTGAGTCGTTATGTAATGAAATATTTACACACGTAAACAAAGCAGGTTGGAACCTGTCCGTGTATCACTGTCACTCGGCTCGTACGCTGCAATGTTCGTCGAGTCAAGCGTGTGGCTTGCCGGTTGTGGCCTAAAACAACTGAAATGAAAGGCTACTGTGCTGCTTCGCAGCATTTGGATAGCCACAATAAATATTATTATTGTGTCAGATTTTTGCCATATCTAAGTCAAGAAACATGTTTTACTTGAATTTAACTCAATTTTCTCGCAATTTTACACAGTTTTTTGCGGGGGGGGGAGAGGAATTAAGTGATATTTTGCGAGACCCTCTCTCCCCTACGTGAGATTGGGCTCGACCCCCCTCCCCCCCTGAACACCTCACATAATTAATGGATGCCCCCTTACATTAAGGGGACTTGACACCTTTGACTTGTCATCATACAAGCTTTCATGTAAAAGTTTATATTTCTATTTAATATTTATAATTTGAAATATATTAGGTTTGTTCAATAAAGTATATATTCAAGTAACAATTCTTATGGTTTCTGATATATTTTTTTACAGATTTGAAATCTTTTAATCACTTTTTCCCAGTTTGAATTTTTTTATGAATTCATTATCTTCTAAAACTTCTACAGATATCTTTTTTTTTTATGTTTAATGGAACCTATTTAAAAAAAAATAGGGACTGATTTTGCAGTATTTTTAAAAGAAAAAATAGAAATACAACAAAAATCATGTTTTATTTATTTATTTATTTTTTTGCAAATTTTTATACAGACATGCACTTTTAAGTAGGTTCTATTAAACATCCCCCCCCCAAAAAAAATTATTACGTGTTTTCCAAAATAAATGTCTGTAGAAGTTTTTTCATTTCGAAGATCATGAATTCCTGAAAAATTACAGATTGAGAAATTCAGTTTTGAGAAATTCAAACATTTATTTCCATTAGTTTACTTCTACTATTATCAGTAATTCCTATCAATTTCATAATAATTCTTCAAAAATAACTCTCTTTATGGACATTTATATGAAATTTTGTTCTATACTGACATATTAAAAATTAAGAAAAGTGGGATGACAGGACTACCTGTTGAGCGATTGAATTTAAAATGCAATCTGCAACAGTTTACGTCAGGGTCCAACTAAATACCAAGTTAGGTTGAATGTCGTTCATTGGTTTCATTGGTTTGTGCGATACATAGCGTCCACAAAATTTATTGTACACACACAGGCAGATACACAGACAGAGATTTTCTAAATAGGTTAATAAAGGACATCTCAAAATGTGTAAATCCATTGAAAAAGAGAGGTCGAAAATTTTCCTGATACATCTATTTACTTTTTATACATATAAAAGAAAGTAAAAAACAAAAGAAAAATAAAATAAAGATTAAAAAAGAAAAAAAACGTAAGTCTTGATAATACAACGAATAACAATTCAAATTGTACTGACTTGTGATTTTCGTCTAATACCTAAGTTTCAAAAGAACTATATTTTCATATGCAGAAGAAAAATGTGAAATGTGTCAATATTTTAAGGTCCCTTTTGTCGAAGGTCCCGGACATATGTTCCAAACGCCAGCCATAAATCAGTTCCTGTTAACTGATTCACTCGCTGCAATTACTGTTCAGTGATACGGAGTTGATCAAAAGCAAATTCGCATAACCTTTTCAAAGTGTTTATACAAATTTAAGTGCATTTCAGTTAATTTTTCACAGGGTTACGTGACAGTTAATAAAACTCATGTATGTTATAAGATAACACACCAGAAATGAAAGAAGAATTTAAAAATAGCACATTTCTTTCGTCAAACGCGCTTCGAAATAGGCAAAACTAATTCCATTGATCAAAATTATTATGACCACGGCTTTAGGACTCACAGGCATAATTCTTATCACTTATCTGGAAAAGGGAAAACTATAACCTGATAATATTATGCTAATTTATTAGACAATTTCATGGCAGAATAACAGCCTTATTTGTTCAAGAAAAAGCTGTTTATAGATCCGTGATCACAATCGCTATATTATTCAGTTCACAGTATGAATTGCTTCCTCATCCACCCTACTTTACACATTTTAATCCTGTGACTTTATTTATCTAAATAATAATTATAAATAAGTCATAAATCCTAAATTTTTTTGATAAGTCAAAATTTAATATTATAATTGTTAATAGAGCCCTGGCCTAAAACGGCACTTGGAGGCATGGTTAAATTTCAGTAAAAGGTATATTTTAGTTATATTGCTAAAGAAATACAATATATTAAAATCACACAATCAACTGATTGGGAAGAAAATCATATTTATTGAAATTTATTTTTCCAACTGTGTGAAAATAATGCCTGGGCCGGGAGTCGAACCCAGATCTTTGACTTACAAGGTCAAGGCTCTACCAATTGAGTTATCCAGGCCGACAACCGGTGGACATTACTCACTCAGACAACCTTTAGACAGAAACATCTGATCTATCATGTAGATAGCTCGACAGAAATAAGCTGCAGGTAAAGGAAAACACCATTAAACAATGGGAGAAAGAAATACAATATATTAAAATCGCACAATCAACTGATTGGAAAGAAAATCATATTTATCGAAATTTATTTTTCCTACTGAGTGAAAATAATGCCTGGACCAGGAGTCGAACTCCAGATCTTTGACCTTCTGCCTAAAGGTTGTCTGAGTGAATAATGTCCACCGGTTGTCGGCCTGGATAGTTCAATTGGTAGAGCCTTGACCTTGTAAGTCAAAGATCTGGGGTTCGACTCCCGGTCCAGGCATTATTTTCACTCAGTCGGAAAAATAAATTTCAATAAATATATTGCTAAAGGTTACGTGATTTAAATTGGACTCTTTAATGAAAAATTATTCTTGTTACTTTACTAATCAAGATAAATTTTGAACAACTTAGAAAATTACTCTTTTTGGGGCAGCACGGGTTTGAACTATAGCAAATTCAAACACTAAACACTTTATTTTGCAGAAAGCAAGCATACTATCCATTTTGTTGAATGAGGCTATAAATAATGAAGAAATGGGAGCTGAAACCAAAAGTGCATGTTTAGTTTGATGAATTTGATTCTGATATTCAATCCACATATTTCAAGGAAAGAGACACAACTCAAAAATATCATCATTAGTCTACGATAAAGCTGATACAACTGCCTCTCAGGTTGATAAATTACGGAATAGAGTAGAGGTGTGATGCTTTTCATGCATGTTGGGGTACTTCAATACATTTTTCAATTACCTTACCTCAAAATTGTGATTTTTTTTATTTAGGTCTATTTTTTTTCACGATGTGTAATCATGACAACTTTTTAATTAACTTTAACAGATATCATAGTCTAAAATTTTTTCATGTTCTGAAAGATTTCCTTGAAACATGCCCCCTCCCCCCCCCCCTGACGCTACGCCAATGTTGGGGTAGAGGAATCATTGGGCAAAAGTTAATGGTACACTTAACAGTAATGGATGTGGGCAGGGAAGCCACCACCACAGTTTCTATAACAAACAAACAACAAAAAGAAAAAAAGCTTAAAGACAAGAAAGGAAAGAAAAAAAAGCCTAGAGGAAAAAATACATAATTACAAGTGTGAAAATCAAGAATATCAACTGACACAAATCTATACTTTGGTTGCTTTTCAATAAGAAAAAATAAAAATAAAAAGTTATTTATTATGCACAAATAATAAAAAATATATATATGTTCATTGTACAGTGGAAAAATTAAAGGAAAATTTCTTACTTTGACATCTTCATCTAACTTCATAATTTTCTTGATTCGAGCCAAAGGTAATTCTTGATTTTTGAAATCATTCTACACATTAAAAGAAAGGAATACTGATATGATAAACTATGTTTTAAGAAATATAAAACACACATAAATAATAATAGAATGCAATAAATGATTTCTAATGAATAAATATTATACAATTATTATTATTTACAGCAAATTCTTATTTGTATTTTAAAATATATTATTAAAACTAATATTAGCACAAAAACTGACAAAAAACAAAAACAAAAAAAAAAAAAAAAAATAAATAAATAAATAAAATAAAATAAATAAAAGGAAAGAAAGGAAAAAGAAAGAAAGAAACTATAAACTCTTTTTCAGTATATATAGTTTTTGAAGGTATTACAGAAAGCTTTGAGTAAAAATTCTGAAATTTAAAACATAACTTTTTTCTCCATTTTAACTGCTTTAAATTTAAGGAGTAACTTTTCAAAAGTTTATTTCCTTATTATACATATGTGCATATATAATGAAATTAGGATGGGGGGATAGATTATCAAATAAACAATAATAAAATGATAATAATATGCAAGATCATTAAAATTTTGTTGTCCTAAGATTAAATAAATTAGGTCATACAGCACAAACATATTTATAAAACTTATATTAAACCAACATTTACTTTACTCTGTTAACTTTCACTTTGGAAAATTAATTTTATTTTGGTCTTACAAAAAGTCCAAAAGTCCATAGTAATACTTATATGTACACACACACACACACACAAAAAAAAAAAAAAAAAAAAAAAAAAAAACTTTCAGGGATCTAAGAGAAATTTGAAAAAAATATCTATTTTTGTAATTAACCCAAAAAGAAAAAGCAAGAATTTTGTTAATTAAAGGAGGACAAAATGCCTATTTTAATAAATGACAGTGAAAATCATGTATTTGACAATTAACTATGATTAAACCATTTGATCATTAGAGCCAAAGAATTCTGTATTTTGGCTTTTAGCTACAAATATATCATGAAACATATATTAAAAATAAAATATAAAACTAAACAATTAAACATACAAATTCATTTAAACATATTAAATTATTAATATTTAAAATCGATATTTTAATTATCAAACTTCAAAAAAGAAGTTTTTTTTTTTCTTTTTGATGATGAAATAATTGCAGCATATTTTAAAAATATGCCTTGAAAAATAGCATAAAATTTGTCTAGTAGTAATTAAGGTTCCCATTAGAGTGTGAGACGGTGAGAATCTCGTATATTTTTTCATTTTTTCACTTAAAAATTTTAATGAGAAATTCGCACACTTTTTCCTTTTTCAGAAATTGATAAAAATAAAATAAAAACACTAAAAAGTTTTTCAATCGTTTCTTTTTAGACTGATATTTGTGTTATGATAGGAAAAACACGTGACAAACAAATAGTCCCTAATCTGCTAAAGTATATGCAACTCTGTGATCTCTCCTCTCACCCTATCCCTTCAAAAGACCTGTGTCCATCTAAAAGACCTATTATTATTATTCAAAGTTTATTTGGGATCTCGCTTAATTTTCAAACATCTCCCACAGTTTTTAAAAATCTCCCTTTGTTTTTGAGGAAGAGTGAGAAATTCTTGCCCAATTTTTTCCTTTGATGATTTTCCTTCCTGGTAGTAATGAAATGATTAATAAATAAATGATCATCAAAAAAGTATTGCACGTAATTTGTTAATCAGCTTAAAAAAAAAAAAAAAAAAAAGCAAGTGTTAAAACTTGTTTAAAGGGACTCTATGCTTTTTGATGCTGTAAGCCAAAACGAATGTTATTCTATGGGAAATTTTATCCTCTTATAATACATATTTTAAAATTTTGTTTTCACATTTTGAAAAATCTCAACGGTTAAACTGGTTTCTTTTGAAGCTGAAAACTGCAAAATTTAAGTGAAAATTCACATTTTGCTGCTTCAGAATAAAATATCAAAAATTTTAAAATTCAAATTTTAGAAAACACTAACCAATGTAACAGTTGTGAATTTTTTTAATATTAAAACAGAATTTAAAAATATGCATTAATTAATGAGTTGTAATGAGGTAAAATTCTTCACAGAATAGCATTGACTTTGGCTTACAGCATTGAAAGGTAGAGAGTCCCTTTAAGGAAAAAAGACATTTTTCATCAATTAGCAACAAAGGAAACATCATAAAAACAACATTCTATGAATGTGAACTCACAATGAAGTGGTTCAATAATTTTACAAAATTATATATATTTTTTAACAAAATTTGGATTTCACATTATTAAAAGTACTAAGCTGGCCATTCATATGTAAAAGTGCTAAATTCTTTTATTGTTTTAAGACAATATTGTCTTTAATGCAGCACCATGGATGTTAAAAATGTTGTACTGTACCCTGAATTCTCTAGTATCAAAAGTGCAAACTTACTAATTTGTTGAAATAAAATACTTACCGGTCCTAAACTCCTGATATCTTCCAGTTCTTTTTCCCAAAAAATGTCTAATATTTCTTGGGCTTCACTGGCTTGTTGTGAAGTGTTGCTTGATTGACTGAAAGTTTCTGGTTGAGCCATATTGATAACACTAACTCAAAAATAACTCTGAAATAATAAAAATAAACAAATATAAAGGGTGAAAATCAGAATAGATATATTTTTTCAAAATAGTTTAGTAAGTATGGAATTGTTTATATGGAAAACCAATTATAGATTTTTATTTTCAATTTACAAATTTCAGCTTTTTCTACTCCTCCCCACCATTTAATGAAATATTTTTAAGATAAGGAAAGAAAAATGAATTAAAATATTAACATTTCGTATAATTCATTTTTTTTTTTTTTTTTTTAAATCTGAAATGGTAAGATCATGATATTACACTTTTATTTATTAGTGCTAATTTTATAAAATGACCAGCTACGGAGTAAACAGCTTAGTGACCAGGGAGCTCGCGCAAAAAGCTTCTCATAATATTTATAGTCACTAGTTGTATTGGTGCCTCTGTAAGTCTCAGTATCCACACCACATACATACAAGTACACCAGATACCACACAGGCTAAAATAACATGTAAACAAAGGAATTATAAATTATGCATTGCAGGGGGAGGGGGGGAGATAATGCATTAAAAAAATAAAAGTTTCACTGGCAATTTTTTTTTTTAATTAAGGGATTTTGAAGCCGCTGTTTTTCCCCGTCATGATGTAATGTTGGAGGATTGATCTCAAAAAGACGTGCTTCTGTGGAAGCTAAACTAAAACCAAAGTAATTTGCAAGATGATGTTTCTAAAACTTTTTAATTAATGATAATCCTGTCTTGTATATATGTACATAAAGCAACAATAATATATATAAAATGATATTTTATTTCTTTCTTGATAATTAAAATCATCATTTGAAATATTAAGAAGTGTTGCTTTTTTTACAAGATGTTTAATTGCGTTTAATTAAATAATGATGACTCCTACATATGCATATGTGCATTTTGTTTAGCATAATTCAAAAATAGTTAGCTGTATGTTGAACTTTTGTATTTGGGATTGTTATAACACTTACCTAATTCTGTCAACTTCACTTTAGATCTTGTTTTAGAAATCTAACTCAAAAATGATCAGCTACAGAAGGTTGAAATAATAGTATTTTGGACTAGTATGATATTTGACATTTATTGAGACTTACAGTTACAATGACTTTCGTCTCGAATGATCCATATTACAGAAAAACACAGAAACAAGAGCACAATATTTTGAAGACATAGGACAATGTGAGGACAACACAAACATCCATGCCCGCGCCAGGATTCAAACCTGGGACCAGCAGATTCAGAAGGCAGCATCCTACCGACTGAACCACCTGGCCAGTTAGTATGATACACTATTTGTGCATTTTTCTTTTTGGTTAATCACTTGAGTTGAGTAAAATGAAGAACTAATGCACTTAATAAAATAAAGCAGGTGAATTTTGAGATTTTTTTTTATGATAGATATATAAAGAAAAAATATGAAGATAAAAAATATTTAAACGGATATATATATTTATATGCTTTCAAATATATTTCAATGATGCTTAGACTTCAATTATATGTACATTTGTAAAAATAAATATTGAAAGTGTTTCATATGTGCGATTACCTTCATGTCAGTTTTGACATTTAGGCAAAAAAACCAAAAACCCAATGTTACAAAATAAACTTTTTTCTTCTTATAATTTTGTAAGTGAATTTTAAATAGTGGATAGGTTATTTATAAATTTTTATTATCATAAGTGAAAATTTGAATCATTGATTAATAGATTATTTTTGTTAAAATTTTACAGAACAAAATCACAAGTAGCAAGTGTTCTGCAGTAGAATTTTTTAAGAACGAATATATGATGGGGAACTGAGCAGAGTACACTCATGTCAACATTAGTTTTTTAGCTATTTACACTTTCTCTTAATTATTTATTTATTTTTCAAGAGATTACAATGATAAAACTGGGCTACATTATACAAATTAGTGTGTCTATTGGTTTTATTTGAGTTTTCAGGAATAGCCAGATTTAACAACTTTCTACTTTAGGTATTTTTCAATATAAAAGAATACGTGTATGAAATGGAAAAATGCATAAAAAATATGATACCATTTTGAACCCTCTACTCCCATAAATTAATATGTTAAAAGTATACCACAAATTTCATGTTTGTCTATTAATATATAGATTATAGTGTATCTTTCATTGTAAGTAGATTTTCATCACATTTGTAATGCAATAAAAATCTTGATTATCGAAAGTAATTGGGACCAACCATCCTCTGGAAAATCGAAATTTTCAGATAATCGAGAGTGCTTCAATTTTAAGATTAAGGACAAACCCTAAAGCAGAATTATATTATGTTCTGTTTTGCAACATGATTTCTAACAGTTGTAAATATTCTGCAAGCATATTTTTTCTAAATTTGTCAGACCACAGTTAAAATGCCAAACAAACATAAAAATAATATTTAGTAAAATGCTTATTACAAATTTATACAATAAAACGTAAAAAAATTTAATAACTTAAAACTGAGGCATATACTCATAATTTACAATTCTGTCAACAATTTTAAACGATGAGAGCCAAATGCATTGACATATGCTAGGATTGCAACATAATCTTTCAACAGTTTCCTTCCAGGAACAGAAGCTCCATTTTTTTGCAGCTAATGTTTTCACTTTTCACCTGAAATGTTTTCTAATATAAGCCTGTTTTATGACAGTTATAAATTTGATTCATTGTCAGCTCTTTTTCAACAATTAAATTTCCTAGCTCTTAAATAAATGAGCTTGCTGCTGCTGCTGTATTCAATGATAATTTCTCACCTTCAATACTGTGTTCCCCAGTGGCAGCTTGTGCAAATTTTCACAGGTGGGATCGTATGATGCGAAATTTAACTTTAATACTATTCATTATTCAAACATGCAAACAAACATTAATAAAATGGGATGTAAAACGAAATTTCGTTTTTTTTTTTTTTTTTTTTTTTATGATGGTGTGGTGAATCTTAAATTCAACACTATGGAAAACATTGCATAAAATTATCTCAAAAATTAAAGTTTTATAAATACAATTGCAAAATTCTGCAATGTTCTGATCAATGGAATATCAAAATTTAAATATCTGGAAGCTAGTAGACAGAAATTGCCAAGCTCGATACCAGATCGCTTTCGTTGACATATACATTTGGAGTTTACTGTAGTTTTCTCCAAAACTTGAATAAAAAGGCCTATGTAACACTTAGAAAGACTCTCTACAGAGTACACCACTCAGGTCTAGGACCCTCTTTTAGTCAACTGGCTTTAACCCTAACACTACACACCATTAAAATTTAAATTCAAATGTCTCAGAGTGTAATATTATTTAGCTTATGCTAATTATATCCCTAAATCTTTTAATTATAGAATTTCAAGTGTAATATTCATGTTTCTTATCTTAAAAAATAAATAAACCTTAACCAATCTGTAAGAAGTTATATTGGAATTTAGAAAGTCATGATTAATATAATGTGGATACATATTAAAAAAGAAAAAAAAAAAAAACACCATGTTTCTCACTTTAAAAGCTTAATTTTAGATAATTTAAATTAACTTTCAATAAATAAAGAAAGAAGACGGGTTATCATCTTTAAAAAAAAAAAAAAAAGAAAAAGAAAGAAAGAAAAGAAAAGAAGAAAAGAAAGAAAAAAGAAACATTGCGGATGTTTCTATTAAATCGCATTCAAAAGAAAAATCATTTAATAATAATAATAAATCATAATTTCATACAGATATTTAATCCATTAATTATTTATCTAAAAATTTTACAATTTATTCACATAAAAGTTTTAATACACTATTCTGAAGGGGGGGGGGGGGATCGCATATTCTTTTTTTTTTTTCCCTCATTTAAATTCAAAATACTTTAGTTAAAGAGGTCTTACATTCTTATACAGGCTTTTATCTCAAAGGCTAGTCTAGGAAATATTTTTGACTATTACCAGATTTCTTTTTTTAAACACTAAAATTTTAAAACGTCATATATAACTCTAAAAAGTTCACCGAAAAATCAATAAGGAAAAAAAAAACATAATGCAGAAGTCGCCAAATTTTATCCATGAATTGCATGGTTAAGAAATTTTAAAGGAGACATTTTTTTCCCTATAGTTTTGTTCAAAAGTGTAAACGGCCCCATTCTCAAAGATAAGGAAGGAAAATAGTAGTTGGTCAGTCATTAGTGATTTGTGACAGTTGAAAAAAATATATTGACAAATAAATTATAATGAAAGAAGGTTAAGAAAAAAGTTAGATAGACTTGTTATTTTCTATATATATTTTTGAACATTTATAAAAAAAAACAAAATAATTATTATTATTTTAATCGAGAAAAAAATTAGGTGGGGCAGTGCCCCGCTGACCCTCAATTACGAACCGTCACTGGTGTTCCCAAATTCCATGACAATGCTTGAAATTTTCCAGCCATGCAGTATTGTCTTTAAAATTATCAGAACCACCAAGTTTTGAATTTAAAATGAAAGTTTTTTCTTGAATTATAGAAAGCAGCACAACTTTGCATTGTTTATAGAAAAAACGAACAAAACACAATCCAAATTTATATCATGTTGCAATTTCAGCATTTTACGACACTTCATGGAGTTTCCATTATCTATTTATGCATAAAACTTTGTTTTTGCAACATTTCTATACATATCGCTAACACTAACCATTGCATTACCAAAGCTGTATTCTTGAGCTAATTTCTTTCCTCACACCCGATTCTAAACGATTTATGATTTAAATTTTTTCTTCTATGCTTAAAATAAAGAGCGTTTTTTTTTTTTTTTTTTTGTAGACATTAAAAATGATAACTTTCAGTAAAAATCTTGTACTGATTCTTGAATGAATATCTTCAACAATTAACTTTTGTATGCATTGCTGAATAATACCATTCAGAAGTAGAACAATTGTTCTTTTTCTAGTGCTTACTCCCCGACAATACACTTATAATATTTCGGTGAACAAAACAGTTGCTAGACCACATTTCAGTTCTCGCCCCCCCCTACTTGCATTCTAGTCCACACCGCAGTTTACTTGAGCTCAAGTTAAACTTTAAAAAATTCTAAACAAGGGGATCCAAAATATTTATCTGTACTCACGGCTTGGAAAATACTGCTTGCATACAAGGAATGTGATAGGACTGGGCGTTATATCGATGTAAAATCAAATATCAATTTAACGCTAATGTTGTTTATTCGATTTAAATATTTCATCTTCCGTGAAATATCAATGCAGAAACATAAAAAAACGCGAACTTCTGATGCCAGGCTAAACCGATTCAATAATGCTGGAATAATGCCAGATGGATATTCATTCAGTCGGATACCGGTTTAGTGTAAAGCATGCGCAGTCATAAACAGAAAATCATGAAAATCTTTACTCAATCAAACTGCAAAGAATCAAGAGAGTAGCCGTTTTGATTTATAGTCCATTTCCTCATCATAGGCACTTCAAGGCCACGGAATTCAGAGAGGGAGATCAAGTGAATGGGATCACACGCTCAATTCCATCCAGTGAGATATCGTTGTCACCTAGCAACAGACGGGGAAAGTGAAATCACAGTTCATCCGCGCGTGGCCTTGAGGCGACTCCGTAAAGGAAATAGAGTATGGTGTTGCACAAGCGTACTGGGAAGAGAATATCGGCTTAAGATCCGATCCGAGGAAGCATATTCTTTCAAATGGATTACGGTTTTAGGAACGCATGCATAGTATCGAAATGAAAACCGAGAAATGAGACCTATTCATTCATTCATTCGAAATTCGTTTCATTACTGGAGATTTAATTTATCAATATTAGTATTTCCTTCGGCTATTTTTATTATAGTTCCTGTTCCTATAATTAAAAAATAAGATACTCCAGTTTCTGTTTATTAGATAAGTGAATAATTAACTATTCTTTATTAATATTTCCTGTCATTAATAATATTCTTTCATTAAATTTATTAATTTCAGTAAAGACTATGACATTGTCATATTGTCAAAAATAAATTAATTCATTTATTCTAACATTTAATTATCTGATTTCTATTTATTTTGAAATCAATTACTTAACAGTATATAGTATGGGTATTGAAAAATAATTTTGAATACGGTAAAAGTTAAAAGTTGATGCTTTTTTTGTTTTGTCTTCAAGTGTACCAAACTGTTTTTTCCTTCTATTACTAAGTTTTTTTCTTACACTAAGCCAATTATTAGTCTTTTTGTAATTTGTCTTGATGTAATTTAATCTAACATAAGTAAAAATTTTAAACTTCAAAAAAAAAAGAAAATCTCGTGAATTTTGAAAGAAATTGTATTTTAGAAAATTTTAATTAAGATTTACATTTTTTAGGAGATTCAAAGCACTATAGAAATTTAATATCTTGTGTGAAGCCATTTTGTAATTCATTTGCATGCAAGTGGAAAATGTAAATATTTTAATGCATTAAAAAGTAATAAGAAATAATAAAATTCTGAATTTATCAATTAGTTAAAAATTAAATAAATAAATTGGGGTGCTTCATATGTTCTAAAGGTTACTCACGAACTGTCACGTCACGAGTCAATGGGAAATATTTCTGTGACAAAAATAATAATTTCGAGGAAAAAATTTAATTTTGTCAAACTAATATAATTTTTTTTTATGGTTCATTGTTGATTTTCATGTTTTTGCGTTCTTCTGTAGGTATTCATTACAAGAAAGTACTTGTAAAAATTTTTATCTTCTGGTTTTCAATGAATTTACACGTTTCGAGAAGTCTAAAGAATGTTTTGACCATTTTTAGAAATTATCCATATGCTTGTGTGAAAAAAAAAATTCCAATGAATTTAGCGCGAAAAATAATGCACAGAATTTCCTAAAAAGTTTTACATACTTGCACCTTGATATAAATTAGCGCTTATTCGTATTTTGTACACATCAGTACACAAATGACACTGTCGTCCTGTTTTAGAACATAAGGATATAATAAAGACTTTCCAGTATATGATAAATTTTTCTATAAATGTACAAAATAACAGTAAGGAATATTGTGAAACTAAAAAACAATTTTCTGTAATAGTAATAGTCAACTAGGATAAAATTCTTGAATGTTTGAGAAGATGACTCGAGAAGGATTTATTTAACAAAGCAGTATAAAGAGTACTTATATATATATATATATATATATGTAGGCATTATTGCTAGCGCTCGAATACTTTTGCTGCCAACTGCATATGGAGTAAAATTATAAGCAATATCATAAAATGGTTCAACCTTTTTTTTAAAGTTTTCTACTTCTTGCGATTGAATTTAAATTGTGCCAAAATTTGGAGCTACCATACATCCACTTACAAGGGAAGTATGAATCAGTAAATTCACTATTGAAATTAAACTAAGATTAAATTAAAGAGTGTTTTCGAAAACATAGGATAAAGGGCAAATTTTGTACAACAACTCACCCATAGGCCAAGATAAAACCCTAGAAAATTTAATCCCTTTTATCAAAATGCTCGAAACTGAATTAGTGGGCAAAAAAGCATGGTACAGTACCAAATTGTTTGATTTGAGACAAGAAGGTTTTCAGTTCAATCCCTGTCTCGGTCGAATTTTTTTTGTCCTTACGTGTAGGGACTAATCCCTACAGTTGGTAACGCTACATTAAATCGATATATCCTTATATCGGTATTTAAAATGAACGATATATCGATTTAAGAATTGTCAACATCGCCCAGCACTAGTGCCCACTAAAGTCAGTCCCAACTTTGGTTGCAGCTATAGTCATAATAGTATGCCCAGTGGCAAAAACACTGCGACAGTCGCGGACACAGAAAAAATGCTTGCAGACAGTTTTTGTCTGCAGTCATAAAACATTGTCTGCAATTTATGGATATTTTTTACCCGCAACAATGCACTACCGATGTATGATGTCTTAAACGCTCTCTGGTAGGAACTCTACAGCCCCCATATGGTGCTTAGTCTTGGTAGGAACACACAAAACAGTGCTTAACAATGGTGACCTAGAGAGCCTAGATCTCCCTTGATAGGCAGCGTTATGCGTGTATTCTTTTCTCCTGTTACCTGTTACTGAGATTCTACAGGAATGTAGAAAAGTGCTAATTTCATTTAAAACTGCCCCACTTCAAAATTCCCTTATAAAAATATCTGCATCAAACTAAAACTTTTATTATTTATATTGTGTTGTGTCAAACATTGCTATAAAGATTTAATTGAATGAGTTCAACTTATTATTTTGTAATTGTTTATACTATATCTGTAGTAAAATTGTATTTGTGTATCGTTGCACGAGATCACCACTGTTGTTAACCCCCCCCCCTCCTCAAGATCGCTGCTATCAGCTTTCTTGAGTGTAAGCCATTTTCACCCCTGATTACACGTAAGTTTCGCAGACAGATTATGAAATTTTAAAAGCCTGTCGCAGACAGCTACAAAACTTTCTGCCACTGGGATAGTATTTAGGTATAGTAAAGTAGACATGTACCACAAGATGCAACTGCTTACAGCAGCACTTGGTGGAAAACAGGAGTTAGCATTCCTATCCCAAAAACAGTACAAGATAGGAGACAAAAAGTGAATTACAAAGTTGTAGAACATCACCGATTAAGTACGAAAAGACACTTTTGTAGAAATTAATGCTAAAAATAGAATGCTTAAAACGTGCATTTGTTTGTTTACCATTTCCTTATTCTATGACGTGCTGAAACAATCTCCGAAAGAAAAAGATAGGTATCCATCACAAAATACCTTTATTTTCGATGTTACACTTCTGTCTGTCAGCTGCAATGCACATTTCTACCTTTGAACTTTACACTGCACACATTGTATCACAGCGGGTGACATGTATGCTATGTAAATTTTAAAGTACGGTCACATCAATTAGCGTATAGTCGCTTTTCTATACATACACACTACTTTTATTATTATAGTTGCAGCTGTTAAAAATTTAAAAGGGTGGGAAAGGTATTTAGTGTGGTCCTTTGCAGGGTCTGCCTGTTTTCATGTCCTTTGTCCACATCTAACTTTTTAACGGAACTCTGATTTTTATAACCTTTTTTGTTGGAAGAAGCTTGAACTCACAAAAAATCCTTTATAAAATCATTAGAATTTAAACAAAAAATGTTTATCTATCTGTTTTCAAATGTTTTTTTGGCTGTCTTTGGTTTGTCCACCTATAACTCTTTAACGGAAGCTCCAATTTTTATACATTTGCTGTTGGAAAATTCTTAGCCTATAAAAGTTTTTGACTTTTGTGTAGCTTTTGACTTTTGGAAGAACTTCGAGGCATTTTTATGAATATAGGAGGCTTGTCAGTACAGTTTCATGCATACACAATAAATAAATAGGCCTCTTTCACAAAATTCAGGGTTGGCAGGTTTTTGACACGTGACAGTTTTTGACGGTTTAAACCATGGTTAAAACCGTCATGTCAAAAACCACCTTGTCAAAAATGTCAAAAACCTTTATAATTTAATTGTCGTATGAAAAATTAGCTTAATAAAATATAGTTCATAAGGATTTTTTGAAAAGTAAATAGAATGATGTTCTTTGAAAAACACATTGTTACAACATTTTGATTAATATAAAAAACAAAACTTTAGGCTTTTAAAATTTTACTATGAATTATTTCTATGTTCATTCAAAATATGCTGTGATACTTTTATATATTATTATGAAATTTATTTATAACTATGCTTGATATAGCACATGTTAAACTTAGTTATGCGATACTTTAAAAATATAGTTGTTTTCAATAAGATATTATTTATCAGTATGGTTTAAAAGGTAAACATAATACATATTAATGTTCTTGGAGAAACATTATTATAACATTTTGATTAATATAAAAACAAAACTTTAGGCTTCTAAAAATTTATGATTCATATATCATTGATAGATCATTTTGATTGACAAATCATTTTATTTGCAATACAACATTGTATAGTTCAATTTTTTTAGTATTATGTATTTAACCAGTAAAATAAAAATGCATAGCCTAATATTTTGTATTTAAATATTTTATAGAAAAATATAACTTTTTTTTTTTCTTAATGACTGCTGATATTGCAAGTTTTTAAGAAAAAGTAATAATTCTGAATGTTAAAAAAGCTTTAATTGTGTCTGAAATTCATATAATTACCGTGAAACACGAGAAATATGAATGCTTTCTGGACATGTATAAATTGTAATAAATGTAATATTTACCCCGTACAGATTTTTAAAAAAATTATTAGTCTAAGCTGTAGGGCCCACCAGCAGCCAAGTGGTACTACGCTCAAAGCTGGTAAACGTGAGGTGTAGGGTTTGATCCCAGGGTGCACTTGTTGGCCTAGCCATTCACAGTTTTTCATGTTTTTCTCCGATACTTGTATAAATACAGACTAGGACCCTGTACACAGACCCACACGGAGGGCAATACCCCTTAGGCCTAAGATACTAGAATAGTCAATCATCCTTACGCCCAAAACACCGAACACCAATAGTCGAAGCTATAAACAAAATTTCTATGGTGTGTGTTAGTTTGTTAGTCTGTGTACATGATATCTCAAGAACAAATTGTCACAGATAAGTCAGATCAGTTTTAAAATATTATTTTTGACACTGGCAAGAACCCTATTCATTTGCAACATTCGAATTAAAAAACTTTGTAAGTTATTAAAAATTTATGCTTTTCTTAACATGGGTGAATAGGGCAAAATTTTACTTAAACATGTATTAAATGGAAAATTTTTACTGAAAAAATATAAAACCAGTTTTAAAATATGAGTTTTGATGTCGGAATGAACATCAGTAACTAGAAACATTCTACTTTGAAAATTTCTCAAGTTACTGGAAATTTACGAAATTCTTAGCATGGCAGTATACGGCAAAATTTCACATAAATGTCAATTTTGAGGAACATTTTCATCGTAAAGATGTCAGACCACCTTTGAAATATTATTTAGGGTACTGGCATGAATATCACAGAGTATAAAATTTTCAATTTAAAAAATTCGTAAATTATTTGGAATTTACGATTTACTTAAAAAGGCAGAATAGGGCAAAATTGAGCATAAATGTCCATTTTGAGGTTCATAAATATATCAGAGAACTTCAAAATAACATTTATGATACTTGTTTGAACATAATTGACTACAAATATTGTAATAGGAAAATTTCGATAGTTATTCGAAATTTAAGATTTTATCAACATAGCAAAATTGGGCGATATTCCATATAAATATGCATTTTGAGGATTGTTGCATTGGAAATAGTAGCATGAAAACGAAACTACGAAATTGATCCTAATAAAATAAATTAATAGATATAAAGAGGTTATAATTATAAGATAAATATATCAAAGTGAACGGTGGATAGCCTATTAGGTGGAGATTTCATTCTGTCTCTGTGTCAAGTGTTTGTCAGATTCATTTCTCTTAACATGATAATCATGTTAAGAGAATGTCCTGTACTAGAAATTTATGAGAACATATATATATGATGGGGAACTGAGCAGAGTCCACTTATGCTAACTAGTTTTAATTATAAAAATAAGTTGCACTGCTTTATCCTTTTTTTTTTTTTATTATTATTCTTTAAGTTTTTTAATAGTTGAAACGGTTATAGAAGAAAATTTTATTTTATTAGATTTATAATTATGTTGGTACTAAAATTAAAATAAAATTATTGTAAAGTTTTAAAACTAAACAATTTAATTAGTTAAATATTGATTCTGGACAACATTTATGTCCGCTGTTAAAAAAAAAAGTATCGTTCGGTTTTACAGGAAAAAAGAAAATTGAACCAATTATAGAAGATAAACTTGCTTTTATTATATTTATAACTGTAGTTACTTTTTATGTTTAATACTATTTTCTAGAAAATAAAAATAAGAGTTTTTTTCTTTAAAGGTAAGGTGTTTTCTATACTTTATAGATGAGATTTGTAAATTATAAATATTTTTTAACAAAAACCCGCTTATTTGCAAAAACCCAGTGGGTTTTTGTTGGTGGGCCCGCCCAGAAAAACCCGGGCGGGTTTTTCTGGGCTGGGCCCACTTTGCCAACCCTGGAAATAAATGCCCTTTTATCTATAATACAGGATGTTTTTATATTATTCTTTACTTATTAAATACTATAATATAACAAAATTTTAATTTCACTTTTTTTTTAATGACAATATTAACACAAATTAACATATACATATGTTAAATGCATATTAAAATATAAAAGTGAGGAACCCAATTTTATATTTTATTAAATGTAAAACCTCCCATTCTGACAGTTATTCTATATAATTTTTAATATCAAGTTAATACAGTTTTATTGAAACAATAATATAAGCATTAATTAAAAATACTGAAAACATGGAAAAACAAAAAAGGTCATTTTCATAAAAAAAAAAACCTCTTGTGAATGGATTTTTATTAATTTCAATTTTCTGAAGGGGCAGCAAACGGGTCTGAATTTTTCATGGATCAACCCCTGCATAAAATAGCAATAAACTAGATAGTACTTTCGTATTAACTGCATGAGCATGCCATAAGTTTAGGTTAATAAATAATGCCACAACAGAAGATTGCCTCACGCCAAACACTGGACTGTAATTTTAAAGAAAAGCTTCCAAACTAATTTAATTATGCTGATCTCATTTCAGATCATAAAGGCAATTAATTACTAACATGTAGTTAATAAAAAATGCCAACTAAATAACAAAGGATTATATCATTTAAAATAAAGTGAAAAGCAACTAATTTTTCTTAATTATTTTTTTACCAATTATATGGCTATTCATTAAAATTTCCTGAAAAGTAAAAATTTAAAAGAATGAGGCAAAAAGTGAAATTGATTGGAGTTTATATTTCGAAACAATGATATACAACAAAAAAAGAAAACAATGGACTGAATTAAGATTTTACACATACTTTTATGAAAATCTGTTAAACATGTAATCGTTAAGGCACAAGAATGATTTAGACTGTTACAATCAGTATCACTGCTTACTTGTAAGAACATATATGAATGGAATAAAAGCTTCTTTATTGCACAACATACAGGCTTATCACATACTTTTCCTTCCATTTTTTTCAGCATATAAACAACGAAAATGTTTTGCACCATAATAAATAAATATACTTCTAAACAACATTAATCCTTTGTTTTAGCTTGCAAAGGAGTAGAAATTATTAGTTTAAAAAATTATCAACCAAATAAAAAATTATATAAAACAAAATTTGAAAATACAAGACACTGAGTTAATAAAAAAAGAAATCTTTTTTAAATAGAAGTATTTCAGTGAACTATGATGAAACTCAGAATATATATATATATATAAATATATATAAACTTAAGCACTTAACAAAACATTTGAAATTGTAAAAAACAAACAAAAATTGCGAGCTGGTTTCACCATTTTGCTCTGGCACAAGTGTAAAAGGTTCCTTAACCTTTGACTTAAACGCAAACAACTTATTTTAATTTTGTGCATACAAAACAAGCTCTTAGTCAGAATTAACATTCTTCAGAATAACAGTGTCATATATATTGTAAAAACCCCCACAGATAAATTTGCCTTTGCAAAATCTTTTTTTAAGTAGCAATAACATTTTGATTTCATCAAAGCTCATTCAATTGCTTTCCTCTAAATTCATTATATCAACTCGAGGTTGGTAATAAAGCATTAATGGTGGATCTTTAAAGCGCCACCGAGTCACATAAATGAATTTCAAAGTATGATCTTTACCCAGTATTTCGTCATTACACAGAATGTCAACAGACCAATATTTCTCTAGATCACAGAAAAGTTTCTTAGCAACTAATTTTTTAACATGAGTTATTGTAGTTCGTGAAGAACAACAGATATACTTGCGAGTCAACTGCTCTAGTTCTTTAGTCTTTGCTTCTAATTGAATACACACACGATCTTCCGTGATAGCATCAACAGTTTTTGCTTGATAATCGTCTGAATGTTTGGATTTCTGTGCATTAGTTTTGGGAAAGGGAATTCCTCGTAATTGGCAAAATATTTTCTCGCGATGTTCTTCTTGACGTTGCAAGTTTGGCACTAGTTTATATACAATATCTTGCATTGTCCTATCGGGCTTAATTCCCTGCAATGGGTTACTCCGGTGAATAACAACATCACACATAGGGCAGTTTTTTCCATCTTCGAATTCAAGACGTTTTACAATGCAACTTTTACAAAATGTATGCAAGCATTCCGTAATTGCAGTAGCATCAACTAAATAACCCTTGCATATGAAGCAGGAAATGTAAGGGTTCAGTTCACTCAGTGAAATTCGAGTATCCATTGCAAATGTCTCAACAGCACTAATACAAAATCAATGTGAAACTACGAATTATTAGAGAGAAGTGATTACTAGATACTATGATACTACCATATCATCAAGATTTCATGCATTAAAAAAAAAATTCCAAAGTCGGTCAACCATTTTCACGTAGCTTGAGAATCATACTATTAATCAATCCATTGTTAATTTCAACAAGCTGATATAGTTACACAATACGAAACAGAGCTTTGTACATTAATACACATATACACAGACTGGATAAAATAATGGAAAATTAACTGCAATTGATGCAATCATTTCTATAAACAACACGAAAACGAAAGCCAATCAGACACATCAGACAACACATTTGACAATGACGACGCAGAAGTAAATTTTCTAGCAATGGACGCCAACGGGATTGGATATTTCTGACCAACGAATGGCGAGAGTCTCCCAATTCAACCAATGACCGTTTAATCAGACAAATGCCGCTTAATAACAAATCATGTTAAGAAAGCGTGCAGTAAATCATCCTAAATTACATAAAATGAAAATTAATAATAACTTACTTGCAATTTAGGAGCTTCTTTCATCAAAGTGCACTAGCCGAACGCTTAACACAAGCCACCATAACCATTTACAATATCAAACATGGCAAATATGCTGCTTCTCTCTTCTCTTCTCATTTCAATAAAGCGAGGAAAGGAACTTGAACAACTTGTTGCAGCGCCATCTTGTGATAAAAATCAATATTATAATCTACTTTATTATTTTTATTTTTATCTAAAATGACTCCTAACCCAACATGACATTCCAAATGCCCACTTTTTTTCTTTCTTTTTTGAGTTTATATTAATTTTATGAAGACTTTTCACAATTTTTAATTCAAGTATTTTGTAACAATATTTTTTACTTGTTAGAATAAAACTAAAAACTGAATTTAGTAAATTGAATTAATCGAAGCCCTTCAATTTTTATTTTTTCGACTGACTAATTTTATAAGAGCTTCAAAATTATTTAATTTATTTATTGTAAGTTAAATATTTTTACTTTCTTCTATATTCAAAAAAAAAAAAAAAAAAAAAAATGAATGCGTAAAAGTTTTTGACTTTTAGTTTTCCATGAATATACACGTTTTGAGAAGTCCTGAATGCGATTTAACCAGATGAATTTAACTAGATTTTAAAATGTCCGTCTGTCTGTGTATGTGATCAAAATTTACTATCAATTTTGATTGCAAATAACCCAATAAGTGGCGCTGTTTTGTTGCAATCTCTCTTATTTAAGGGAAGACTATATCTCAGCTTCTATTCTGTGCAATTTGACAAAATTTTATAGGTGAGAAAGAAGAAGGGCCATTATGGAAAACAACTTTTCTGATTTAAATTTGGATTTCGGTTTATATCTGGGTATTCTGCTATACTGCAATTTTTCCCTGTATGGAAAAGTTGTGTATAAATGCACTAAACGATATATGTTATGGCAAGTGACCTATTTACTAGTCTGGGGCCCCCGAGGCACTTACATCTTATGGAGCCCCCCATCATCAATTAAAAAAAATAAAAAAAAAACTCAAAATATATATGATAACACCAACCTACATATATATATACCTCCCCTCCCCCTACTTCTCAAATTCCTAGTAGTATGGCAGAATTAACGCCTTGAATCATGAAGTAAGACGCAAAAGAAAATTGCTACCAAAAGCCTTTTTTTTTTTTTTCAATTATTTTTTTTTAACTAACATAATTTTTTGAAATTGCTTTTATAGTTACAGCAAGAACGAAAATACACGCGATTTCGCACTGCTTATCAACACTTTCCAACTGTACGTACGTACTCGCTGCATCGTTATTTAAACTTCAATGCAGCGGACAGATCAGATGGAAGGACAGAAAGGCAGATAGATAGACTAATTGAATTAATAATCACATTTAAACATTGTTTGAATCAGTTAAACTGCTTAACAAAAAAGGAAATTCAATATTGCAATTTCAATATTTCCAATTCTAGCTTTTAATGTATCTGAATATTTTAGTACAGTCCCGAAAATCTGTACGCAAACATACCCTGTAATATACATTTTTTTAAAAAGAATATTAACAATCGATGTCAATTTCATTATGATTTTTGCAATTGGCACATTGGCAGTTATTTAAATATGATTAATGAAAAAGCCTCTCATAAAAACCAATTAATGGGCTTTCTTTTGGGTACCTCTGTACACAAACCATTTGTGCTAATTGTGTCATTTTCAATAGGAAACATTCCATAGCAAATTTGATTAACGTATCGATATCATATCATTTTGAAGATATTCTAAATATATTTACGAGTGCTAGAAGCGGACAAACGGACAGACAGACAGAGTAATTCAAATCCCTCTTAAATATTTTAGAAAGTGTTAAAAATGCTTAACAATAATGAAAATGCAATTCCAACAATTTCCAATTATGGCCCTTAATGTATATGAATATTTTTGAGTGATTCTGTAAATGTTCATGTTATTATGCAGTATACTAGAGAAAGCATATTTTTGTTTATAAAAATAATAAATGTCAATTTCATTAAGATTTGTGCTATTAAAATATGGTTTGTAATAATCTCTCTCATAGAACACAATGCTTTGGAATACTTTTGGGTATTTCTCAATCCTGTACACAAACCATCGGTAGTATGGTATTTACTCCATTTTCAATAGGAAACATCACGTAGTGAACTTGAATAACATAAGTTCGTTT
This sequence comes from Salticus scenicus, assembly GCA_963930645.1. NCBI lineage: Eukaryota > Metazoa > Arthropoda > Arachnida > Araneae > Salticidae > Salticus > Salticus scenicus. The sequence goes on from OZ005656.1 coordinate 247,382,010, forward strand.
CAAGGTGTTAGGTGTTTGGGAGTAAGGCCGATTGACTACTCTAGGGTCTTAGGCCTGAGGGGGGTGTCCTCCGTGGGAGTCTTTCTAAGGGGACCTAGCCCGTATTTACGTAAGTTTCGGAGAAAACTACGGGAAACTCCGAACAGCTAGGCCGACGAGCGCGACGTGGGATCGAACCCGGCACCTCACGTCTACCAGCTTTGAGCGCAGAACTGCTCGGCCGCTGGTGGACCAGTTTCAAGAAATTCCTATTCCATGAATATTTACGGGAGTTAGAGCGCAGACAGACAGACAAACCAAAATCATAAACACTTTTCAACTTTGTTGGTATGTGTTAAAAAGGGTTGGTGTAGATTTTTTGTTTGAGGTCCAATTAACTGAAAAAGAAAAAAAATAAATAAATAAGTATATAAATAAAGAGAAGTGCGTGTGTTTGTGTGTCTGCACTCTGATGCTCAAACTACTGATCGCAGAGCTATAAAATTTGACATATGGGTACCTTGGACCCTGCAGACGTGCACTCATCGAGATTCTTTCAAATTTTTTTTTTTTTTTTTTTTTTTTTTTTTTAATTATTATTATTATTACGTATTATTCGATTTTATCCATTGACTTTTCTATTTCATTTTCTAAAATTTATTCTTTCATTTCAATCGTCTGTGTATCTTAGCAACGGCTAATACACTTTTTATTTTTTATTTATTTAATTCATTAATTTCATTACAAAGCAAAATCTTTTTGTTTTCTTTTAAAATTTATTATATTTATTGAAATCAAATTATAAAACAGTATAAAAAATTAAATACATTAAATTTTAAATTAAAAAAAAAAAAAAAAAAAAAAAAAAAACTATTTATTACACTTGTGCTTTGTATAATTTATATAATATAACAACTTTTTATTTTTCATTTATATAATTAGCAAAAGGGAATTTTTTTTTTTTAAGTTTATTGCATTTATCGGAAAAAATGGTAATATAGAGAACAAAGTATTAAACTTATTAAAATTTAAGTTTCATTAAAATTTATTAATTTTTTATTTATTTAATTCCTTTTAAAGGAAAATATACTTTTTCTTTTATTTATTTTATTGGTCGAAAATATATGGTAATACATTAAAGCACTGTCTATACGTCTTTCAAGGGACTGGCGTAAAAGGACGTATAAATGAAAAGACGTATAATCGAAATTTTAATAACACTTTGATTACTACAAATTTACTGACACTTAAGCAAAATTTATATGAAAATACTAATCAATACATTTCCTTAAGTTAGTAAATGTATATTATACTTTTTTTAAAGAAAATAATTAATTAAAAAAAAAAAAAAAGTATAAAAAGTGAGAAAAATCATACTATTAATGCATGACTGGGTACTTATTACATATATCATATATATATTGAGTATTCTGTTACATTTCTTAAGAACTATATGAACACACTTTGAATATTAATTATATATATTGCGTTTAATAAAGAAGCATCACAAAACTGGCGTTGTAAAAATTATTACTTACAAACTTTGAATAAACACCATAAAATGCAATAAACTCGCAACAATTGTTTCGGGTCGAAAAAACACATGACCCTTCATCAGGCGAACAAAGTAAGCACGAGTGCTGCAGTCAAAGCGGCAACGACTGCAGCACTCGTGCTTACTTTGTTCGCCTGATGAAGGGTCATGTGTTTTTTCGACCCGAAACAATTGTTGCGAGTTTATTGCATTTTATGGTGTTTATTCAAAGTTTGTAAGTAATAATATATATTGCGTATTTTTAATAATAAGCATACAATTTATGTCCATACAGATAATTATTTAATAACAATAAAAATCTTTAATATTCGTCTGATTTGTTGCTTGTTTATGAGTATTAAAAATTCTACTGTAAATTCAATTGATTCTTTGATCAGTATTCTACGATCTTCCCTGTGTTCCTCCATTTAAGATACTTTCTAGGAAAAATCTATCTTATTTTTAGAATAATGGAAAATAATGACAGGTGGCGAAATTTTGCGAATCTTAGTGAAGTGGAAAAGTCGTATAACCGATATTAGCGGCGTATAAATGAAGAATTTTGACATTAAAATGAATAGGAACGAATCGGGACTTCACTAAAAAGGACGTATAAATGTAAAATACGTATAAACGGTGTTTTACTGGTGTAAAGAGCGAAGGCTGTAAAATACAGGGTTTAAACACTAAAATATTTAATAGGTGTTGAGTTACAGTCATCTTTAAAATCGTAGTTCTTGAATAATAGCAGCTTTACCTCACGTCGATAAATACCCAAATTGAAGTGCCCAGAAAAGACCTTTCTGTTGTAGGTCCGGTGCAGTGCGAGCGGGAAAAGAGCTGCCGTAGGCAGCGAGGTTTAGAGTGATTTCAACGTATTTATTATTATTATTTCAAGTTTTCATTTATAAAATGATATTAAAAAAAATATTGTTTCAATTCTTTTGAAAATTCATTTAATTCATTTAAATGTAGTGAACAGCGAAGCGGGCGTAGCCTGCCGCTTAATAAATATACATATTTATTTATTCATTTGCGAAATATTTTTAAATTTTTGAAGGGAAAAAGAGTGGGGGGGGGGGGGGAGAGAATCGTATTCAGCATAGAATAATCCTTTGGTTTTTAAATAATCATATGTATTTTCATTCAGAATAATATTTTATCTAAATTAATCCCAATTTTGTCTGTAATTTGTTACAATATACACTTGTTGAATAAATGGTTGATAAAATTTATGAAAAATAATATTGATTCAATTCTTTGGAAGTGGAATTTTTTGAAGGGGTTTGAAATAGGCCCATTTTATTTCTGGATCGAAACCTGATGAATTTCTGAGAATACATATATAATTTTAGCATTAAAAAAAAAAAAAATTAAAAAGTAATTTGCTTTTGTCCCTAAACAATTCTACTCGCTTTCGGTTTAAAAAAAATTTTTTTACAGAAATTTTCCAACAATTGGAAAATAAATAAACATAAACTTTTAAAAATTCCGTGCATTTTTTTAAACAATGCAAATTTACACAGAAAATACCCACTCAATAGTCGAAGGAGCTATCCTCTCCACGGAAGACCAAAATTGTGACGGCATATCTACAGATCACCCCTTAGGAGTGGATTTCAAACCGCCGACAGTTGCCCTTTTCATAGCTTTAGTGCAACGTTAAACCCATTCATCTTTAGGGAATCTTTTTAAAGGTGATTTATGCAGGAAAGTTTTCAAATGACAGAAATATTTTGAGATGCGATCTTTTAAGGAAGTTTTTGAAAAAGTATCTAAGATATATTTTGAAAGGGGGAGGGGGCTTTAATTGGGAGCCATGGGCACGTGCCAAAAATGCCCTGCCTTAAATTTATCCCTGGTTATGGGTATTATGATAATGAATACTGACTAAATTTTGGAAGTATATATCAGCCGACAGATGTCGGTGCTATGCACATGCTCCAATTTCCCCCAGGAACGGAAAGGCTATATTTCAGCTTATATAGCGTGTAAATGCACTAAACAACAATGTGAGTGAGCCATCATGAAAAATAATGCTGACTAAATTTAGATGCATATCGACCGACAGGAGGCACTACTATTACTCATCTTCTGCGATTTTTCATATGGCTACATCTTAGCATCTATTGATTAAAATTGCATAAGACTGTATTTGTAAAATCTTTATTATGAGAAGCTTATGTTCATTCAATATTTGTTCATATTAAACAATAAGTAGTACTGTTATATGGAATAATATTGAAGAAAGTTTTGTTATAACCTATAGCCACAACAAACTAGTTTATGCGGTCAATTCATAAGCTAAACTAGTATGCTGTGTCCACCACAAACTTTTTTTTTTATATCTATACCATTCTGCAAGTGAAAAATAACGCTACTTACTCATTAATAAGCAAAAAAACTTAATCAACATATCTTTTCATAAAAAAGGATTTTACAGGTACAATTTTATACAATGGACACTAAGATATAACCGTGCGGACAGTAGCAGAAAGTGAGTACAAGCAGCGTCATTTCTCGGCCGATGTACAACGAAATTAAATCAGCATAGTTTTTCATAATGGTTATTATCACATATCAAGTTTGATACACTTATACGCAATCAAAGCTGAGATACAGCTTCCCTAGAAACAGTAAAAATTTCAGCCTAGCAACACCTGCCTGCTAATATGAAGCCAAATTGAATCAGCATAGTTTTCCATTGTAGCCCTTAAACATATCAAGTGTAGCCTCCCAATAAATGAGGTAAAATTTCAGCATAATGACGCCACTTGTTGGACGATCTATATCCCAAAATGAAATCAACACCAATTTAAATTAAAATCCAACAGTGTATAGAGTTTTATTGAAGTTGAATCCTGTTTCCGTCCATTTGTTTGTGTGATACATATAGTCCATAAAATTTTAATAATACACAGACTGACATTTCTAAAAATGACCAATTCGTATTCAGGAAATCTCAAAACGTGTAAATACATTGAGAACCGGAAGCCGAAACATTTTCCGAATCGAATAGTTTCTTATTATGCATGCAAAAGAAAATAAAATGATAAAATAAAATAATTCAAAAACTCTTCAATTCAAATTCTGTTTCAAAAAATGTGCTGTCCAGTTGCAAAGTGAGCCACCTCCAAAGAGTAAAATTTTGAGAAAAAGCTGCTTTTTTTCCGCACTTAGCCAAAATAAGATAGGAAGCAAAATTCATTAATTTTACAATCATTAGGCAAGGATGTACCCATGGAGGGGGTCCATGGGGTCCGGACTCCTTCCGAAATAAAATGTAGTAATAAAAGTTAATTTAATAAATATGCTTTTCTGAAGTTAAAAATTGTTTTATATCATCCATAACTTTTAAAAGAAATATGTTCATGAATTAGTTCTTTAATCGTAACGATTGCTCGGATTTTAATTTTCTTCGGGGTAGGGGGGGGGGCTTCCACATTGGAGACATATGTAAAACCTATCGAGAAAACATGATTTTTTGTAGATATTTCTCATACATGAGAAACTCTTCAGTTACTTTTTCAAATTTTTAAATTCTATTTTAATAATTTATTGGAGATCTAACCCCGTCGGAAACTTTCTGTCAGCCCCACTGAATTAACAAATGACATATAACTATACATTGCGTGTTTATTCAATTCACATGCTTTCACTCCTTTTTCTTCTCAAAAGCCCTGATTTTTTTTTTTTTTTTTTTTTTACATTATATTCTTCAAGATGAGAACTTAGTGAAACGACCACCATTTCGAATGGTGTCTTCCCACTTGCGCGATATTTTTGCTAGTGTTCGGATACATTTGTTACCGACTGTACGTGGCAGGGACTGCCGCGGAACCGAGTTACGGACGTTTTCAGATTCACGCACAGCGAGATAGGGGTATCCAGTGATGCTTTTTTTTTCTTTTGTTTTTGTTTTTTACGTGCGTGGTAGTGATTGCCGCGGATTCAAGTTACGAACGTTCTCAGATTCATGCACAGCAAGGTAGGGGTGTCCAGAGATGTTTTTTTTTTTTTTTTTGGTTTTTACGTGCGTAGTAGTGATTGCCGCGAAACAGAGTTACGGGTGTTCTCAGATTTATGCACAGCGGGGTAGGGGTGTCCAGTGATGTTTTTTTTTTTTTTTTGGTTTTTACGTGCGTGGTAGTGATTGCCGCGGAACCCAGTTACGGGCGTTCTCAGATTCATGCACAACGCGGTAGGGGCGTCACGATGATGTTTTTTTTTTTTTTTTTGCTTTTACGTCCGTGGTAGAGATTGCCGCGGAACCGAGTTACGAGCGTTCTCAGATTATCAAGTCAAAAAGGAAGAAATCACATGCACGCCCGGTCCTGCAATTTGTGGTAGCGCAAGTGGGAATAATTCGTTCGAATACTATTTTAATACAAATTTATAAAAATACAAAATAAAAATAAATATTTATAAATATTTTGCCACAGTTTTGTCTTCGAAGCAAATTTTTTTCATAAATCTGTAAAATTTGCAGATAGTCAAATTTTTCAACACAATAATGTAATTTTTTTTCTACTTGCTGAAACAAGAATTTCTATCTTATTGTTCATATACCGCGCAGTCTATTATTATTTTTTTTAACTAATTATTATTTTTTACTTGTTTATTTATTTATTTTTTAAGATAGGTTTTTTTTTTTTTTTAATTTTAGCTTTAGCTATATTTTAGGGTTTTCTTGTTTATTCTCTTTATGCATTTATTGCAACAGGATGTGTAAAATTATAGTTCAATATATGATTAAAAAAATTTAAATGTTTATCACTCCTTTAATTGTTTTCTTTAACTTGCAACAATTAAAACAAGAGCGCAATCATGCAGTACCCGTTGATTATTAACTCTTTCCAAATATACGTTATTGTTGTATTGTATAAGGTATAACTTTTAATACTCTTTGCGTAATCACACAAACGGACAGACAATAGTTCTGAAAGGCATACAGATAGACTAATTGAATTCCTAATTATTCTTAAACATTGTTAAAAAGTGTTAAGAATGCTTAACACCAGTAGCGGCTCGTGAGATTCCTTTACAGGGGGGCTGCATAGCTGCATGTCTACGTAAGATTTGAGAAAAAAGCGAAAATGATTTTCTAAATAATCTGTTTTAATCGGGGTCTTCGGGTTTTATATGCGCAGACTGAGCAAGAAGCAGAGCAATACAGGATACAGCATAGATTTAAAATTTTATATTATTGGACATTCATTACAAAGAAAAAAAAAATAATCTGGATATTTTATTTTGTTAACTTTATTTAATTTCTTTTTGTGTCTCTGTACAAAAATGTATAAGTCCTGTACTCATCAAAATTATACAAATTGCGTGACGATTACCTGTAACCTACCTACCAATTTTTAGTTCAGTTGGATAAAACATTTAGGCGCAATCGCACTTCATAAATTTAAGTCCATTAATCAAAATGATAAGGAATTTTTCTTTGTGTCCTTGTAACAGATCTATAAGTCTCACATCCATCAAATTCTATACAGCTCGTTTGATGGTGACCTTTCACATACCTACTAGCTTTCAGTTCAATCGAACCAAGCATTTAGATGTTATGATATTCACTCACATATATACACTTACTCACACCATACATAACACTGTAAAAATAGCAAAAATGTGCTCAGGAGACCTCAAAACATTATAGTAATGTAATGCTCGTATCTTAAAAGTGCAATTATAATGATGCGTTTCATTAATTTATTTAGAACATCCTTTGAAATATCAATTAAAAGAGTTAACATTGACGTAAAATCTTGCACATCACATAGATTATGAAATGCTTGTCTAACATTACGAATATTTTATTGTTATTATTTTTTTTAATGAACTTTACACACATGTACAGTAAACTAAAATTTCATTTAAATATGAAACCTTTGTATAATTAAAAATGAATTTCCAAAATTTGCTGCACATCTTCTGTATTGCCGTGCATAAAAAAAAAAAAAAAAAAAAAAAAAATCTATAAATGTTAAAACACCATTTTCTTTAGAGATATTTAAAAAGGCTTGAATAGTATGTATCAGTTTAATTTGGTTTGAAATATTATCCAAGCCAGCAGTGCATTCTGGATGTTTTGTGTGTCCTCGTAAAAGAAGTATATAGGTAAAATAGTGTGGCCAATCTAAAGAACGGATATTAAAATGCTTAAATTTCCGAGCATATTTCTGAAAGTTCTCACTCAAATATAAAGAGAGATGAAGCGAAGTTATAAATGCTTTCCAACTTCCTTGTATGAAAATGTCAGAAATTAAAAATTTAGTAATCTCGTGTTTTTAAGAAAGGTTCGACTGCTAATATTTCTCATCAAAATAGAAAAAAAATTAGTGACTAAAATACAAGTGAAAAAAAAAATAATAATTATAATTATAATAATAACCTTATCAACAAAGCGATTAAACACTTGATAAATTTTAAATATTATGTTTAAGGCAAAATTTATATAAAAATTGAGATTCTGTCTATTCAGTTTCAATGTTTCTGCCATTGGCAAACCAAGAAACCGAAAAACCGTTCGAAATTTCCATGTAATATAAAATAAAAATCTGCTTGAAAAATAAATAAAAATGACTTATATTTTCTCATATAATCGTGAATAACCTTCATGCTAAATTTTTTTTACCTCTCATACATAAATAATCATCAAACACAGCGATTATCGCATTAAAAACTGTGAAGAAAAAACGTAGATTACAAAGGGAATTAGTTCTTTTCCAGCATTACCGAAATCCCTAATCAGGTCGGTGCTGCAGCGGATGCAGCTCCAACCAAATGGTCGAAACTGGTAGGGAAAACGAGTAGGGGCGGTTGTAACTGTTCTTTCCCTAAAGAAATCCCTTTTTTCGGGAGCTGCATGGACGAGCAGTCCCTTTACGAATTTTCGAGGTGCTATTACGTTTAAAAATGGTTAACTTTTCTCAGCTTTTTAATAATTTTTCATGATAACGATGTAATCTGCTTTTCTGTATGCACAATACTATACAATATAATAATATTTATTTTCAAAATATTTTGAAAGTTGATAAAATAGTTTTTTCGAATATTTCTGGGGGGGCTGCAGCTCTGCAGCTCCTGCCACGAGCCGCCACTGCTTAACACTAATGAAAACGTAGCCCTTATGTTCTAATTGCAGTCCATAATGTATCTGAATATTTTAGTGTAGCCCTGTAAATCTGAAGGATAACAAAATCATATATGCAAAATACAGTCGAAACTCGTTAACGTGAATCTCAAGGAGGATAAAAAAAATTGTTCATGTTATCAGTAGTTCATGCTATCAGTAACTAATCTTCATACAACTAAACTAATCTTAATTTTGACTGGGATTGTGGAAGCAGTTCATGTTAAAAGTAATTCACGTTGACAGTGTTCACGTTAATGAGGTTCGACTGTATTATTTTAGAATATTAAAAATCAATGTCAATTTCTTTATGATTTTTACAATAGAAAGTTCTTTAAATGTAATACATAAAAATGCCTGTCCTAAAATGCAATGCACTGGCATTTTTTGGGTGTTCCTGTACACAAACCAGTTGCACAGGACCTATACTTTAGTAAAAACTGTACAATTTATTCTGTGTACAGTCGGTAACAAAAGTGTCCGAATACTAGCAAAAATTCCTATGTAAAAAAAGTACACTTCATACGGTTTTGTTAAATAAATCCTTGTCGAATCCTGTTCTTAGTCAGTGTAAGAACATGACTCGATAAGGATTTATTTAACAAAACCGTACGAAGTGTACTTTTTTTACATAGGAATTTTTGCTAGTGTTCGGACACTTTTGTTACCGACTGTAGCTCAAAAATAATTGTTCGATATTTGACGTGATTTTGATGATAACGTAACACTATTGAAACACTTTTGTAAGGTCCTGTACATTAATTATTTTGTCTAAGCACATATTTTTCGTTAAAAAATACGCTTTCAATCATATCGATAATAAATGTTTATTTCATTTTTTTAATGCAATGTAAATACCTTAAAATATGTTTAAAAGACACTCTGCCCGTCGTAATGATAATAAATACTTTGGCGTGTCCCTGTAGACGAACCATAAACAGTACAATCATTATTAAAAAAAAAAAAAAAAAAAATACAGCTATTTCTGTATGGCGCCTGAACATGTGTACAAATTTGCAAATCAATCGGGGTAATTTTTGAGGTCGCTATCGTCGTCATACAAATTCTGTCCATAGGCCGCAATGGTAAGCAAAACTTTGGTATGACCCTACAGTCAAAGTACAAACAAAACGCACACCCAAAATTATATAGCTAATTTCGTGTGCCGCATGAATATGTGTATCAATTTGCAAGTCAATCGCGTGATTTTTACGGCCGTTGTCGTGGTACACACATACAGATAGACAGACAGACACAGACACACAGAACCCAAAAACTTTTTAAATCTCCACATGCAGGCCTCCACTGACATTTCAGCAATACATTTAAGTGAGAGAAATCCGAAATCAATCATTTCAATAGAATAAGGGGTTTAACGCAATAGCACTTCAAATAATTTGAGCGAATAGTTCGTAATGATAAAGAACATTCCGTTGTGTCCCTGTAAAAATCTATAAGGTCTAGATTCACCAAAGATCTAGACAGTTCATAGACCTATACATGTATTATGTATATAAATTTTCAGCTCAATTGGATTACGCAGTTAGACGCTATTGCACATTAAATAATTTCAACCCGGAGGCCTTAATTATAAAGAATTTTTTGTTATGTCTCTGTAATCTAAAAACTATAAACGCTAGATTCACTAAAATCTGTATATTCCGAGTAACTTTAACCCATAACAGGTATATAAATTTTCAGCTTAATCGGATAAGACCCTATCGCATTTCAAACAATTTCAGTCCTGTCCATAATGATATTTTATTATTATTATTATTATTATTATTTGTGTGTTGTGTCCCTGTGAAAAAAAAAAAAAAAAAAAAAAAAAAAAAACTATAAGTGCTTGATTTACCGAAACCAATAGGGTTCGTACTACGATGACCTATAACATACGTATCAACTTTCATCTTATTTGAACAAAGCGTTCAAACGCTATCGTGTTCACTCACATACATATATACAAACGAAAAATCGTGTAAAATCGTAAATGTTTCTAAAAGGGGAGTTCGTGTCAAAATTGAAGTTGGCGGTGTACGTGTACTACTAGACATCATGACAAAGACAAATATAAATTTACGACATTCTACTACCATTCTTTTTTGAGCTATGCGAAATACAAAATCTATTTCGCAAATCATGACATGATTACAACTTTCCTTACAAGTAATGTTCGGAAAGTAAAAAGAAGAAGAAGAAAGAAAGAAAGAAAAATTATGCGATTAGCATATATTATAAACACTTTCCAACAGTATTTACTCGTCATATTGTTAGTGTTTAACCTACAATTATTTTACTTCCATTTCCGTGATGACACTTTAAAATACTTTTTGCATTTTATCTTGGGAAAAAAAAAAAAAAAAAAACTCTCTCAAATAAATAAATAAATAAAAATATGTATATCTATATATTGGGAGTACAAATTAATTCGGTCCGTTTTTTTTCGTTAAAAAAACATTTTATTTATTATCAAAATGAAAAAACATGTTATTCAAAGTATTGTCCATCGGTAGCCACAACTTTTGTCCACCTTTCTGGCAATTTTCGGATTCCATCTCTGAAAAATGAGTCCTCTCTGGACGCAAACCATGAATCGAGCCATTCTTGAATTTCTTCGAAAGAAGTGAAGCGGTGTCCAGCCAAATCGTGATGCATCCGTCGGAACAACCAATAATCAGAAGGAGCAAGGTCTGGCGAATACGGCGGGTGGGGTAGGACCTCCCATTTCAACGTTTCCAAGTAATTTTTAACGACAATTGCCACATGGGGCCGAGCGCGGTTTCAACGTCGCGCGGTTTCAACTCGTATGGGACCCAATTTCCTTGCTTTTGAACCATTCCCATTTTTTTTAAGCGCACGGAAATTGCTTGTTGAGTGACTCCCAACGATCCTGCAAGCTCTTGTTGCGTTTGGCACGGATCTTGATCGAGCAATTCCTCCAATTCGGCGTCTTCGAACTTTTTCGGCTGGCCCGGGCGCTCATTGTCTTCGACACTAAAATCACCATTTTTGAAGCGTCGAAACCACTCTCTACATGATTTATCAGATGGCGCACATTCACCATAAACTTCCACAAGCGATCGATGCGCTTCAGCGGCACTTTTCTTCCAATTAAAAAAGAAAATCAAAACTTCCCGCAAATGTTGTTTCTTTAGCACAAAACTCGACATATTGAATGCTCAAAAAACCAATGTTGTTGTATAAAACTCGAAGCTTCGTTGACTGAATATGGTTGACAAAGGTCAAACCTTTCTAACAATGCCAAAAACATCTATCATTATTCAGTAAACAAATCAGCCAGAGCCATCTATTGAAAACGGACCGAATTAATTTGTACTCCCAATATATAAAAATGAATGTTTGTCTGTATGTCCTTTATAAAATCGTAAACGGCTTGACCGATTTCGATCATTTTTTTTTTTGTTTTTTCCCTTATAGGTCAGGGATGGTTTAGGGAAAAAAAATTTGAAAAAATTCGCCCCCAAGGGGGGGAGGGGGGCAAAACAAGAATTCAAAAAATCCTTCATATCTCAAACAAAAAAACAGATATCCGTAAAATTTTTGCTTTAAAATATAGCTAATATAAATGTCAAAAACCAATTTCTGTAATTTTCGAAATTCGGTCCCCAAGGGGGGGGGGCAAAACGAGATTTCACATGCGTAAAACGCGATTTCGCATAATCCTATATATCTCCAACAACAACAACAACAAAAAAAAAAAAACAGATATACGTGAAATTTTTGCTATAAAATATAGCTAATACAAATATCTAAAAACCAATTTCTGGAATTTTAAAAATTCAGTCCCCAGGTGGGGCAGCAGGGGCAAAAACAAATAGAAATACAGTTAGGCCTTTCAAAATTGGTACAGATAGGTTTCAATAGCCTGCAAGTCGAATGGGGATATTTTCGAAAGTGTAAAGTTATTAGGAGGGGAGAGGGGGGGGGGGGCAAAAAAAATAAAAATAGATCGTTCAAATTTGGTATATAGAGGTTTTCGATACTTACAAATCGATTGTGGATATTTTCGAATTTGTAAAATTATTAGGAGTTGCGGGAAGGGGGTGGAGTGGTAAGGGGGGGTGCTATGGGCAAAAACAAATAGAAATACAGTTAGGGCATTCAAAATTGGTACAGATAGGTTTTAAAGGCCTGCAAGTCGAATGGGGATATTTTCGAAAGTGTAACGTTATCACGTTATCAGGAGGGGCGAGAAGGGGGGAGGGGATGGGGGGGGGGGCAAAAAAATAAAAATAGAGTTAGATCGTTCAAAATTGGTACACAAATGGTTTTCGATACTTAAAATTGAATGCGGATATTTTTGAATTTGTAAAATTATTAGGAGGGGCGGTAAGGGGGGGGGGCTATGGGCAAAAACAAATAGAAATGCAGTTAGGCCGTTCAAAATTGGTACAGATTGGTTTTAGAGGCCTGCAAGTCGAATGGGGATATTTTCGAAAGTGTAACGTTATTAGGAGGGAGGGGAGGGGGGGCGAAGGGGGAAAATAACAGAAATAAGATTTAGAGCATTTTGGGAATTTTTTCCGAAGGCAGTGAGAATCCGATGCGACGTTTTTCCTAATCAGATTTTGTTTCGCTTTTTTTTTTTTTCACGTGATAATTAAAAATAGGGTCCAGCGAAGCGGGCGAAGCCTGCTAGTAAACAAATAAAAATAAAATAAATCAATAAAATCGTTTTGCCCTGAGTGACCCACGTGATGAAAACGTTCCTTCCGTAACGTAGAGATCCAACTTACAAAGAAGCGAATTTACAAAATTGATCCCTCAAAGGCGAAACGTGATTTCACAAAATCCTTCATATCTTAAGGGCGTATCAGATTCAGCAACTTTAGAAACAACCAATTTTTGAGCCGACTTTAGCGCCGATTTTTCCTCGACGAAAACACCGTAGAGGTTACAATAGTCGGGTGAAAAGTTGGATGAAAGAAGACTAACTTCTGACGCTTATCACTTTTCTTGGCGCGAATAAAATACGCAATGATTAGCGTTAAAATTCCCTTTCATTTGTGTAAAATATCGCATTATTATTTCTATTTTGATCTTTTTTACAACTATTGTCATAACGCCATACGAAAATAAAAACGATTAATTGAAAATTCTTATCATTTAACGGTAAAATAAACGTGCTTAACGATAATATTTCTTCTTCAAATCTCCACTTGAAGGGATTCCCGTGTTCCGCCATCTTGGAAATATGACGTATCAAAATAACGCATCCTGATTGGACGAATCCGAGGAGAAATTGAGTATACGGACAATTTTATCAAGGCAGCTCTGAAAAAGTTGGGCAACTTCGGTCTGCGCTATCACACTGGGAGTAGAGACAATTTTTTCCGAAAAATCGGCTCTAATCAGTGGTTGGCTCTAAAATCGCCTGTAAAGTCGTCGAGTCTGATACGCCCTTTAAAGACACACACACAAGAAAAAGGAAAACTAGTATATTGTGGCAAAAATTGCGATTTTTTTCTAAGTTTTTTTTCGTCAAAAGTAAAAAAAATCGATAACTTTGTTTTAAATTATCACAGATCTATAGTTCAACTATTCGTTTTAAAGGTATTGACGAGACCTTTCGAAAGATACCCATCTTGAAAATTTACTCCCCTCCCCCCACTCGACTTTCCGAACATAAAGTAATTAACAGTTTTGTAGATAAAGTAAAGAAAGAGGAGTTGTTAAACAAACAAAAGAGAGAAAACCATAATAGAGTGATTGAGTATTTTTCTCCATATATTACACGATGTTTTATTTAACGCTACTGAACTTTGAGCCCATAGATCATAATGATAAAGAATTTTTCGTTGTGTCCCTGTAAAAACCTATAAATACTAGATTCACCAAAGTGCCTACAGTTGGTGCAACAGTGATTTATAATATTCATATAAATTTTCAGCTCAATTGAATAAGGCGTTTAGATGCTATCGCACTTTTAAAAATTGGGTCCCATAGGCCATAATGATAAAGAATTTTTCTTTGTGTCCCTGTAAAAAAAACTGTAAGTGCTAAATTCACCAAAATCTATACAGTTCGTGCAACTGTGACCTATAATATGTGTAAAAATTTTTTGCTCAGATTAATAAAGCGTTTAGACGCTATCGCACTTTTAAAAATTAGGCTCCGTAGGCCATAATGATAAAAAAATTTTCCTGGTATCCCTGTAAAAAAACTAGAAGTGCTAGATTCACCAAAATCTATAGGGTTCGTACTATGGTGACTTACAATATACGTATCAACTTTCAGCTTATTTGAACAGAGCGTTTAGACGCTAGCGTGTTCACTCACAGACATACACACATCATCGTAAAAATAGTGAAAACGGACTCAGGGGACCTCGAAACGTATAGAAACATCAAAATCTCAAATTTGGATTTTTGACATGATTACAAAATTTTCCTCACTATAGTGTTCGGAAAGTAAAAATCATTAGTTCAATGATCTCTCCGTAGGAAATGAAATGGGACTCACCTGTTTCTGTTGACATTTATCGGACCACTGGAATGATGAGTCGTCGCTCGTCCTCCTCTTCAGCATGGCATTAACAGGAGCGCACACACATATAAAAAATCATTTTTTTTTTTTTTTTTTTGTAATTATTCACTTTAATGTTGAAGAGTGGCATGAGATTATGAACTTTGACAGTAGTTCAAATGGATCCCAAGTAGCTTAACTTATCTGTGGTAGCGTTAACCTCACAAACAGCTAAGAAGTAAAAATCTAAGGAATTAGGCAGGAATAAAACAGCCATTAAATAGCTTTTTCTTGTATAATTAGAAAAATATGTACAATATTTTACATTTCAAAAATATATAGTAAATCATAATAGGCATCATGCCTGATTAAACTAAGCAATTGAACCTAAAGTTCATATCCGGCTCTTTGCCTTCCCAGATTTACAAGATCAAAATCTATCTCCTTTCCGCTCTCTTGCTCGTCTCCCGGTCTCTTTCTGGACTTGAGAGAGGGGGTCAACCCCCTGATGCATTCAGGGCCCCATAGGTTCTCAGGGTTCCAAACCACACCTAGAAACTCTTGTCGGCCAGTCGCTTGCCTGCAAGATAGGGGCCACTATGTCGCCTACTCCCTGATGAGAGCGGTAGACATCGGAAGCATCAAAGGACAGTGTGAATTTGGGAGTCAATGGAGTCGGTAGCACTCTAAGACCAGGCTAGTCTCCAAATCCTTTCTCTAGTGCAGACATCGTGTCTCTGCTGTCGATCAAGTCTGTGAGATCCGGATACAAGATTCCGTGAAGAAAGGGGGGTCATCACACTCCGTATAAAGACACATACTTTAGACTAAACCGGTATCACCGTGAATGAACAGAGGTTTGGCATTATTCCAGTGTTATTAAATCGGTTTAGCGTAGAATCAGATGTTCGCATTTTTTTTATGTTTCTGTATCAATATTTCACAGAAGATGAAATATTTAAATCGGATAAACGATATTAGTGTTAAATCGATAATGCGGTTTACATCAATATAAAGCCAGTCCTAGTACCTACCATTTGTTTGGTGTCAATTACTCAACAAGTAGCACTGCTATACAGCGATTTCCATAATTTAAAGGAGGAAAGTTACGTATCAGGAACTACTGCATAGAATTGCATATAAATTTATATGTAGATGCGCCTCGACATAAATTAGCGTCTAACAGCTTTTAGTACCAATCTCTAAACAGATGGGGTTGCTATATGTCGATTTCCGCACTTTCAAGGAAGGCTATATCTCAGGTTCTATAGCGTATAATCAAATAAAACTTGATATGCAAGAAGTCCATTATATGACATTATGCTGATTTAATTTGGATGCATATCAGTCAATAAGTGGCGCTGCTATACTGCAGTTTTCCCCGAGAACGGGAAGGCTATATCTCAACTTCTATGGCATATAACTGTACGAAGATATATAAGATAACCATTATGAAAACACATTTTTAAGACTTTATAATCTATATATATAAAAGAGTAAACTCACTGATTCACTCACTGACTCAACACGGCTGTGGCGATCCTATGGGAGATAGAGTCGCAATTTTTGGTGAGAAGGTTGATTTTAGGACCCTGACGCTCACTAAGACGGGATTTTGCGAAATACCCCCCCCGTTCCCCCCCGGGGGGGGAGAAGGCAAAAATCACCTTTATAAGCATATCTCGGCTCCAAATTGCTTCACGGTGAAGAAATTGCAGATGGGGAGACTAGACTTGAATACAAAAAAATCATTTTCTGCGATTTTGGAATTTTGGATTTTTAAGGGGGGTAGGGGGTAAAAATGAGATTTTCGGGGGCGCATAAGGCAAAAACACATTTATAAGTACAACTCGGCACCAAATTACTTCACAGGGAAGAAATTGCAGATGGGGAGACTAGGCTTGAATACGAAAAAATCACTTTCTGCGATTTTGGAATTTTTGATTTTTAAGGCGGGAAGGGGGTGAAAATGATTTTCAGAGTTGTTGAAGACAAAAACACCTTTATAAGCAAAACTCGGCTCCAAATTGCTTCACGAGGAAGATATTGCAGATGGGGAGACTAGACTTGAATACAAAAAAATCCCTTTCTGCGATTTTGGATTTTTGGGGGGGAAAAGGGGTGAAAATGATTTTCGGAGGCGCAGGAGGCAAAAACACCTTTATAAGCATAAATCGGCTCCAAATTACTTCACGATGAAAAAATTGCAGATGGGGAGACTAGACTTAAGTACAAAAAAATCGTTTTCTGCGATTTTGGAATTTTGGATTTTTAAGGGGGGAGAGGGGCTGCAAATGATTTTCGAAGGTGCAGAAGGAAAAAACCACCTTTACAAGCACAACTCGGCTCCTAATTGCTTCACAGTGAAGAAATTGCAGATGGGGAGACTAGACTTGAATACGAAAAAATCGTTTCCTGCGATTTTGGAATTTTGGATTTTTAACGGGAGAAGGGGGTATAAATGATTTTCGGAGGCAAATTTTGAAAAATACGGATTTTCGAGTAAAAGTAATAGCTCAAAGATGTAAAAAAAAAAAAAACCGCCAAGCGTCTCATTGAAAATGTTTGCAAAAACTCATTTTTTGATTTTTTCCGATTTTTTTTTTTTTTTTTTTTTTTTTTTTTAGGGGGGGAGGGGGGGGGGCAAAAAAATAAAAATAGTGTCAGATCGTTCAAAATTGGTACATAGAGGTTTTCGATACTTACAAATCGATTGCGGATATTTTCGAATTTGTAAAATTATTAGAAGGGGTAGGAAGGGGGGGGCAGTATTGGGGGGGCTATGGGCAAAAACAAATAGAAATACAGTTAGGCCGTTCAAAATTGGTACAGATAGGTTTTAAAGGCCTGCAAGTCGAATGGGGATATTTTCGAAAGTGTAAAGTTATTAGGAGGGGCGAGAAGGGGGGAGGGGAGAGGGGGGGGAAATAAAAATAGAGTTAGATCGTTCAAAATTGGTATATAGAGGTTTTCGATACTTACAAATCGATTGCGGATATTTTCGAATTTGTAAAATTATTAGGAGGAGCGGGAAGGGGGGGTGTGGGCATAAACAAACAGAAATACAGTTAGGCCGTTCAAAATTGGTACAGATAGGTTTTAGAGGCCAGCAAGTCGAATGGGGATATTTTCGAAAATGTAAAGTTATTAGGAGGGGCGGAGGGGCAAAAAAAATAGAATAGAGTTAGACCATTCAAAATTGGTATATAGAGGTTTTCGATACCTACAAATCGATTGCGGATATTTTCTAATTTTTAAAATTATTAGGATAGACGGGAGGAGGGGCGAAGGGGGAAAATAATAGAAATAAAAGTTAGAGCATTTTGGGAATTTTTTCCGAAGGCAGTGAGCCCGGTGCGACATTTTTCCTAATAAGATTTTTTTTCTGTTTTTTTTTTCACGTGATGAAAATTAATGCAATTTTGAGAATTCAGTAATTATAGCGATTCATTTAAAAATAGGGACCAGCGAAGCGGGCGTTGCCTGCTAGTAGAGAATAAAACTGTCTTTCTTTTCTTATATTTAGTGTTAGTCTTTTCTAAGACGAGAATCGTCTGCATTCATTATGGTAGATAATTTTAATAGATAATAGTTTTAATAAAATATTTTTACCGAGTGAATTTTTATGGGAAAATATAGAAGAAAGGTAGGTCTTGTGGTGGCCGCAATATACTTTTTTTTTTTTTTTTTTTCTTATCTGAAGAAGAGCTGTGCTATTATTTTGACCCAAAACAACTGTTGTGAGGTTTTGAAATTTATAGTGTTTACTAACAATGTTATTTGCTTATTAAATTATTATTTTAATTTAATCAGATTAAGATATAGATGTTTCCAAACAATAATTTCTCAAAAATTAAATTTTTTTTTTCTCTTTTTTCACATTTATGATCAACTATGTATCTCATAACCATTTTTTAAATTTAGCAATTTTCGAAAGAAAATATGTATTAAAGGTTTAAGTAATAAATTACTTTTTAAAAATTATATTTCTATATAAAATTTTATCATTTAATTTTAAAAGATGGTAAAATAAAACAAGCTTGAGGAAGGAAACATAAAAAACAATAATTGAAAATTTTGAATTTCTCAATAGATATTTATTGATAAAATATTTATTGCTGCACTTGGAGAAAATTCATTGCTTAATGATTGTCCCTCTTAATGTTGTTAAAAAAAGATAACCTAAAATGCATTTACCACCTACCTTTAATACCAGAATTTACACTTTTTCAGCGAAAAAAATAAAATAAATAAATAAAAAATCCAAGGACGTTTTGTAACAAACAAACAAAAAACATGTTGTAGACATACAAATATAGTGTCTTTTTTAGCCATTTTTTAAAATCATTGTAAATAGTGATTTTTACTTACATTTACAACCGTAGGTAATGGAAGTATTGTATTCGGTCCAAAAATTCGATATCGAGTTTTCACCAGATTTACATGTTTTAAGGTCTCCCGAGTCCAAAAAAGTAGTTTGTGGCAATTGGTCAGTGTGTGTGTATGTATGTGCGGAATCTTCTGGTTATCGCATTTCCAAAACTAATAAAGATAGAACTACGAAACTTCAGAATTTATACAGGTCTGGTGTACAGATGAATTTTCCAAATTTTGGTAAAAATTTAAAAACCAGTAGTGTTACCGTAAGTCCTTATCTCAAAAACGGCTCTAACGATTTTCTTTAAAGTTGCTATATAAACACTCTATTAGATGTTCTTTCGAATGATATAGTTAGTTAGTTCAGGAAAATTAATAGGCATTCTGTATAAACAGCTCAATTACAGGTCTCGCAAGTGCGTTTCTTTAAAAACAGCTGTAAGGATTTTTTTTTTTCAAACTCGTCATATTAACTCCCCTTTAAACATCCTTTTGTATGTGGTTCTTGTTTTCTGGTCAATAACTGAGTATACAAAGCTTTGGTAAAAGTTGGTATCTCAAAAACGGCACTAACGATTTTCTTCAAAATTGTTACGTAATCAATTTTAAATATCCTTTCTCATGTATTATGTGGTTATTACAGGAAAATTAACAGTCATTTTGCTTATGTAGGTAATTTTAGATCTCGGAAATTGGTGTTTCAAAAAATAACTTTACCATTTTTTTCTTATTTTTTAAATTACTATGTAAACTTTGTTTTATATGCCTTTACACATATGTATTAAGTGTCTCATATCGGAAAAATTTTAGGTTTCTACTTCGTTAGGTCAATTTTATGCCTTCTGATCATATTACACTCATGTTTGTGAAAACTGCAATACCATGAAGGGATTATGCAAATTTAACCAAACTTACAGGAAATGTAAAGTGAGGTAAAGCATGCAAATGATTAGAATTACAAAGCAATTGTGCATGCGTGGAACGAGAACCGACTGCTTATCAGTTGCTTGTTCCAGGTATATAAAGGACTGTAAAGGAGTATTGAAATCTGTTTATAGTCCTCTGTCTGCGGTAAATGTTTCAGTGGTGGTCAATATACCTCATCAAAAGCAGAGGGTGCCATACCAACAACTAATACAGCTCGTATGCGAGAGGGTGGATTTTTGTATCGAGAAATAGCACCCCGCATGCAGTTAATGCAAGAACAGTGATGCGTGTTTGGAAGAAATGGACAGAGGACAATCAAACATACCGAAAACCTGACAGTAGGGATCACAATAGAATAGAACGACACGAGGCGAGAGACACTTCATCCGCATGGCTGTGACGAATCGTAAAGTGTCCTCTCACGTGTTAGCATAACGTTGGAGCATGGCTACAGGTATTTTGTTGTCTAGCTCCACGGTTCGTCGCCATTTGCTGCAGCATGAACTGCGTGCAAGGGTTCCTCTATGCACATGGGCGTCGGTAGAATGGGGCAAGGGGGGCACTTGCCTTCCCTTGGAAAATTCTACTAAGCATTTTTTCTTTAAATTTAAAACTATGCTATCAGAATTTTATTAAAAAAATTTTTTTTTTCAGGTTGTGCCCCCTGAATTTTTTTCTGGTGACGCCACTGTCTACGCAGTATTCCCTTCTCGCTGAATCACAGATGCCTCTGACTTCAATGGCCTCAGCAACACAGCACGTGGTGTGCCCAGCGGCAACAAACTGTTTTCTCCAATGAATCTCGCTACAATCTGGAGTACAATGACGGAAGAGTACACGTCAGACGTTACAGGGGGAAATGTCTGCTCCCACAGTGTGTTATTCAGTGTCATACTGCACAAACGCCTAGCATCATGGTGTGGGGAGCTATTGGGTTTAATTGTAGATCCCATCTAGTGCACATTGCGGGCAACCTCAACAGTGATCGCTACACAAGGGAAATTTTGGAGCCAGAGGTCTTTCCCATTCTTCGATGCATTCTGGATGCTGTATTTCAGCAGTATAATGCCCATGCACGTTTTTCAGACTGCACAAGCTTTCTTCAGTGCACAACAGGTTTCGTTTCTTCTATGGCCTGCTTATTCCGCAGATATATCACCCAACGAGCATGTCTGGGATTTCATTGGTCGGCGACTCACTCGTACAACTGTTGGGGCACACAGTAAGACTGAACTTTGGCGGCATTTTTCACATAGTATAAAAATCAACTTTAATATTCCATCTTATCTAAAAATGAATATTCATGGTTGATGAATTATTTAATAAAAATTTGTAAGCACACGTTTTTGATTTATATAAATCTTCATTTGATTTTTTAAATTAATTTACAAATACTAGCTGGAACCCGTCGAATTCGACTATCACTTTATTGACCGTAATGTTTCAAAAATCGTTGCATCATTATTTAAATGTATTTCAAGTTAAAACATCTAATATAATTTATGACATTTCCCCTAAAAAAAATAAATTCGGAAAAATGCTTATAAATAGAAATACTATATATGACATCACTTTCTACAAAGTACTGTCAATGTGACTCCAAATAAACAGTTGCTATCTTTTATTTTCTATTTCGTTTAATACTAAGACTACATGTTAGCTGACCCGTCCGGAGTTGCCCGGGTCTATGGTAATAACCTTAAATGAACCTTAAATTTGTATGGTTTTACATCTTTAACTCGATTTTGTTTGAATTTCTATTTTTAAATAAAAGCATCGCAAAAAAATAATCAGTTGTAACAAAAAAATTACCTCGAACTGAATGAAACTCTGCCTTGTGACCCCGGTGCCTGCGGCAGTGCATACACGGGCCGCTAATAACATAAAAATATTCCCAAAAATTAACCTGGAACCGAACAAACCCGCCCGGTGTTGCCCGGGCCCATGATACCTTAAATGAACCTTAAATTTGTATGATTTTATATCTTTAACTCGATTGTGTTTGAATTTCTGATTTTAAATGAAAGCATCACGAAAAAAAAAAAAAAAATAATAATAATCAGCTGTAACAAAACAATTACCTCGAACCGAATGAAACTCTGCCTTGTGACCCCGCTGCCTGCGGCAGCGCATACACGGGCCGCTAATAACATAAAAAAATTCCCAAAAATTAATCTGGAACCGAACAAACCCACCCGGCAATGCCCTGGCCCATAATAACCTTAAATTTGTATGGATTTGTATCTTTAACTCGATTTTGTTTGAATTTCTATTTTTAAATGAAAGCCTCACAAAAAAAATAATCATCTGTAACAAAAAAAAATTACCTCAAACAGAACAGAACTCGGGCTCGTGACCCGGTGCCTGCGACAGCGTATATGCAGGCCGCTAATAACATGAAAAAATTCTCAAAAATTAACCTTGAACCGAATGAACCTCTGACTCGTGTTGCCTGTGCCTGTGGCTGCCGCACCGTATAGCAGGCATGCTACGCACGCGCTGCAAAATCCACTTTCCTCCACCAGGGGGCGCAGTATGTTGTATACGAACATCACCAATCGCCTTGAATCTCCAAGAACTTTCAAATAAGGTGTCACATGGTGGTGTCAACTGCAAAATCCTTCAGTTGCACTCTCCACCACCAGAGGGCGCAGTGTGTTCTGTACGAACATCACTAACGGTCAGGAAATACCAAGACCTTTAAAATAAGGTGTAACATGATAGGGTCTACTACAAAATCACCTAGTTCCATTTTTCACCCCAGGGGGCACCCTATATTGTATACAAACATCCACAATCAACCTGAAATTTCAAGACCTTTAAAATGAGGTGCTACATGTGTGGGTTTAGAACGGATTTCCCTCTCAAACCAATTTCCCCCCCTTTCAAATCTACTTTCCCCCCTTTAAAATTGAAAATTCCAAAATCGGAGATATCGATTTTTTAGTATTCAAGTCTAGTCCCCCCATGTACAATTTCTTCACTGTGAAGTAATTTGGAGCTGAGTTATGCTCGCCGACGCGTGTTTAACCCCTGCCCCCCCCCGGGGGGGGGGAACCATTCGACTTTTTTTATTTTTCTCTTTTCATAACATATCTACAGACCAAGATCTTTTTTTAGACACCTCAACCAAATTTTTACACCTAGCCGTTCTCTCAATTTAGTGGAGACAGACAAAAACACGTTTCAAATTAATATATAGTATTTAATTATCATATTTGTCATGTAAACTTATTTTGTTTTACAAACTTTTAAGTATTTTTAAAAATCTAATTGAATGAGTGAACAGATCAGTGAAAGTGTGTATGGATCAATAAAATCTTAAAATCACTGGCTTACAGGACCAGTGACTTAATTTTCTCATCTCTACCCCTGCAGTTACAGAGGCCTTCATGGCTGCGCTTGGGGGCAGGTAATTGAGCGATTGTCCGGGCAGCTAAAAATTAAGTCTACTGAAATTGGATGTCAGAACTTAAAATGTATGTTTCAGAACTTAAAATATTTTCAACACACCTCCTTTATACGAAGATTGAAATCCATTTCCCCAACAATGCAGTCAGAAAACAAAATCTTCAATCAAACCTAAATGATTATAGGCCAAGTTTATCACTTCCCGTGGTTGTGCAATATTTTTTGAAATTGTTGGGTGCAGACTCACTTTTCGCTTAGGGTAGCTAAAAGTGTAGGCATGGTTTTGCATGCCTTTATATGGATAAATTGATTAAAAGATTAAAAAAAAAAAAAAAAAAAAAAAGTCCTGTCGTCCTAAATTAAATTATGATTTGCACAGAATATCAATTTTGGCTGAGCCTGAATATATTGAATATAATTTTTTTTATTATAACTTATTTATTGAATTTTTTTTTTTTTAACTTTCAATACTTAATGAATAAAAGATGCCTGTCTGTGCATCTATCGTTCAGCCCCTATTGAACGCAGAAGTACAAAAATTGACATACGGGTTATTAGAAGCCTTCCCGAGAGGATAGTGAAAAAAAAATTAAATTTTAATTAGTTGTGGACACATTAATTAAAACGTCAACCTATGTCTAATTAAAAAGCCATCTCATCACATTTTCCAACTTCCGAACGCCTTCCGCAGATGGAGCAAAGGGGGAAATTTTTGCGCGTTTTTGTAAAGTGATCCCTCTGAAACGATTCGAGATATTGAAAATACGTCTGTACCATAAAAAAGAGCATTTATTACAGATTCTAATGGTGTAACTATTTTTGAAAAATATGGAATTTTTTGTATTTTTAAAAAATGTTTTAAAATAGGTCCAAAATTTCTTTTTTTTTTTGATCATCTCTTTTTGAATCGCCCTCTACGAATAAATAAATGTCAAATTTCTTAACTACTGGCACCTTTAAAAAGGCCATTTAATTATCTTTCAAACCATATAAAATTAACAAAATATGGATTAGCGATCCATATTTTTAGATTTTGTGAAGCATCGATATTTTCACAAAACGTTTTATAACTCAAAATCTTTTCGAGATAAATCAATTCTTTTTTTTTGCATATAGATCCCAATTAAATAAAAAAGATCTACAAAGATTAAAACTGTGTTTTAAAAACTGCAGGGGATGCAAGTAATAAACGGATTTCTCACAAAGACAAGTTCTTTTTCTGAGAAAGAGTTTCCATAGCAACGAATACATTTCAAGGGAAAGTGAAATTCTTTCTTTATTTTAAAAGGCACCGATAGGCAGCTGACACTGTTTTGCTCCGCTTTGTGTCTGTGTGTATATAAATTGGTCGATGGATATTCATGCAAAGTTTAAACTATTGCTGATGAAATCTTTTTAGTCTTAAAATAAAATTACACAAGTTTCATTGGTGAGTTTTCCGAATAATGGCACTTAATTATTTCAAAATTTCAATATCTCCAATTCTAATTAGAAATATATTTACAGAAATAATGAGGGTGCCACAGCCGCTACCAAGCAGGAATTTACTACAGTTAACATTTTGAATAAAGCTATTTGCACTATATGTCAATAAGTTGTTGTAGGTCCTGAAACGGGAAAAGGGCGCTGCGGGGTTTTCATAAGGTCAGATTTTTCAAGGATCGCTAACCAGTTGGTCGCCGAAGGCGGCTAGTACTTAACAATGTTCAGCACCATGTCAGCCATCGACCGGCCAACACTGAACTTTCTGTTTAAGCCACATCAGCCACTGGTGGCTGACAGTGTGAAATATGATATAAAACTATAAAAATTTCATAGTTTTAAGTCATTACTGACAATTTTACTTAATTTTTATTTATTATAGGATTATGTCATTAAGGCATTTTAATGGAAACACGGTAAACATAACACGCTTCTAAGCAGTGCACGTGGCCTGAATGGGATTTCCTTAAGAATTTGCATGGCGCTCAATGTGTTAATATATATAGTGCTTTATATAAATATGTGATATTTAAATTCATTTATTAAAACATATATTTTTGATTTATATGACTTCATTTGTATTTTTAAATTAATTTACTAATATATTTAATTATCATATTTATCATGTAAATTCATTTTGCTTTACAAATTTTTAAGTATTTTCAAAAATGAAATAGAATGGGCGATTGGACCAGTAAAAACTTAAAATCAATGGTTTGCACAACCAGTAACTTAATTTCCTCAATTTTTACCCTTGCAGTTACCACATGCAGGGTGGGTAACATTTGAACTTTTCCAAATTCTCTGACATTTCCATGACTATTTTTCACCATTTTGCCTGACTTACGCTGTTATTTCCCAAAAAATTTCATGAAATTAGAGAGCTTTCAAATATGGCTTATTTCCACTAGTTTTGTCAAAATTCTGTAAGTTTACATGAAATTCCCTGACTTTTCTAGACTCACTTAAATTCTCTGGCTTTCCCAAACTAGTAGCCCCCCTGCACCTGCACATGCCTTTAATGGAAGGACTGACTAAAGAAAAAAAAAGTATTGTTGTTCTAAGTTACATTTTGTACAGAATATAAATTTTAACTGAGTCTGGATATATTGAGTACAATTTATGAAGGTCTTCTTGTGGAAAATTCTTTTGGTTCTGTGGATTTTATTTTATATTTTCATGCCTTTCCAGTTATTTCCAAAACCTGTATGAACTGTGTAATACTCATAAAATGTAAAAATGGAGCACACAAAGCAAATTGAACACATCATGAACTACATTCAAATTATTAGTTTTATTGTTCAAAGTTAATGCCGAAAACATTTAATTACAATAAGACACATTTTGAAGAACACATTTATCATTCCACTTGTACAAATAACAAAAATCTTATAAAAACAAACTATGTACATTGAATTATTTATTTATTTTTTTTTATTTTGACAGGACACTAATAAGAAGATAGAAAACATAAACATTTTTTTTTCTTTTTCCTGATTTTTCACTCTTTGGCAAACAATTATTTACATAGTTTTTGAATTGAAGTGATTGTACTAAGTCAGTTATAGTAATGTACTTTTTACAAATTATATTTACATTCTCAAAGCACATATTAATACTTGAGATACAGAATAGTCTACAAGTTTATGAGCATAAATATGGCTTAGTGCAACAAGGAAAAAAAAGAGAAAAAAAAATGTAAAAATCAACATCAATTCTTTCAAAGGCTTTGATTGCATTTGAAAAATCCTGAAGATGCATTTTTGGAAATAGGGACTAGTAAAAGAGTATCTAAACTTTGAATTCTCTATACTACTCTATTCTTCAGAAATAAATGCAATTTAATTTGTCTGAGTATTATATTTAAAACCATTTTTCATTAAAAAGGATAAGAAAGAACTTATAAATGTATTAGAAAGACTGAATTTGTAATATACAATCCACCACTTCTCTCCAATACTTATCAAAGACGTCAAATTTAGAAAATTCTTTGAAAAACATTCTGTCAATAAATAACAAGCAAATGGTAAATATAGATTCTTTAAATTCTTTATAATATTAATCAAAACACACATACACAAATATATGTCCATAATTTTAAACAAATAAAGTAATCTAATAACTCTTAAAATCACAGCAATGGAGTCGACATCCTTAATGACAGGGTTGCCACTTAAACAGGAGAATGAAATTCCCTGACTTTTCCAGGTTTTCCAGGTGCGTTCTAAGAGAATTCGAGTCTAACCATATATTGAGCATTGGCTGTGTTGAGGGAAAAATAATTATGGTACCACTTGAAAACACAAAAGTTACATATGACTTTGACCTAAGGAGAGATCTGATCATCTGTCACTTAAAAGTGTGACAAGAAATTCCTTTCATGAGCTGAAAGGAGAGGTGGGGGTGTTTAAACAGATGGCAGAAGCTAAGAATAAAACAGAAAAAATCACCCAACATTGGCAGATTTTTTTTTTTTTTTTTTTTTTTTTGACAATCATTGACTTTTCCAGATTCTGGCTAAAATAATCACATTACCTGACTTTTATGGTCAATTTTTTATTCCCTGACTATTCCAGGTAGCGTGGCAACCCTGTAATAATGTTTTTAAACTAGATAAAATTATTTTGTCAACACTGCTTAAAAATTATTTTAAAATAATCTAAAACATATGTTTCTATCATTGCTTATTTTGTCAACACAAAGCGGAAGTATTCAGTATGTTGCTATGATTATTTTTTGGTAATTCATAATTTTTAATCGGAATAAACAACAGTGCAAATGCAAAGATAGCACATTGCAATATTTTTAAATTTATATATTTAAAATATGTAACAAGTAGTATTTTCAATCATATTTAAACTATAGAATATTTTTTCTAGCTACATAAAAGCATACTGTAAGAATAAATGAATAAACAATAGTGTAATATCTGTAAAATATCTTAAAAAGTTATAAAACTTGTATTTGCTAATTGTTAAAAAAAAAAAAAAAAAAATGCAAATAAGAATAAATTGAATATATTTTTATTATTAAGTTTTTTTTTTCTTTACACTGGTGTTATGTCTATATAAAGCTTTGGATTTAAGTATATGCTATTAAGCTTTTGTTGTAATAATTATATCATAGAATAGAAATTATTAAAGAAATTACATAATATTCAGGCAAAAAGATACAATTAAAAAAAAAACAACCCCCCCCCCCCAAAAAAAAAAAAAAAAAAAAAAAAAAAAAAAAAAAAAAAAACACGGATAAATAATATTAATTCTGTAGTTAGAATTGATTGTGATTTTTGAAACGGTCTTAGATGCCCTCCGCTGATACTAGACGTCTAAAAAATATTTCACCTTTACATGCTAACTTTAATTGAATACATGTGTAGATAATGTAACAGCAAACGTAAAGTAAAAATAAATATTATCAAATTATTGTAAAGTTTATTTCATTGATAAAAAAAAAAAAAAAAAAAAAAAAAAACAATATTATCAACATAACTAACTACCACTGATATGTTTATAGTCACTGTGAATATATTACAGTGATGGTAATGATAAAAATGTGTTTAGGCAACATAACTATGAGATAAATTTTATAGAGTTATATTTGTACAAATTCCAAAAAATTTTTTTAGAAAAGTAAAACTACATATATACCTTTAAATATTTCTTAAATGCGATACATAAAAATATATCATTGTGATAGATTTGAGTAATAGAATACAATACAAAAAATATGTCAATTAAGAGTTTTATTCAAAATTACAATGAATATTCTATAGTGATATAGATCTAATTAGGAATGTAAACAAGAAATTATTAAAAAGAAGTATTGTTATTCAAGTCTACAATGTTTAACAATTTTTCAATCTTTAATTTATAAAAATAATATATTAAGTAATTTTGTTAAGTTTATTTTAACAAACAGTAATGAATGTATATATTATATATAAGTATTAATCATTATTTTTTTTCTTACTGCTAATTTTTTATATAAATATTTTGTTGCAGGAAGTCTGGACATCTTTAGGGTTAACTATGTTTCATTCTATTACTTTTCTTTCCCTCTCTTTTTAATCAGGTGGCGTCATTGATATAAACATGTGGTGTATTATTATATGAATCTGGTTGATTGATTATTTCAACTGCTTCGTGGAAACTTGCAAATTTATGATTATTGCAATTAGCTAGTTTAAAGATGTTTTTAAAATTAATCATGATGCTTTCATACATTGATGAAGACTTATAAATGTGATTATGATGAAAGTATCATATTGATTTGAAAAACACAATAACCTACTGACTGACCGAGATAAGAACAACCCTGGAACTGATGAAGTGACTGTCCTGTTGCCAGGATAACCGATCAGTTGACTTAATTTGAGGGATATCTGGTATTTTCTTTTTGCACCAACACTGGAATTTCTCGCCATATACCTCTCGTTCAGTGATTGACTTATTACATTTCCTATTGTTAACCAAATAAACATTTCTAATTATTATTACTTTTTTTAAACTAATATTTCTGAGTGTAAATGCTGTTATTAGTGTATCTTGTATATAAGTGCTAAAAAGCTTCCTGAATCCGTATACAAGATTTAAAAAAAAAATGGGAGAAAGGGAGAGAAGAACTTTGATATTTGCGTCAAATATGACAACCTTTTTCCTATACGTAAAACTTGTTCTCCCTCCGATAAGTTGCCCTGTCCTTTCTTACAACCATATCCAGAGTTGTTCTTATGGGAGCCAGACTTTTTTTTTTAGTAAATATTATAAAAACATATGTGAATTGATGGTTATTCTAATTAGCTAGTTTAAAGGTTTTTTAAAATAATGCCTTCATCATGCCAGAAAGCATCAAAATTGATAAAAAAAAAAAATAGACTAGCTAATTAGAATAACCATAAATGTGCATATCTCCAGGAAGCAACTGAAATAATGAACCAAGCAGATTCATGTAATGACACACAACATGTATAAATTGATGGTGCTATCTGTTGAAAAAATTAATAACTGCAACAAAAAGGAAACTAAAGAAACTTTATTTCACCCTGACAATGTCCTGCAACAAATTACATAAGTAAAACTTTAAGTGTAACAAAAACAGTAATTAATATTTATCTTAATTCAGTAATTTGTTTCTGCAATTTTTATTTTGAGGAATCCATACAACTGAAAGCAGAATTTAACTTCTGTTAAATTGAACCCTTTGAATTATTTATGCAAGTAATTCATGATTAAATAAAAAGCATAGTCAAGGCCATAGTAAACCAGAAAAATATTTCGGGGGACGTTTTAAATTTTAGTACAGTGTATGTTAGATCTAGGAAAATATATTCTTGCCAATGCTGTGCCTTTTTCATATTGTGGGAGAACACAAATTATAGAGCTTCCAATCATTACATAAATTTATAATTTGTGCTGTTTTACACTTTCCTTCTCGATGGTTTTTAAACGTATTTACTAAAACACTGGCCCCTTTTCTGATCATTTTTTGTGACTCTTCATTTCCTATCAAATTGTACATGACTTCCCTACCAAACACCCAATTGTGAGCTTGATGTGTTAGTCTTTATTTTTGAACTTAAATATGAAGAATGAAATGGAAAATATAATCTGTGAAGTTGATGCCAACATCAACATTGTTTTTCAGCATGGAAGAACATAATTAATGTAGTGGCTTAATAAAGGGAAATAGCTACTACTTGCAACTATGTAATTAAAACGCATTTTAGTGATGGCTCAGAATTATATTAAAGGAACAGATGAGAAGGCTTTCTTCTTTTGCAAAGCTTTTGTCTCCATGTTGAGTCAAAAGCAGTTGATTTCAATTTAAAATACAAATTTCCAGACTTTTAACGAAATTCCCTGATTTTTCCTTTTCTATGGGCTACTCTGGGAAATCTAACAGAATGAGTTTTTTTTTTTTTTTTTTTTAAATGTGTGTGTGTGTGTGTTTATGGGCAATACTACAGGGGTTGTTCCAGGTTTTAATTTTTGAGACATATTTTTCCATTATTTTTTTGGCTGTTATAATTTTTTCATATTTGATATATATATATATGTATGATATCAGTGTCTCAGAAACAACTCGTATTACCTTTTTCAATATCTTTTGATTTTTGTAATCAGTTTAAATGTCAAACACCTAAAAATACAAGGTAAGTTAAGGTTGAGTGGGTTTAATAATGTCACACTAGAGCTATGCAGTGGGCAATTGGTGACTGTTTGAGAATCACCAACTATGGGTGATCTGAAGACATGGCATCACAATTTTGACCCCCTGTAGAAAAGATGACTGTTCTGCATTGGTAACCCTCAGCAAATACAAGATAAGAGAGAGGTAGTAGGGTTGTGTAAAAAAAAAAAAAACACCTGGGGCATTAGGTTTTCAATAGACTCTGCTGTGCAAAGCAAAACATACACAAACCATAACTCTATTAATGGATAAGTGAATCAAGGATATAGGATTAAAATGGATTAAGGATACAGAACTAAGTTGGACATGGGTCATTTTCTTTTTTGACACACATGAGAGCTATAACTATTTACTATGTCAAAATTGAAGTTTTCAAATCTGTTAGCTGAAACTTTCACCTATGAAAAAAAAGCTAAATATCTTTAAAAAAAAGTCTAAAATTTTGGAGGGGCTAGAGACCTTTTAACCCCCGCCCCCCTTCCCTTCCTTGGCTACAGTCTTGAGAATAGTAATTGTCTTAACCCTTTAACATTTATTGGTTTTGCATTGAAGCCAAACACTTGATATCATTTAATATATACAATATATATATATATATGTGCAAAATTTTTCCTTTTTTCTTTTGTTTTAATTAATTTTAAAACATTTGATCCTTCTTTATTCAGTACCTAGCAGCATTACTTTGCAATTTAACAACTTATGTTTCACAGGAAACCAAACACTAAAGTCACTTGAAATTTCTTAGTAGGTGCAAGTGTACTTCGCTGGTTTGATGATGCACTCATTCTTAATTAGTTCACCTGATGAAGGGCCATGCTAATATTTTAACCTGAAACAACTGTAGTGAGTTTTTGCAATTTTCAATGTTTGCTTGTTAAGTTATTTGTTTATCAAATTAATTACTATTTGAATTTAATCAGGTCAACCTATATAAAGATGTTTCAAGCCAAAAATTTTACAAAAACTATTATTTCTTTCATTTTAATTTAACTTAAAAGGATTAAATTTACATTTACATAAAAATATACCTTATATATATATTATCCTTTTTTAAAAATATATGCACTTACATAGAAGCCTTTACATTACATCCTTATTTGGATATGAGTGTATCCGAAATATATTTGCTTCAACTGCTGTAAGTACATATATTTTTAAAAAAGGATAATATATATAAGGTATATTTTTTATGTAAATATTATTTCTTTCTTTTTACATATTTATGGTCAACTATTTGACTAATAGCCATTTATAAAATTAGTTTAGCAATGTTTAAAAGAGAATATGGAGAGAACCTTAAAGGGCTAAGGAAGAAGAAACGCATGTGTTTGAAACAAGTAGCATTATCCACATTTTTTAGTATTTTTATATATTTAAAAATTAAAGTAAACTTAATATATTATTATTTTATTTTACAAAATGTT
The DNA here is from genome assembly GCA_963930645.1 of Salticus scenicus. Lineage (NCBI taxonomy): Eukaryota > Metazoa > Arthropoda > Arachnida > Araneae > Salticidae > Salticus > Salticus scenicus. Next base: position 247,414,960 of record OZ005656.1, read on the forward strand.
TTGAACATAATGTATAATATGCATTCGTACTAAATAAATATATTTATCGAAAACTGAATGATCAATAAACTACATACAGTCAAAAATAAAACAAAACAAAGATAAAATGAAGTATGCAACGTGACCTTTCTAAGAAAAAATAATTTTTAAAATTAGTTATTTCTTCTTCATTTAACCTTGAAAATATGAAAATTGTTAAAATTATTTTAATTTTGAAACAAAATTTATTTACCTTTTCATTGAATAAAAACCTATAAAAAAAAAAAAAAAAAAAAAAAAAATATCAGAGGATTTTAAAAGCTACAAAACTGCAATAATAGGAAATTACAATATAAATTTCAGTTAATATGTATATGCTTTTTCATTATAGAATCTACTATTAAAAAGAATTTACAGTAATGTTCAGAAGTTTTAAAATTTAGGCTAATAGGATTCAGACATTAAATATTTATTTTAAAAATTGCATTGAGATAGCAATAGATTCCATGAATGACATAAGACGGAAATTTAAGGCACACAATATTAAATGCTTTTAAAATGTCACAAGTATTTCAGCTTAGAACAAGATTAAGAGATTTTTTTTTTCCCTTCTAATAGCAATAGGCAATTTTTTTTTAATATTAAATATTCTGAATGATTAGAAAAATAACAAAATATATTGCAATACATCAATCATAACAAGGAACTGAAGCAAAATGGAAAATACAGTATCTTTATAAAACAGATCAAGTTTTTTTTCTTTTTAAGTAGATATTTCAATAATAAATTTTTTTATACAAGGGATGATTAAATTATGACAACGACATTAAATAAGCAGTTTTACATGTTATTACAGAATCAATCACAAATTGTTATTAAGGAAACATAAGAACATTTAATAAGTTCAAAATGACACATGTAAAAACAAGCAGAGGCTTATTCAAACATCAGATTACTTATGATTTACAAATGAAAAAAATGTAAATAAAGTGCAACAATAATTAAATTTGCCAAGTTCAGATTTGTAAAAAAATAAGGTCTTAAAAACAGGGGTGCAGAAAATGCTCAGACCTCTAAAATTTCCCTCAATGACCTCACAAACAATTTTGTTATATAAAGCCATTTATTCTATGTAATAAGTGTTTAAGATAATATGTATACTTGGTGTTGCATTTTTTTTTCTTTGCCAAACTGTTATCAAGGCTTAAATTTTTATTTTTCCCTAAAAAAATAATAAAAATTTCCCCCGAACCTCATTTAGATGTTTGGAGATATTCTGCACCCCAGGAAAAACAACTTACAAAGAAATTCTTTCACTTGTTAATCACCGATATTCTTGAAAAAATTACTGACATGAGATTTAATCAATAATAGTAATTTTCAGAAATTCTTAGCTGCTGAGTTGCAGTAGAAGAGCTACAAAAAATTGCTAAAAATGAGTTCATATCTGCAATATCTCCAAAAAAGCAGCCTATTTGACAATTTTATGATTGCAAATTTCCTCTACAGTTGCTATGGAAACCTATTTTGGTTTATTAAATTCAATAAATCAAATATTCTAACATAATTTCATATTACTTTTATCATCTACAAACTAATATAAATACATATACAAAACCAATTTATCATAATGTAATGTATAAAGTCTGTCTGAAATTTAATTTGCATAAAAAAAAAAAAAAAAAAAAAAAAAAAAAAAATCTATTCAAGATTGAAGCAACTTAAAATAAATTATAAAAATGTCACATTTTAAAAATTGAAGGTGTTGGACACATATTAAGTTCCTTGGAATTAACATCAAGGTCCTATGTAATTCTATGGGGAAATTAGTTTATAGGATTACTCAATAAAATATTTTTTAAAATACTGCTTTCACATTTGGAAAACTCACTACCATTGTTAAAACTTGTTTTCCAAAAAAATATTGTTTAAGGAAAAAAAAAAAAAAAAAAAAAAGAGAGAGAGAGAGAGAGAAATGCAATTGGTTATTTTTTTTTTTTGCATTTTCAAATTCTACTAATTTAGCAACTGTGAATTTTCCAATTTTTTTTTTTTTAATGGTATGGCACTTTTTATCTATTCATATGGGGAGGGAGTGTGTGTGTGAATGAATGACCATTTGTAAGGGGCATTCAATGGGCGGCCAATGCTACCCCTAACAGAGACAACACATTGTGAAATATCCATGCCTTGTTTGGATTTTGAACCAGGGCCCTACCATGTGGGAGTCAGGGACGCTAACCACCATACTGTATGGGCAGCAATTTTCCGAATATGAAAACGGAACTTTAAAAAACTATTAGGTAATGAATTATTCTATAAACAAATCTCTCCATAGAGTTACATGAGATTTGGTGACCAGAGACAGGGAAATTGTAAGAGGGAGAGAGGAGCCTTTATGAATGAGGGTTAATGGGTAGTATCAGGGTTTAAACTGCCATTAGTTTTTTTTAGCATTTTGCTAAAAGGTATCATATTTTGCCAAAACATGTTGGTCAGAATTTTGCTAAAAAGCTAAAACTGGATAACAGTATAAAATATCTCTATAATAACTCGGATTTTTTTTTTTTTGTAATATTTGCAGGCAGAAACTACGAAAGGACTGAAATTTTTAGGAATGATTATTTATGTAGTAATTTGGATTTATTTTTAATTTTTAATGATTGAATTTAAATGCAAAAATATTTAAAAGTATGTCAGAATTCAGAATTTTAATCATAGAAGCATTCTTAGCACAAGTATTTCACGATTATCTACCACTACACATTACTTAATTTTTCAATTGCTTTTTCATTTTACACATATGATATGAGTACCTCTTTTTCTATTGTTAAAATCAAAACATAGTTTCCCTGATTCATATTTTTAAAGTCACAAATATGGATGCTTGGTTAAATCATCAATGAACAAAAGGAATAGAAAACAAAACTGAGGATAACAAAGCTAAGTAAAAGAAACCAATGGTATCCAAAGAATTAACTTTTGAAAAAGCTAAAATAGTGCTTGCCTATTTTCACTAAAATGTTAAAGTAATTTTTTTACCAGGTTAAACCCTGGGTAGTATCACTATAACTTTTTTGTACCCCATGTTATCTGATGGGAAAATTTGTTAGCAGAATGATTTATTATCTAATGCGCTATGACCAGGGGTCTGTCTAGACTTTTCAGACAGGGTCCTGTTTTTGTGAAATTGTGAAAAACTCTACACGTATTTTTGTGAATTTAAATTTTGTGTGAAAATAAAGTTCTTCCGAACTTTTCGGCTAGGGCCTTCTTTTTGTGAAATTGTGAAAAATGTAATTTTGCAGAATAAAATTATAATTAAAGTTTCATTTTAGACAATGACAGTTCATTTTTATAGAACTAAACTTACATACATGCGTAGAAGCCATTAATAAATTAGAAATTGAATATCAGCTCTTCGGGAAAATAAAGCAAAACATCTGATTTTTCATAGTCAGCCTGTTTGTTCCTTGGAAGATTAGTTTTAAAAATGAAATAGATTTATCACAGGTCTATTTTTAAGGGGAAAATTTAAGTGAAGGGTCCTGTTTTAGGACAAATAATTTTGTGAAGGGTCCTGTTTTAGGATAAATCATTTTGTGAAGGGTCCTGTTTCAGGATAAATAATTTTGTGAAGGGTCCTGTTTCAGGATAAATAATTTTGTGAAGGGTCCTTTAACGGACCCAGGTTTGCCTCTGGACAGACCCCTGATGACAGAATATTTTTATGCTTTCTGTGACAAGCCTTGTTTGTGGAAATCTTTTCTGCAAAACAATGTTAACATATTTTCTAATTTACCTATAATATGTACTTATAATTATAAAGATATCAATATTATTAATAGATTGTTGAAGAATTCTTAAATATAAGACATGAGTTTCTATTTTCTACTGAAATTTAGGAATATTTTTTATGAGCAAATCTTTCTGCAAGTGACAAATACTTTTCTGCGAAAATGTCACTGTGTCGCCTAAATTTTGCCACAGGGATCTAATGTATTTCTTTGAATTACATTTTCACATTAAAAAAAAAAAAAAAAAAAAAAAATCACAACTATTAAAATTTATTCCAGTTTTCTAATAAATTATTTTTTTAAATTCTTAATATTTCACTTTATATCAGATTGACTAGCATTTGATCTTTTTGATTTTCCCTGACTTTTCCAGGACATTTTCCTCAATTTTGGCATGCCATTTTAAAAACTAACATTGTTTGTCTAAAATTTCCTTGGCCTAAATGAAATTTTGTGATTTTTTTTTTTTTTTTTTTTTTTCAAGAATTAGTCAGAATTCCCTGACATTTCTCCTGATTTTTTTAATATTGCAAAATTGCCTGATTTCCCGATTTTCCAGTTTGCTAGCAGCCCTGTATATACATTTAGTTGATTTTTCACATTCTTTAGCTCAAAAATAAAATAATAATAATAATAATAAAGACAATTTTTGGAAAACAAGAGCAAATTTAACGTCGGAGAATAATCTGAATGTTAAAATATATATATATTTTTTAAACATTAAGTAATGAGTAATTTGATTAACAATTTCCCCATAGAATAACATGAGCTTTAGCTGCCAGCAATCATAGGTACATAATTCTCTTAAGCCAGCATTTAGGAAAAAAAAAAAAAAAACCTAACATTAATGATTGTGAATAATATACTTATATAAAATATAATTTTATAGCAGATTAATATATTATTATAATTTATAAAGATAATTTTATATTTCTATTAATAGCAATTTTCAGTTGTTTTAAACAAATTAGAAAAAAAAAAATATTCAAGATTACTGCAGATTAAATATGCAAAACGGAACAACATAAATATGGTGATTTCCTGATCACTTTTACAAATTATTTACAAATTAACAAGAAAGCCAAAAATGTGAAATGTCATTATGGCAGTGTCAAAATGATAATAATAATAATAATAATAAAAAAAAAATTGAAATTTTTAACAGAAACTGAATCACACACATTTAAAATTTTCATATAACATAACAACATTAAGTTGAATTAATTAAAAGTGCTATATCACAAGATTTGACGTATCAGATAATTTTCTGAAAAAATTGTAACAAAATATTATTTCGACATATAACATCCTTTTAAATACATTTAAATATTGAGTAATGCTGCTGTATATGGTTACATGATTATCTTACATGCATGCACATTAACTGTACAAAATAACTGTTACTGAGAATTCTGTATAAAATGAACGAAGAAAAAAAAAATCTACCAGTTTGCTCACATTTATCGTTCATAAGTAACTAATAAGGAAAAAGAAATGTGAGACAATGATATTTGGCACCATAAATTGTGAGAGAAAGAGAGACATATATACTTTTTACACAATTTTTACAGCTTAGATATAAATATATATGAATAAATTTAAACAAAAAGAAGTGCTCAAAACTTCACAGCACTCAATAGAAAACTCTTTTAAGTAAACAATCAATATATCACAATGTTCTTTGCTATGGCATATTTTCAAGATCGAAGCCAACCGCATGTGGTATTGTTCCTGTCAAAGAAAAAAAATATTTCAATGTTTGTCATAATCAGTATTTTCATTCTAATTATATACAGTTGTAGTGCACAACCTTTTAGAAATGAGAGAACTTGTACAGCTGATGGCAGTAAAGGAGGCAGGCAATCTCAATACAGCTGAATGGGATGAGAAATGCCTTACAAAAGTTAATGTCTTTATGCGTATACAGTTAAACCTCGTTAACGTGAATCTCAAGGGAGATAAAAAAATTTGCTCATGTTATCAGTAACTAATCTTCATATAATAAACTAATCTCCATTTTGATGGGGATTGTAAAAAAAAGTTCATGTTAAAAGTAATTCACGTTAACAGTGTTCACGTTAATGAGGTTCGACTGTATCTGTGTTGTTTTATAATGGTAACAGAGACAAATGTCATTCAACCTGTGGCCCAGAGACCAAGTGTTTTTCTGACTATAAATGGTAAAATCAATAAATTTTATGCATATATATGTAAACAGAAATTAATCTTGGCAACAGGCCTTGATACCACAATAAGCAGTATTGTAATCGATTGGCCCTCATTACTGCAATCAGCTGTGCAAGTGCGCTCTTGCCTAAAACATTGTGTACCATTAGATACAGGATGTGTCACAAAACCTGACATATTTTAAAGTTTAATATAAAATTGAGAAATTGACATAGGAGAGTGGAGTTTATACTATATTTACAAGGGTTCTTACAGCGAAAAGTTTTGTTCAAGCAAATAAAAAAGATTGTTCCAAACTTTGCTTATAAATAGTGCTGGACTTAATTTTAATGCCAGCCACATGGGAAACTTGCCCCAAACCAATGGGCAAAAGAACCACAAAACAAAAACTTTCATAAAAAAAAAAAAAATCCAAGCGTTTTCCCTGTCTCTTTTAAAAGTAAAATAGATACAATAGAAGATCTTTATAATGCAAAATCTCTCAAACATAAACAATGAATTTTGAAGTTAAGAAGCACTGGCATTCCCACATTGTAAACAACTTTTACTCCTTAAAGGACTAAATGTGTTTTACTTTATCCCTTAATTTGAAGCTTTTTAATAAAAAAAAAAAGCTATTATAACTTTTTTTTTTTAACGAGTATTGTAACGGATGATTTGGTTCAGGCATATTTGCACTATGTTTATAAAGTAAATTTAACAATGAAATTTATAATCTGTTCAATTTCTGTTCCAATTAAAGCAACTTAAAGATACTTTATTCTATTCTGATATGTTTCAGACGTATTTGGCCATGTATACAATGTAAATTTATGATCTATATAAATGCAAAATTCTATATAATGCACAACCTCGTTTTTTTAAGCTTGTGTCATAAAGATCTACTGTAACATGCAATCATGCAGCATTAGAATTTAGCATGTTTTACAAGTCAATTGAACATACATAATCAAAAAGCACTAAAAAAAAAAAAAAATATCATGAAAAAAATTTCCGATTATTTCTAGAAATTTCAAAAATCTCCTAAATTTTTCTTGTTTTTGCAATAAATTTTGAAATTTCCTTAATTTTCCAGGTTTCCTTTGAAATCCAAATATTGTAGCAACCCTGTAAATTATAAAAAGCAGATATTTTTTAAAAGCCAAATTAATTGTAATTCATGCTTAAAAACTTCAGAAGTGAAAGTTTAATAGCCACTGAGCAAAATAAAGTCAAACTAAATTACATTAATGCTAATAGGCTGTTACACTTACCCCATTACCCCCACTTTACCCTTATTATTATTATTTTTAGGCAGGAGAAGCACATGCTATCTCTGGCAATGCTAAATTGCATTGCCTGCGGTAAACAGTTATGCTGCACAAGTGCTACCAAGTTAAACTTTAAAATCAAGATACAATTCTGACAAAAACAAATTGAATCTTATCATTTTATACATAAATTATTTAAAATTGTTTTGTCTTACTCTTTTCTTACTATCCTCCCGGGAAATATAATTGAGAGATTAATTTTTAAGCATATGCACATTATTTTCATAGTCAGTGTAATAAAATATTCATATTTATTCTAATCACATATCTAACTCAAATCAAATTTAAGGATATTTGTAAAATTAATCTTATAAGATATGAATATGAAAATAAAGCATAAAAAACAATCAGCGAGGGAAAAAAAATTATGAATAAATATCAATAATATGTCAAAGAAAAAAAAAAAAAAAAAAAATCCAATATTTTTAAGGATTATTTAATTGAAAATATGACAACAATGGTGTTATTTTTTTTATGTTAATAAAGCAATAATGCTAAAACTTGCAGATAGAAATGTTCTTTTATAGAATTAAAAAATCAAAAAGATGACATGACAAACACCAATAATTCTGAATATAAATTATCCTAAAAATTTTACTTTGTGAATTGTGATTATTTAAAATTTATTGCCGAAACTTCAGTGGAAGCCTCCATTGAAAACTCAAAAAGATTTTGAGTTCTGTTTGTCTTGCAATACCGGTCGCAAAAATCATCCTATTGATTTGTAACTTAGAACACATGTGCATGAGCTACACAGAATTAGCTGTATAGTTTTGGGTGTTTATCCTATCTGTAGTTCGTGTACAGGGACACACCAAAGTTTTTCTTATCATTATGGACTACGGGCAGAATTTGTGTGTAACTTAATATCAACCTCAAAAATCTCCCAATTGATTTGCAAATTGGTATATGCATTCAGGCTCTATATAGAAATAGCTGTATACTTTTTTATGTCCATATTATTCATGGATCGTGTACAGGGACACACCAATATTTTTTTTATCATTACGGCCTACGGGGTGAATTTTGTTTAAACGAATTTTAATTAATTTTTAAAATTAATTGGTTTAGTTTATTGCAAAGTAAGAATATTAATGTTGTTACTCTGCATTCAACAAATTGAAATTAGTGTACATTATTGAGATGCTTAAATTAACGTTTTCTGTAGGAAATATGTGCATTTTGGCTTCATAATTAATATACAGGACCTTAAAAAAGTGTTCAGACAATGTTACATAATCATCCTAATTTTGTCAAATTTCGAACAATTTGAATAAGTTGAAGAGTTTTTTCTGGTGTACACAATGTTTATGGTTTGTTTACAGAGACACACAAAAGAATTTCATGACATTAGAGCCTATGGACAAATTTTTATCTAAGCGCATTTTAATGTGTTCATGCTATAATCAACATAATGGAATTAACATACATTATAAAGATGCTTATAAACACATTTTCTCTCTAAAAGAAGGTATGTATAGATTAAATTTATTTACAGGATTACACAAAAGAATTTCGGTGACATTCTGTAATCATCCAAATGATGTCAAATTAGGTTGAAATATTAATGAGTCATAATTAATTAGGTGTATTCTTTTTATATGTATATAATAACTGTAGCTCCTTTTCCGGGACACACATAAGAATTTTGTACCATTACAATTTACACACGGTATTTCTTAAAAGTGTAATTTAACATGGTTACATCCCATTAAATATAATGAAATGTTATTAGAATATTTAAAAGCATGGATTTCTGTGGAAAATTGTGAACATAGAATTGGTAATTGCATGAAATTTGGTAAAAGCATTTATGAGTAACCTGGAATTAATAGAAGGTATTAGTTACTAGGAAAATATATAAATATACACTTACATACAGATAGATATAGTGAAAGAGATACAGTAGGGGGTTGAGGGGGGCAGCAGCTCCAACCCTTAGAAATGTATCTGTTTATGTAGCGAGTCAATTGAGTCAATATATATATATATATATAATAATAATAATTTATTAAGTATAGAAAAGTCAAGCAACAGATACAAGATCACTGAAACTACAAAGACCAATAAGAATAAAAATTTTTTTTACGTAGGAGAAGTTCAGAACAGGGAAAAAAAATCATCAGGGTATGAAATACACATATTTAAAGAAACCAATTTTATTAATTAACAACCTGCAAAACAAACGAAACAATAAACTAACTCAACAAAATCTTAACAGAAAAAATTAAACTGAAACGAAATTTATGAAAAAATAATTTAAGAAACTTAAGAAAGAAAGAAAGAAAGGAAGGAAGGAAGGAGGCAGGCAGCAAGACTTGTGACTTGCCTGTGGGGTTATGTGTGTGTATATATATATATATACACTATAATATGGATAAAATGATCTGTTGAATAATTAGCAATGAAAATAGGACATTGAGGCACTTGATCTGCAGATCCACTAGTAAATAGATACATGTATAAAAATAAAGTGCTCCATTACATTTTAATAGTCTCTAATGCCATATTTTTTTATGCACAATCTAGCATCTAATATTGTGCTTAGTTCTAATATTTTAAAATGTTACTTTACATATGTTACAAATAGTTAGAAAATGTAATTAAAGTGATTACAAATTATAATGTGTCTTACTTGCCTCAAAGGCAGTAACACATGTGTTTTACGCTTGAAGAAGAAAGGGCATGTCTTTTCGAGCTTGGATTAATTTTATGGTGTGTGAAGAAGTTTTTAAGTTTAAATAGTAATTATGATTATTTTTTCTAAATAACTGCATGAAAATTGGTGCGTCATTGAAGCATGCAAAAGAAAGAAAAGAGCAATTCTTGTTAAGTTATAAAGTAATGTAAACAATAATCAATATTTAAATGTTTGGAAAATTTTTCTTAAAAATCAATGATATTGATTTTATAATTATCAATGGATAAAATATCATGTAAATAGATGTATTATATCTAACAATGTATTATATCTAATGATACTTCTTATCTTTACCTCATACTTACGCGGGAAGGTTGAAATCCTGAAGAGCTTTTTTAACTGATGATAGAACAGCTCTGTTTTCTTCACGACAACTATCAGCACAAAGTGATTGGAGTTTCGTTAAGTAGGTATCAAAATTTTCACGAGTTGGTCTTTCATCAAAGTTAGGAAGTCGAACATGATCCAATAACGAGATGAAATTGTTCCTTAAGTTCTCATAGTATTCTGTTAGATTATGATTCTTTTGAGCAAGAGCTTGATTGTCCTAAAATGAATTAAACAATTTGAGGAAACAAACACACTTTTAAATACATACACGCTACACTAATAAATAAGTAAGATTATTTTTTATTATTTAGATTGATTTGTAATAATAATTACAAATCAATCATATTAATCATAATTATAAATCAACCTTTAAAAAAAAAAAAAAAAAAAAAAAAAAAAACACTAAAAAATTCATGTATTATTTATAAACACACATAAAATATCAAAATACATTTCTATTTACTGTTTCAGATTTTTTTTTCTTTTTCTTTTCTGAAATTTTGATGTGCAGTGGGGAGAAAATATCTTTGCTTTTTCAAAAATATTTTTAATACATAATTGAAAATATTAGAATCATTTTAAAACAAACTACATCAAAACTGAATTCACAACAATGCATCAGAGAAAAAAAGTAAAAGAAGAGTACTTACTTATCTGTAAAAGAAATTGCTATAATAATAACATTCTGACATTAGCCAAAATATTTTATTCTTTGCTTAAATGTAGCAAACATATTACATATTATTATTATTTTTTAATACTTAGGTTTTCTTAATAATAAAGTTTCTTGGATCTTAATATAGACATAATGTTATGTTACTGTAATAACGTTCATTCATCTGTTTCATTTGTTCTTGTTTTGTTTCAACGAACTTAGAATGCAGCAGGGTGATGCGATTCAATGTATTAGCACTTTTAACTGGTAACTTTTTCGTATCAGAACTTCATTTTCACGTATCAGAACTTTGTGTTTGTTTTCACACCAGCCACTTATGTGTGTTTATCGTATTGGAACTGGATAGGCATGTTTTGGATTTTTTGAAAGAATGGTTTTGAGACCATTTTTTGAATTTCATATTTTGGCTAAGCTTTGAAAGAGGGCCCCCATTGGTGATTTGTTATGCGGTGATGCAATTCGGTGTATTGTACACTTTTTACTGATAATCTTTTCGCATTGGAACTTTTTTGTCTCGTTTCAGAGTCGGAATTTTGTTTTTGATATCATACCGGCTGCTCGTTTGTGTTTATCATTTAGGATTGGTTCTTTTTCCTTTATGGTAGAATGGATGGAGTTTCAAAAGATTTTTTTTCTTCTTCAGAGCAGAATGCTTTAAAGATATAAGGAAAATATCAATTTGAAACAATAAATATATTTTAAAATTTGCTTCCCCCCCCCTTCCAGATTGAAATTTTTTGCGTCATGCCTTCGATTTTTAGTGTAATTTACACGTTATCGCTGCAATATGCATTACAGTTACCAAAAATTAAAATCTGAAATTGCTAAAAATCACTAATAACACAAAATAAACAAAAACTATGGGTTGAAAACTTCAGAAATTATTAAATTGTGGTCAAATGATATATAAAAATGATTTGATATTAAAGTTTTGGATCTGCAGATTTAGTAATAAATAAATGATAGTGCAGAAGGAAAGTACAGTGTTTGAATTTTTCCCTTTTTAACAATTTCCATAAAAGTTGAAAAGTGACTTCAGTCTGTTTGTTCAAACTCTACTTTCAGTAAATAGTTCTAGAATATGTTGAAATTAATAAATGTCATTCAAATTCATTACAGCACATTCCTAATTGAAAATCATGTAAATGACAAAAGTAGTCTGCGCAGAAACATCCAAAATAATTCCAATACATCATGTTCTATGAGATGAATTTCTATAAAAAAGCATATTTTATATGCTTTAGTATTGAATAAAACATAATGAAATTAACATATATGTGCAAAAGTATGATTTCTGTAGAATAAAGTATGATCAATATTAAAATTTATAGAGCCACATGCAAGCACAAAAATATTCTGATACAATAGGAGATATCATTGCGAATTGCTAGGAAGTTGAATTTCAGATGTATTATGTTTTTAACACTTTATGACAAACTGAAAAGACTTTATGACTTCAGTTTGTCTATCTGTCTGCCCGTTTGATAGTAATCTAATTTCTGTAAATCTATTACTATCATACATTCTCTAATGAAAATGGTACAAATAGTGCAACTGGTTTGAAGATAGGGACTCATAAAAGGTCTTCAATGCATTACAGTCTATGAGAGGTTTATATATATTAATATCTTTATATTGCACACAATTTAAGAAATTAATGTATATTCTTTTGATACACAAAACCACTTTTTCTGTAAAACATTTTTCCTCAAGTATAGGGATTATGTTGCAAAATGTTAAATTAGTTTTAAATTATTAAGTCATAAAATTGCAATATTTATTGAACAATATACTGCCTTAATATTCATCTAGCCTTACCTTCAAGGATAAATCAAATAATTACTTTTAAACTCATGAAAAATAAAAAGAAAAATAAATAATAAAATTTATAAAAGTTAAAAAAAAAAAAAAAAAAAAAAAAATTGAAGCACTAGCAGTACCCTGCTTTTTTTAAACCTGTGCAGAACACTGCAGAACTGTAAACGGGCACCTTTTTAGAGACACCGCATAGATGAATTAATTTTCGGCAATATTTTCTAGCTTTTCTACTGCAACTCAGTAGCTAATATTTCTGAAAAATATCATACTTGATTAAATCTTATGCCGGTAGTTTTTTCAAAGAAATCAGTGATTAACAAGTGGAAGAGTTTTCTAGTTAGTAATGCAAACTCTATGGCAAGTTTAAGCCCTATGACAGAATTTAGGCAACAAAACGATACTGTCGCGGAAAAGAAATTGTCACTTGCAGAAAGATTTGCTCAAAATAATTAAAGATATTCTCATATTTCAATAGAACACAGAAACTTGTGTCATATTTAAGAGTTCTACAGTATGTTAATAATATTAATATCTTTAAAATTAAATACATTTAACATGTGTAAATTAAATATAGTTATTAAATAACATAGTTTTGCAGAAAAGGTTTGCACGAACGAGGCTTGCCACAGAAAGCATAAAAATATTCTGCCACAGGGAGTTAAGTTAATAAATAAATAATAAATAAAAGCAAATTTTTACTAACTCTTTCTGTCATTCGAATATGCTGCTCCATTTGAGTGATGTCAGTGCGTAGTTTAATCATTTCTGATTCCACTTTGGCATTGTATTCTTGTAGTTCTAATATTTCTTCTTCTAGCACACGGATTTCTTCATCGTTATCTATATCCCCTTAAAAATAGTTAGAACATTTTTAGTTACAAAAATTATTGAAAAATGTATATTTAATTAAGTTAATATAACCGGTATGCAAGATAACCATTCGAAAGTTATTCTATTTATACTTGTTTTTCAATTTAAATAAAATATCTGTGCACACACATTTTTAAAACTCATTAAATAAATAAGTGTACATTTTTATATTTTCGATATTTTTTATTAATTATTTTAAGCATGTAAATATACATATTTATATAATATAAAACCCAACTTCATGTTGAACAGAAATATAAAATAAATATTTAAACAACATTGAAAATGACAATGTAAAAAATATTAAGTAAGTAAACTGCAGTTTCGGTAGCATTAAACATACCGTCATCTGTGCAGAACACCAAGACAGATTATTGCTCCAATATGTAGAGAGGGAGGCGAATTCCAGAGCCAGAATAGCAGTCAATAGAAATTTAGGTAATTGGAGTTTCAAAAGTCAAAGAGAAGGGGTACAGTGAAATCGCAAATAATATTTTTATAAATATGGAACGCTTCTAAACAATTGAGTTCATGTAAATGTTTAAGCCGACGGATTATTTTAGCTGAATTAAAGTGAAAAGTATGGTTATTCTTCCAACAATGCTTAGCAATGTCCAATTTGTTTATTTCTTGTTTCTGAATATAACCCATGTGTTCTTTAAGAAAAGGGAGTGAACAACTGTTTTTAATTTCATATGTAAATTGGATATTATTATCCAGTGAGTTTATGATCTGTAATACGTTAACAATAATGTGATGAGAAGGGTCTTACTCAGCAAGTCCAAAATGGAAATGATATTTTTTCAGAAAGAAAATTTTCTAAATAATGCATGAAAATATCAGTGAGAATTGGTGAGAGAGGACAGCCATAGTTAAAACTTCTGATTGTTGGTAAAATTTACCTTGAAAAGTAGTTAGAGATAAACAAGTGCAACTAAGAAAAATTAATTTTTGGATTTAAAAAATTGTGTACTGAAATTCTTTTAGTCTCTTTTCTAGGCAGGAAAGTGTGCTACTAATCAAGAGATTAGTGAAAAGTGACTTAACATCAAAAGAAAGCATAGTAAGGTTTGTGCCATGGAAATTTCGAATAACTTTGGCAAAACTGATGGAATTTTTCACAGTACGGGCATAGGCAGAAAATAGCGAGGAAAAAATAATGGTGAGAAGCAGTATCGATATTGGAAACAACAAGACGAAAGGAGATTCCTGTCTAGAAAAGAGACTAAAAGAATTTCACTATATAATTTTTGAAATCCAAGAATTATTTTCTCTCATCCGCACCTATTTATCTCAGACAACTTTTACTTTTCATGGTCAATTTTACAACAATCAGGAGGTTTAGCCTTCACTAATTCTCATTGATTTTTACATGCATTATTTAAAAAAATTCTCTTTTTGAAAGACACTTCTCAGCAGAATATTGATAATGTATTACAGATCATAAATTCTCTTGATAATAACATTCGATTTACATACGAACTAGAAAAATGTGGTTCACTTCCTTTTCTTGATACCCTTGTGTTGCGCACTTGACAAAGGCTTTTTTTACTAGTTTATCATAAAAATTTTGCAATTTTTTCACCTCCCCATGCTTGTTTATATGTCATCCACCTACTCAGAAAATGTTCACATTTTATACTTTTGTTAACTGTGCCCTTAACATCTGTTCTGACCCCTTCAACTCTCAAATCAATTATCTAAAAAGTAGTTGAGGTTATATTACTGATAAAGCTCTTTTTAAATTACAAGATCCCCATACTTCACCTCCCATCTTTTTACGTCTAAATCCTCTTTCAATATCAGTATTGTTTTGGCTTTTTTCCCAAAATCTAATTTTCCCATAGTAAAGTTCTCAAACAATATAACTTTAAAATAGTTTTCTCACCTATAAATAAATTAGTTCTTTCTATGTTAAAAGACCCTATTGATATACACAACTTTTGGAGTATTTATTAGAGCAATTTTTGAGATATGGACCTATGGTCTCACTTCTGGTTTTTCAATTTTTACCAAAAGTTGAGAATAATCAACTGTACACCAGACCTGTCCCAATTCTGAAGTTTTGCCGTTCTATCTTTATTAGTTTCAGAGATATGATAGAAGATTCCCCACACACAGATCAATTGCTAGAAACTACTTTTTTGAATTCAGGAGACCTTTAAACATGCAAATGAGGTAAAAACTCAATGTCAAATTTTTTGACTGAATACAATATTCCCATTACCTACAATAGTTGGGTAATGGAAGTAAAACATAAGTTCAGTAATACAGCATCAGCAAATTCTATTATTTTTCAAGGCTATATTGCTATTTCAAGTCACAATTAGTAATTAAAACTTAAAGTATAAAAAATAATAAAATGAAAAATAAATAAAAAGTTGCTGGAAGGAAAATATTTAGAATTCTTAAGAAAATTTTATATACCATTTTTTTCACATTCTTCTGTAGACAACCGCTGCCTTTTAATTGGCTGAAATACTTTGGTAGCTTTTGTTCCAACAGGAAACGTCAAATAAGTCCCATTTGTTACAGGACTACCATCATTAGATGAGGATGAACTGAAAACAAACACGCAAAATAATTTATACATATATGCCAATTGTCACACACTCTTTAATATTTTAAAATTAGAATATTACTGTGCATTTCTAGTATAAAAGGAAAATAAAATTAAAATCTCAAATATACAGGGTGGGCCAAAAGAGCCTGACACATTTTAACTTTAATATAAAATTCAATAATTTACATACAAGAGATCAGTTTTCATAATAAGCAGCATCATAGTAATACAATGCTTTTCATGATGAATAGGTTTAAGTAAATAAAATTAATTCAAATTTTTGCTCTTAGATGGTGTTATACCTTAAAAACATCAAAAACATAAGGCAAGCAGTTAAAGGTTTTAGTAAATAAAAGATTTAATTAATTTTTTTTTCTCTTAGACGGTACCTTAAAAACATAAAAAATATAAGGTAAGCAATTAAACAGCAATTATTTTGTGAGATTCATTTACAATAATTCAATGTGTGGCTGTTATAACTCAATCCACATCCAGACAGCAACACAATTCAATCATGTGCTTGTGGGCTAATTATGGAAGACACTGGATGACATGTGCTATTGGATTTTCAATACTTTACTCCCAGCCATAAGTAAAGTATACACTTTGTCCTTCACATAATTCCACAACAAAAAATTAAAGGTTAAATCAACATTATATTAGTTGTTAATTAGTTATAATATGTTAATTTAGTTTCAGGATCAAGGTGCACATAACAAAACTACAAGAAAAATTAGTCAAACCAAACATAGAAAAAAATAGTACCAAACAAAACTTATTGAATCAAATTTTTCATAAGATACATTGCAGTGCAGATAGCACTCCTATACTTAAACTTAAAAATTTCTTCACACACTATAAAATTTTGCAGTATATGGCATCAATGGTGTGCTTCTTAGTTGATAAGGCTTGAATGCCCAACCACAACATATGTATAACCTGCCAGAAGAGAAAATGTTCAAAAGAGAAATCATCAGATCTGACGAATAAAGGCTATCCACCATTCAGTTCGATACATTTACCTTATCCAAATTGTTAATTTGTTTTATTAAGGTAAGTTTCGTAATTTAGTTTTCATGCAATTTCATACTATTTTCAATACAGCAATCCCCAAAATGCAAGTTTATATGAAAGATTCTGCTTTATTCTGCTATTTAATCATATCTTAAATTTGGAATAACTTACGAAATTTTCAAATTAGAATATTTGCAGTCAAAGATCAGCCAGAATCATAAATGACATTTTACTTTATGATGAAATTATCCTTCAAAATAGGTATTTATGATGTGAAATTTTGTCCTATTCTGCCATGTTAAAATATTCTTAAATTTCAAATAATTTACGAATTTTTCAAAGCTGAATTTTTATAGTTAATTACATTCATGCCAGCATTATAACTGATAAGTTAAAACTGATTTTACATCTTTACAGTAAAAGTATTTCTTTTAATATACACGTTTAAGTGAAAATTTGACCTATTCTTTGCCGTTAAGGAAATCGTAAATTTCAAATAAATTACAAAGTTGTTAAATTAGAATGTTGTAAATCAACAGGGTTCTTGCCAGTGTCAAAAGTAATATTTTAAAATTGGTTCGACCTCTTTACGATCACTTGCTTTTGAGATATTGTGTACAAAGACTAATAAACTAACACAGAGGCGGCCATTTTGGAACTCATGCACTCCAAACTTAAGATAAATATATTTTGAGCATTGAAATGTGTTTGGCTCCCAAGAACACTGCTAAGTAGTCGTTTAAATTATTTTAAGCCAATGGACAAGGGAGATATAGGGTTTTGGCTGCCACCTTGGATACCACATTTCAAGTCCAAATTTAGCTTTGGCAACAGGCAGATTCTTATTCAGCGGGGGTTGAATTATCCTAGAAATGTTGTTTCTCAAATTGTTACATGAAATGCTTCTTGCATTGTTCTTTTTTGAAAATGTACCTAGTCTACTACTGTCTACCAGCTTTGAAAGCAGAGCCTTTCAGTCACTGATGGATGGTAATATATTTTTTATGGATAAATTTCATTAACTGCAATATAAATAAAAGTACTAATGAGAAGACATTATAATACAGTGAAACCTGTCAAGTTGGAAACTTTCTCGGAACAGAATGTATTCATGTATTCATAGGATTAACTTTATGTCCAATCTCTATACACTGTAAGAATTACTTTTTAGTCCTTCTACATAATACAAAAAATAATTAATCAAATAACATCATAACTTACGCATTAGGCTCAATTTTTATTGGTCTTCCATCGAATGCCATCACTTCATATCTCACTTTTCCTTTATTAGCTATGGGGCAACCAGAAGCACTATAAAAGAAAACATAACTGTAGAGCTAATATTAATCAATGAATAAGAAAAAATAAAAAGAGACAGGACATAAAATTAAAAACATAAATGATTTTTTTTTTTTTTTTAAGAAAGAATAAAAGAAAAGAAACAGAGAATTTTAAAAGAAGAAAAAAATTATAAAAGAAAATTCATTCTTTCTAATTGAACAAAGAATTATCCTGATAAATAACAGCAGTAAATTAGAAGAAATGATCGCATGAATAATAGAAAACACATTGAAGGGGAAAATAAAAATAATGTCATTCATATACTAAAAAACAATTAGAATAAACAAATACATTTTGAGTTCTTTTAAAAAGATAGAAGAAAATATGCATCAAAACACAAAAATATTTAGATTCATACAAAGAGATGACACATAAAAAAGTTCTACAGGTAGAAGGGAATATACATATCATGCAGGAAAGTAGTAGAGAAGCATATAATATTATGTAGTAAAAAAAATAAATAAATAAATAAATAAATAAATAAAAACTGGAAAAATTTATAAAATTATAAGAATCTGTCATCCTATTTAAATAAATAAATAAATAAAAAATATATCAAATATTGTTTTTTTTTTAAATATATAAGTTATATTAATGATACAAAAAATAAAATGAAATAAAAAAATAATAGTAAATAAATTTAATTTATATTTATGGATTAATTTTAGAGATAGAGACAGAATCAACGAAAAATGAATGCATAAAAACAAATTATATTAATGTGACCAAAAAAAAGTAAATAAATAAATAAATTAAATTTCTATTTATTAATTGATTTTAGAGACAGAATCAATGAAAAAAAAAAAAAAAGATTGATCAGTATGAGATGCAACTCTAATATATGTATATTATATTGAATATTGGAGAAAAGAAAAATGATTAAAAGAAATCAAAAATATATTAGAAACATTTATATTTAAGTACATTTCTGTATGAAAAAAGTTTAAACAACAAATTAGCAATATAAAATGTGCTCAACACTACAAAATATTCCCCTTTTCAATTTAACACATAATTCATTTTTCTTTTTCTCTACTTTTTTCAAAGTAGCAGAATTATGTGATATTCTAATTCAATAATTAATTAATGGCTTACCCTGATTCAGAACCTTTTCATAGATTCAATTTTTTTTTTTTTTTTTTTTTTTTTTAATGTGCTGCTACAACTAATATTTATGCCATACAGAACTACAAATATCAAATTAATGTATTTTTAATATAACTGGAAAACAGACAATTAGGTGGTGTCGTCTCACGTTTAAAAAATAATCTTTAAAATAGCAAATTGAAAATTACTAATACATCATAATAATGGCAATTGCAGAAGGAACATTAAAAGTTGAAAAGAGCTTTTAATTTCTAAGCCCGAGAAGAATTTTAGAAAAATTATTCTTTAAAAACATTTTTCTTTGGAAAATGCATACATATAATTCAATTAAATTCAAATATACATTCCAACGAATGAACTTAAAAACCCATTGTATAGACATAATTTATACTTATACATACATATGCTCAATATAATTATCTTACATGAAACAGAATGACACAATTAAATGTATATTGACAATATAAAATTTTGAGATTACATCCCCCTTAGTATTTAAGAATTTTTTAATGATTTTTATTATTTTTTTTTTTTATGTTGAGAAGCATATGAAAGATGATACATTTACTATACTGAGATAAGAGAAAAAAAAAAAAAAAGCAGAAAATGCATTACAGATAAAGAGTGCATTTATAAAGGAGTAAAAAATAAATAAGAAACATTAACAAATTACAAAACATCTTTGAATAAGAAAAAAATATTACAAATATGCTAAAACTAATGATGTGGTAAAAATACTTTGTCGATTTCCAATTAAAAAAATTTAAATTATACACAAATTTTGAAAAGATTTATAGTCAATTTTTTTTAATGGTACGATAGAGCAGGAGCTTTCATGAAAATACCCTTCATAAATACTTTATTTAGATAGGATAGATTAAAGACCTTTTAATTTTCCTGTACAGAGTTTTGTCCTTTTTGATAAGATTGTAAGACATTTCCAATTAATAAAAGTAGTGTAAAATACATATTTCAGTAAAACATACCATACAGAAAAATGTATAATAAATATTATATATCATTTAATTTTTTCAAATTTTTGTACTAATTTGAACAAAAGCACTGGACATGAGCAAGCAAGAACTTTTCAGGTAGGTTTTAAAAATAAATGTTATCTTCTCAACATGAATGAGTGTAAATCCACCCTTCTTAATTTAGATTATTTATTACATATTGAAAGATGAAGACAGAACAATATATTAAAGTTGTTATTACATTTTAAAGTTGTATTTGTTACAGGTTGCCAAATTTATAGCAGTAAAGAATGGGAAAAGATATAGTGGCAGTCTTATTCTTATCCTATTACCTTCAATTTTTCCATTCTATAAATTATTTTGGCTGTGCCAATAATGTCATCTTAAAAGAATATTTCTTAAAAACAGTTTTTTGGTTTAAAGTTAAAATTATTATTTTTCAAATGTAGCTACTCTTGCAGCCATATTTTCAATCAGAATATTATATTAATTGTAACCCTAAAATTGAGTGATGGCATTAAAATTTTTAGTAATAGGCAGCTTATATTGGTGAAAATAAATGAAACCTTAAAACTCATAGCATTACCTGTCATAAAATTTCTCAATCTTTGTTAGCCAAGCATCCTTAGGACTATAGCCATAACTTTTTCAAAAATACAAGTATTATCTTCAATGTCAATTACTCTTTTGAATTAGACTTTCTTGAAAATTTAGCAATTTTTCTTAATCACATCATGACTGTTAATGACAAATCTTATTTCATTTCATAAACCCTTATGGGCAGCAAAAAGTGCTTCTATATAACATTGTATCATCGAACGAAACAGATTTTGAATCTGCATCTGAGGAAAAGCATATTAGATTGCTCATTCAAGACCAAAGTTTATCTGTAACAGTGACAAAAAATGAATGAAGAGTGAAAGGCTGATTGACGAAATCCCACTATATTCAACAGTTGACAGACGTATCTGGTCTGGTGAATAGGAAGACTAAGGAAGAAGTTATATTTGTAACACTGAAAAAAAGTTAGAACATTCACAGTAACAAATGAGCAAGCATTATCTCGTTGCAATACAACGAAAGGAATATATTGAAGAAAAGGTACGGTTTATCTTTGATGTACCATTTACTTTTGAGATTCCCCAATTCTTCGCAAAGAAAGTCTTTAATGATACGCAATGACACCTGGAGTTCATTGCATATGATGTTGAATAACAACGTACTCTTAAAGTGGCATTCACCATTATAGTCTCGAACACGGATGCAGCCATCGCAGTATTTGATACTGATAAAAGATTTATTGGAGCTAAACACTGAAGCTATTGCTAAGCCAGTGGTTATGTTAATGAATCCTTTGTAACTACAGATGTCAAAGCTTTTGTGCGAGGGGGAATTCTGAAGGAAAAAAACCCTACCGTTGACAATCTATGTAGTAACACAAGGCAACAAATTGTTGGAACAGAGAATGACACACTTGTAACAGTATTCAATGTTCTGTCATGTCATTGTCGAGATAAAGCTGTATGATTCATCACTGTTACATAATATAGATGAAATTTTCATGCTCATGTGCTGTTATAACATTTTATCATCTACTGTCAGATTTCTGTCCAGTCTTCTTAAGCCCAGATGCCAAGTCCATAAAGCTTTATAATCAGAAACCTACTTTTAGATGCACACATTACATCACTTTGTAGTACTATGCTCCATATGAATTTTTTTCCTGTTCAAGCTCTATAACTTACTTAAATGGCATCCTCAGTCGACTTTTAGGTACAGTTACTTCGCGTGAAATGTTTACTACTATCACACAATCACTAATTATTTTCTCAGTCTAACAACAGTATTTTATTTACATGGCTAAAATCATAAGTTCAAAATGTACCCTCAATTTATAATTTTACACTTTCCTATTGATTACGTCTGTTCTCCACTTTTGAATATTCATAGGTAAAATATATATCGGATAAAGCAAGATACAATCTTTTCAACAAATAGTACACTGTGCCCTAATTTTTAATGGTCACTTCAAAAAGTGGTTTACTCCTAATGTGTTCTGTAAGAGTTTTTGAAACATTGCCAAACTATTTTGTTTGACTTTTACTGTAATAAAATAAATATCACTTTTTTTTTTTTTTTTTTTCTGTAAATGAAAATGCTTTGTCAATTTAGAATGAATATCAATTTGACAAAATATTTAATTTTAAAATTATAAAAAAGAATTATCATAAAGAATAAGGAAAAGGATAAAAAAGGAAGTTTAAGTAATAAGTAATGGAGTAAAGGAGAGGATAAACAACAAAAGGTTTGAACAATACAAATAGAACAAGTTATTTAATATTTGAATTTAACATTGGAGAATTAAAAGGCTTGATAAGGATAAAATGTACATAAAAAAGGGATTGTGTAAGGAATTTGGAGACAACATAGCATGTTCCTTTAAATACCGCTTTAATATTTATATATATATATAAAGAAATATTAGGAGTGAAATCAAGCAAAATTGGCAGTGTCTGAAACACTTTTATAATGGACACCGTGAAACACCATGCATGCGAGCAAAATAGGAGAAAAATGGAAAATAAGATGCAATAAGATGGAAAGACGGGAAACAACATTAGCCAATGTTTAGTAGAAATACCTTCGATGTGACTGAAATTTTCTTGTTATATGTCCACTACCATCACATCCAGGTACAGGGCAGCTAAGTAGAATTTATACCTATTAGTATTTCTAAATGAACATTTTCTTTAGCCTCAACTTTCTGAAATAAATTTTAAGGATACTTTCGCAGATTTCATTTTTTTTTTTTTCCCCCAGCCCATCTTCAATTAGATTTAATGGTTTTCAAATCAATAAATCATCTTATTTAGAAAACATATTACAGATAAAAATATGTCATAAAATAAACATAAAATGTGTCATTCTGATCAACTCTATCCTCCCCTAGTCATTTTATTAGTCAATAATTTGATTTTGGAAAAAGAAGATGAATCAAATTACATCAAAATACATTTTTTAATAAAACATACAATCTAAAGTTTAACCATTGTATCAAAACTTCACACCAAGATAAAATATTTAGAAATATAATTTGAGTTTTTTTTTTTTTTTTTCTTGCCAGATTTGCATTTGAATATTTGAAAGCATTAAACATAGTTTGATTTCTGTGTTATACATCAGCATTATTTTATAAATTTCAATAAAGGATTTTTATTAATCCACTGACACATCCAGGGCTTAATTTGCAAGGGAATGTATGAGAATGTAGTTTCCATACTTCTTTTATTTCAGTGAATTTTTACATATTACATGGATCACATGTTAACTCATTAATAATACATACTGGAACTCAAAAGTGCATTATATTTACGAAAAAACAAAGCCCCTGAATTGTTACTTTCTCCTTTTCCCTTATAGAAAACACCTATACATGTAATAAAACTGGACACACAAACTTACTTTTTTTTTTTAAATCTGCCTTTTCCACTTGTAGTTATTGTAGTTTTTTACTTTTCACACAGTGTCCCGGATTTCTTAGGATTAACAATGAATGAAAATAGTGGGTTTTTTTCTTTACATAATGCTCGTCAAATTCCAACTATAATTCTAGGTTATATGTATTAAAATGCAGAAAAGTAAACCACAGTTTGTTTCCAAAGAAGGAAAGCTGTTAGTTTAACTAGTTTAATGGAAAATTTGAAATTTACAACTTAAACTGGATTAAAAGTTTTTAAAATTCGTCAATATACTCATAAAATTCGAGACAAGTATGTACTTAAGTTTTGAAGAACAGCGTTCCCATACATTTTTTGTTAGAAATTAAGCCCTGATGACATCATATGTAAATATCCAACTAGTTACTGTGAAATCAGATTTAAAAACATTACCAGTGGGGATGTGAGCATGATAGTTTAAAAAAAAAATCATAAAATCAACCAGTAAAGATAAATGTCTAAAATTTTGCTTGCATAACTTGCATCTATGAGCTTACTTCGTCATCCAATTTAACCCTTTGCACTATAATTGTTTTTCTAATTTGTTCTCAACCAACTCTGATTCAAATTTTTTCATTTTTATATCACACGTTAGGTATAAATTGCTTGCAGTTATTTAAAATTTAATGATTTATTAACAAAGCGCTTGTTCAGAAAGAATGTATAATATCAAAATAAGAATATTTAGTTTATTCTTATTTATATATTTTTTAAATATGGGACATTTTATAACAATCTCCTACATGAAAAATGCTTCTTGTCACAAGTTTCACAAAAGTAGACAATTGTTCCCCTTTTCCCTTTTATTTTTTAATCTGAATATGCTAGGCAGTCAATATTCAAATAATCTGAATGTTTATATAGATAAGTTTTATGAGCAACTTAATGAAATTGCATTTGAACATTTTATAAGGAACACTAATATTATGCTGAGAAGTGTATAATACAAGACTTTTTTATGTACAAACAGAAACACACATTTTTAAAGCATTTTTTTTTTTTTTTTTTTTTTTTAAAGCTGCTTTCCACTAATTTGTTTTATGAACTGTATGAAATAGTACATCAGAAATGACTTAAGAGTTTTACGGAAAAATAGTTTTGTCACGCTATAGGAGACCTCATACTGCAAAGAGTTAAATGCCACAGCAACTTCAAAGAGATTAAAACCTTGTCATTTGATGCAATTGTAGAGTTGCCAATTTTTATAATTTATTCTGGAGCATTTTTACATATTTATTTCACACATTACTTTATTTGCAGAATATTTTTCTCCATTATATAACTACAATAAAATATTGAAAAAAAAAAAAAGCACTTAAAGAGTGGTATGAAAAAGAAAGGCAGGATTAATAGTGCTTCGGAATAAAAGTTGGCAACCCTGCAATCAGGTTAAGGGGGAAAAAAAAATCTTAAGTATGATATAATTAAATAAAATGTATTTTGCATGTATGAATTTACTTTTTAAATATACAGTTGAACCTTGAAAATCCGGAATCGTTGGGACCGCTTCGATTCCAGGTTTTTGAATTTTCCAGATTTTAGAGATTTATTAAAAACTATTTTTTTATGATATTATAATAAAGTACAAAATGAAGTTTTTACGCTAGTGAAAATAAACGACGATCAAATTGGCGAATTAAATTATAAATAGAAATATAATCAATTTAATTTAGAATTAAAATAAAAACACATTAAACTGAAATTTTATAGAAAACTGATAATGCTTGCTAAATAACTGCTAATAAACTATTCATTCATTAAAATATACTCAAATAAAATTATAGAAACAAAGTAATTTTTATGTTGATATTTTTAAAACATTTCAGCAATTCAAAGCTGTTTTACTCTGATGGGATTTCTTTCTTTCTTTTTTTTTTTTTTTTAATTCTGTTTTTTAACTTACCTGTTTCTAAAAAAAAAAAAAAAAATAAATAAATTCTTTAATTAACAATAAAGTTGTATAAAAATATGTAAGATTATGACTATATCTATGTATTCAGTATTCATTTAAAAGGATTTTAAACTGCATTTCACAAGAAATGTAGAAATAAAGCACAGTAAAATCTTATTTTAAAAGTAAAAGTATAACCACAAATATGTTCGGATTTTAAAGATTTCCGGATTTTGGATGTCCGGATTTTCGAAGTTCAACTGTACTAGCTTAGTTTAATCCCATAATTCAACAATGAAGTACAGGTACAGTTGAAAAATGATTTTTTTTTATTTTATCAGATCTATTAACTCTTTAACCTAACAAAAAGAAGAAAAACATATGTATATAATTTTATATTTACATTTAAAAATTTTAATTTTCACCTTTTTTTTTTCAAATCGCATTTTATTAATTTTAAAAATATTGACATCCTCCTACTTTTTAGATAACTTTAACAAAATTGCTAAAATAAAAATAAAGTTACACAAATTAAATATAAATATGCTTATGAATATTTTTCTATACTTATAAATAAGTTATAATAAAGTGCTAAATCACCCAATGCTTATTTAAACAATGCTTAAAACATCTTAAAACAATGCATAAAATTACACGAGTGAGAAATATTGATTCATTCTAACTCTTTATAGATTCTAGAATTTAATAAATCTAGTTATAAATCTAGTTTAAAATGAACATTGATATTTATGCTGTCGATGGAGAAAGATTGAAAATCGCAAGGCATTTGATCACCAATTGCTTTATTTCTTTTTAAATGTTATGAAGTTGAAAAATCAGAACATTTTCTGGTAAAATCAGATTTCTTGAATAAAACTTAAAAAAAAAAAAAAAAGGCACAAATACGGGAAAATCGGAACACTTGGCAGCTATATAATCTAATTAATTGATAGCAACTAATCCTGTAAAATATTTGAATAGATTTGTTAAATTTACAAGATGCAAAGAAGTTTTCAACAAATTGATCCAAATATAACTGGCAACAAATATTTAAAAGGATAATAGCATAATAAAGATGACTTGATATTGAACTTTGTATTTTGATTTATAAAATTTGTCTTTTACCACAGTCAGTTAATTAAATTTTTACTTTCTTTTGAAAAAATTTAAATTTTTTTCAAGTCAATTGATAAATTCTACGCGATATCTTTGAACCAACTGCCCAGTTAAGTAATCATTTAGCTAAAATTTTTTGAAATCTGATTCCCAAATTTTTTATTCTCTTACTAAAAATTAACAAAATTTCTGCTTTTTTGTGTCATATTGCCGAAATACGGTATATTCTGGCAGCCAATATCCAATTTGACTATAAATAAACCATATATCATTCAGAAAAAAAAAAAAAAAAATCAAGACCAATTCATTTGTTAGATGAAATTAATAGGTAGCAAAATTTGAAAAGAAATTTAATTTTAAATGACGGAAACTTTTTTTGAAAACTTTGTTTCTTTTTAATAGTATTTTAAAGTATAAATATTATAGACCTTTATTAACTTCAGTAAAGTAATGTTTAAAGTTTATTAATGGTATTATAAAGAGCGTAATAAAAAGTATGTAATAAGAAGCACCATTAAAAGTTCTTGTGTACATTCTTTAAAAATTCTCTTCTCTTAGAAAATACTAATAACAGAAGTGTCTGACAAAGCCAAATTATTGAATAAATAATAATAATGACAAACAGACATATCGTATTGTATTATAAAACTATTTTTATCGTGATTTACTGTATTCTTAAATATCGTAAAAAAAGAAATTTATTTTCTATTTAATTTAATGACAAAAATCTATATACTATTTATATTAATATTTATTACAACAATGTATATTGTAATTGCCGAAAATAATTACTTATTACAAAAAGAAAGACAACATATTTATAATATATTTGAATAACATATTTCAATTTCACTAACATTTGGGAAAAGTAAAAGGTATTAAAATGTGGTTTATAGAAATACCTCTCATAGAATGCAATGCTTTCGAATACTTTTGGTCAGGGTTGGCCAATTTTTGCCGAAGTGGAAAAAACCATGGTAAAAACCGCGGAAAAAACCGACCCGGCAAAAATAGTTTTTGCCACAATTTTTGCCAGTGGCAAAAATTACCAGTATTTCAAACAGGGTTTTAAGGACTTTAATTACACAATTTTAATGTTTAAATCATAATTTTAACAAATTAAAACCAGAAATTTAATTACACTCTTGATCAACTGATTCTTATGTAAATCATTAAAATAATGCATTCTAAAATTTCTTTAAAATGAAATTTTTAACATCAACAATTAACATAAGTTTTTTCATTTTTAAAAGTATTTAAATAACCTATCTAAAAAATATTCTTCAATAATTACTAGAATATTTGTGTTTTTCAATGTATTACATATTTTTGTTTACAGTGGGGAAAAGTCAAATATTAAGTCAATTATTGACTCAGCTGTTCTAAAATTTGCCAGTCAGTCACTGATCATGCATTTTTTGGAATTGAAATGTAAATTGCAACTTAACTCTCTCTCTCTGAATATATCTTACTTAAGATTTTTTTACTTCAATAAAATAAAAATATAATTTTGTAGTTTTATTTTTATGGTTATGTTCAGGGACTGACGAAGTTTCAATATCTTAGGAGCCAGAAATAGCGAATTATTTCTATGACAATACTCACAGCAAAACTTAGTATTTCATAATTGTATAATTAATGCAGGTTATTCACATATTATTTTACACTGAATAAATGAACTATTCAGTTAAAAATGTGAACTAGGAAATTTTTAAGAAAATAACTATTTTTTATTTATAAAAATAAAAACAAACTATTGGGGGAAAAAAATAAAAAAAATCCACAGAAATAAATATTATTTTTACCTTTAATATAATCATCAAATATATTGAGAGTGTTTAAGTTTTTGTTTTAAAATGCTATTTGTCTATTAATTTTTCGGGACAGAATTCCTTTAAAGAGAATCCATTTGATAAATATTATACTATTTAAACTTTCTCGTTGTAAATTCGAACATAGTTTGCTTTAGATAGTGTTTATGATGCTTTAATCTTGTTTAACACAAAGATGTTGACATGGAAAGTATCAGTATAGTAGTAAGATGATTTATCAAATATGGGAATTTATCTTTCATGAAAAAACATCTTTCAAAAACAGAAATAATTGTTAAATTTTTCAGAAAACATTAAACTCATACTGTTCATTCAATACATCAGCAATGTCATCTTTTATACCAAGACAAGAAGGTGGGTGGAAAAACAAAAATATACATAAAAAATATTATAAATGCATGGAAATTTTTTTGTCAGTCTGCTGTAACTGGTCACCAATGGATAATTATAGTCACCCTGGCACCCGGAATTTGTCGGACACTGGTTATATATTATTATTAATTAATTAATTATAATTACTTTTTAAATTAAAAAATCTTCAAACATTTTTTTCATTGAGGTGCCTGAGTGTAAAGAGTAAAAATTGAAAGGGATTGTGTTGTTCTAATTTTATTTTTCCACTTTTCCTAATTTTTTCCATTTTTGCCAATTTTTACCATTTTTGCCGCTTTTTGCCTGGTTTTTTCCACTTTTTGCCACTGTCCTGGCAAAAATGCATTTTTGCCGGCAAAAATGCATTTTTGCCGGCAAAAACCCAACCCTGCTTTTGGTTGCCCCTGTACACAAACCAGCAGTGTTATTTACTCCATTTTCAATTAAGGAACCCAGTGGCAGAAAGATTTGTAGCTGTCTGCGACAGGCTTTTAAAATTTCATAATCTGTCTGCAAAATTTGCTTGTAATCAGGGGTAAAAATGACTTACACTTAAAAAGCCTGAAAGCTGATATCAGCAAGTTTTAGTTTTGATACAGAAATTTTTATAAGTGAATTTTGAAATGGAGGAGAAATTTTGGAGCAGTTTTAAATGAAATTAGCACTTTTCAACGTTCCAGTAGAATCACAGTAACAGAAGAAAAGAATACATTCATAATGCTGCCTATCAAGGGCTCCCTAGGTCACCATTGTTAAGCACTATTTTATATGTTCCTACCAAGGCACCTATAAAGGGGCTCTACAGTTCCTACCAGAGTGTTTAAGATATCCTAGAGTGTTTAAGATATCATACATCGGTAGCACATTGTCACGGGCGAAAAATGTCCATAAATTGGAGACAATTTTTTTATGACTGCAGACAGACTGTCCGAAAGTTGCAGAATAATTTTTTTATTAGTGCAGACAAAAACTGTCTGCAAGCCGTTTTTCTGTGTCTGCGACTGTGTTGCCGTGTTTCTGCCACTGGGTTAGGGAACATCCAATACTGAACTTGAATAACATATCAGTTTTAAGAAATTCCATGATTATTTATGGGAGTAATAGTGCAGACAGACAGACAGACACAAATGAAAGTCATTAACACTTTTCAACCTTAATGGAAAGGCGTTAAAAAAAAGGAGAATTTAGAAACAATCTTTTTTTAATCCACGAAAAAACAAGTGATCATATTAATACACTCACCTATTAAATCTGCATTTACAGACACAGTGACTTTGCAAACAGATATTATATAAGAAATGCCGAGTTGGTAAACAGCTGGGGTTACTCAGTGGTAAAGCATCCACATGTTAAGGGCCCTCTTCACTCACCGCCGCCGGAAGCCGAAACTAATGTTATTCTATGGGAAATTTTTCTTTACAAATAACTTATTAACTAATACATATTTTTAAATTCTTTTTTCACATTCTGAAAGTTCCCAGCTGTTAAATTGACGCACCTTTTCTAAAATATTATTTTTTAAATTTTTTATATTTTATTTTGAAGCTGCAAAATACGAATTTTCAATATGTGAAATTTTTTCATTTTGCAATTTCGAAATAAAATATTAAAAATTAAAAAATTACATTTTTAAAAAAGGTCCGTCAATTTAACAGTTGGGAATTTTCTGAATGTGAAAACAGAATTTAAAAATATGTATTAGTTAATAAGTTATTTGTGAAGAAAATTTCCCCATTGAATAACATTGGCTCGGGCTTCCGGCGATGGTGAGTGAAGAGGGCTGTTAAGTGGAGTGCTTTGGCTCAATTCCTAGTTCTGGCAATTTTCATATAGTTGGTATAAAAATTCAACCTCCCATAAATAAATATTCATGGTTGATGATTAATATTTCTAAGAGTGCTTATTTTATTTAACACGTTTCAACCTAGTTGGAAAGTGTTAAAAAATAAGTACTTTTTAAAGACCCTTAAAACATGTCTGAAAAGTAAGGAGTTTTTAAGGACCCTTAAACAGGTACAAAAAATACAGACTTTTTAAGCACTTGTATCCACCATGAATAAGGGTGCATTTTTTTTTTTTTTTGGTTTATAAAGGACAAGAAGGGTGCTAATTTTTTTTTTTTTTTGGATGATGCACAAAAAGGGTGCCTTTATTACAGTTACAATAAATAATAATAATAACCATTTAATATTTAAAAAAAAAAAAAATTTTCAGAAATATTCTTTAATTTGACAAAAGAATCCACAATAAATAACTTCATGAAAGATTATTTAATAATTATTCATAAAACTAGGGATAAATATAACTTTAATTCAACATTTTACTGAAAACAACGGAAAAAAAAAAAATAAAAAATTAAGAGTTATTTAATATGTTAATATACATTTAAATAAATAATGACAATCAATTACACGAATTAAAAACTTTGATAAGTGTCACTTCAGATTTTATATATGAAACATACTGAATATTAAAAACTTTGAATTATAATATCGAGAATTACATTTTAAAAGATTATTATTTTTTTTTTTTAAATTATGAATTAAAAAAAGAACCTTCAGTAAATTTTAGATGTTAAAATAGTTTTTAGAAGAGTATATGTATATAAATATTTACATTTTATTAAAGTAAGAAATACAAATCGGATAGTGCAAAAACAAAAAAGAAAGAAAAACTACTATTCAGTTGTCCGTATTATAAAAGTAAATAATTCCCATTTAACAGGTATATTAACTTACAAGATACGAAATAATTAAAACAAGAAGAATTTTAGGTAGTATACAGTATTTTTGACAATTAATAAAATGATTTTATTAACTATAAATTAAAGAAAAATCTAAACAAAAGCATGCGCTCGAAGATCATCCAAGTTCCAAAACAAAAGAGCGAAATTTTTTGTTTATTTTTCATCAGACAGAGATGAGTTATTTAGCTTCTTGATATCTTAAACCATGGGGTTACCAAATAGAGTTGAGTTTGGGTAGATTTTACATCGAACTAGTGTTACAATATGGATCTATGGTAGGCTGACCAGATCCAAATACCTTAATAGAGAAGCGTTAAAAATTGCTACAATTATTCAATTATGGATGTATTTTTTTTATTCCTAATAAATAAGGACTAAAAATAAAGTATTACTGATTAATCGGCGTTTGTAATGATCGATAGACGGCGCTTTCTGAACTGCAGTTGTTAGTAAATATAATAGCCACGTGTATTCATTATTGTTCTTTTTGTTAGTCTACTTAATATTCGTACTATAATTTCTCCATCATTACATCAAGGAAAATTGATTGCTTTTGGAAAAAAATATTTCAGTTTATTCAAAGTTCGATCGGAAGATTTTTAACTGAAGCTGAACAAATATTAGTTTCAAATCATCTGATTAATTCTTTACTTCCATTAGACGAAGCAAATGAAATTTTAAATTTGCCATTTGGAAATAAATGGAAGCTTAATTCTGGATTTCTTGATCCTTTGGAGTTACACTGTAGCACACAACAGTATGTGTTATCTTTTTTACCGGATTTATTCATTTTTATTCAATAAATGTATGTGAAACTAAACATCGGCCAGCAATGGCGGCTTATGAAAGCCGAATTAAAGCAAATTTATTGTAATTTCACCTTTGACAACCAGAGGACGAGCATTTCATTACAATCGCGGATAGTTTACTTTCCACATTCTTTTAAAACTTAGAAAAATGCTTTAAAATAAAAGTAAGTCCCCATTTACCCCAGAAAATGGGGACGTTTGGTCAGTATAATCTATGGACGGTTTGGGACCAAAGATATAGTAATAAGACATAGATTGATCATTGAGGGGGGAAAAGTGATGCCTTTTCTTTTGGAAAAAGACGGCCATTTTACTCTCATATGGATGTCTTTTCCCGAGTGTATAAACAGATAATTTAGCAAATAAAATTTATGAATAATTTATGTACTAAAAGAGAATGAAAAATTCCAGACATCCGTTTTTCTTTCTTTCTTTCTTTTTTTTCTTTTTTCTTTTTTTTTTTTTTTTTAAACTATACTCTAGTAAAACTGCTTCAGCAAATAAAGTTACATGAGTAATTTTTACTTCCTTATACAAAGTATAAGGAAGTATAGTAATCCCGATTTGCAAAATGGATTTTGCATTTCACATTGCTCGAAAACGAATGATCGCTGAATGTTGCCAATTTATATGTGTGACTGTCATGATGTCTAGTTATACACCTGCAAATGTCGTCTTAACACGAGCTCTCGTTTTAGAGATATAAGGGACTTTACACGATTTTTCGTGACGTCTGTATGTATGTGTGTCTGAGTGTGTGTGTATGTCGCATAACTCAAAAACGGTTGGACGTAGAAAGTT
Source organism: Salticus scenicus (assembly GCA_963930645.1). NCBI lineage: Eukaryota > Metazoa > Arthropoda > Arachnida > Araneae > Salticidae > Salticus > Salticus scenicus. The sequence continues at coordinate 247,448,691 of OZ005656.1, forward strand.
GCGAATTGGTACATACGTTTGTTATAACATCTAGTTGTGAACCTCCCTTTTTGGACTTTGTATGATTTTCCGTTTTGGAGATATTTAGGAAAATTAGGTTCATAATGGCCAAAATGTATCAAAAAACGGTAATAACTCAAAAACGGTTTGGACAAAACTTGCAATTTAACTGACTTCCCGACTAGCTAGACATTTGAAACTTTCAGAAAAGTTCAGAACACGTTGACAATGCATTTTTAAAAATATTTTTAGCCAACTGTTTCTAATACCTGCTGCCTTCAGCAGCGTTTATGTGATTCAACAGAAAATTTATTTAACTAACTTCTCGACTAGCTAGACATTTGAAACTTTCAGATTAGATCAGAACACGGTGAAAATGCATTTTTTAAATATTTTTAGCCAACTGTTTAAGGTCCCTGCTGTCTTCGGCAGCGTTACCAGTACAAATCTTGCAATCGATTTTTAACTAACTTCCCGACTAGCTAGACATTTAAAACTTCCGGAAAAACTCAGAACACGGTGACAATGTATTTTAAAAATATTTTTAGCCAATTGTTTCAGGTCACTGCAGCCTTCCACAGCGTTTATATGGTTCAACAGAAAATTTATTTAACTAACTTCCCAACTAGCTAGACATTTGAAACTTTCAGAATAGTTCAGAACACGGTGAAAATGCATTTTTTAAAAATACTTTTAGCCAATTTTTTCGGGTCCCTGCTGCTTTCGTCAGCGTTACCAGTACAAATCGGTTTTTAACTAACTTTCAGAAAAGCTCAGAACACGATGATAATTCATTTTTTAAAATATTTTCAGACAACTGTTTTGGGTCCAATGTCAATGTTTTTTAACATTATGTATATTTCTAAAAGTGTATAAGGAAGTCATGTGGTGCCCACATCAGATTTTTATGTTTTAGAATAATGTTTATCTAATGTTTTGTCAATTGTTTTGCAAGTTTTGTAAAGTTTTATGGAAATCTGTTCTAGTTATAAGCAAAAAACTTGCCTAAAAATTAATAATTTTTTGTATATGTATATATATCCGCATAAATAATTGTGTAATTTCCACAACAAAACATATAAATGTTGTACACAGTATGTGCAATAATATGTTAAAATTATAAGTCATTTGTAGCTTTTTATGGTACAAGGTGATTCAAAGAATTTGAGCTCTCTTTCGATTTGTAGTCGGGCCCCTAATTGCACTTTGGGCTAAATTAATAGTGGAAAATGTGAGCTTTTAAATATTCTTTGCTAGTCGGAAGTTCTGGGCCATTTCGTTCAGTATATTTTAGAAAATCGAAAAAATGTTTAAAAAAAAAATCTAATAATTTGATCACCTACTGTAATATCACTTTATTTATTTACTTATTTCATTCATAAGATTGATAATATTCTTTATTATAATGTTAAAATGACATAATTTCCCCCTAGTTTAACGCAATTATCCCCCCTTACTGAAAAACATTAAAATAAAAAGAGCTATTTTTCTCAAGCTGTTTAGTGATGTTTGCACCACAATGCTAAGTAACTGAAACAATAGGTCTCTTGCACCTAATAACCTTTATTGAGCTTATTTGTTACATTTTAAATATTTTTATCACTTAGATTTTTTTTAAAGTTAGGGTGCCTATATTCCTCTACCTAGGCACCCTAGAGCAGGCGGTCTTCAACAGGGATTGTTTGGCAACGAAGGTACCCTAACAGCACATTTCATCCACAAGACATCCTTAGGATATCCTAGGGATGAAAATACGTCTAAGGAACATTCTCAGGATGTACTACGGATGTACTATGTGCTGTTAGGGTAATTTCCAGGGCTAGCGACTTATGATTTCGTTAATGATGTTTAATCAGAAATTATTATTTTCTGAAGCTTTCAGTTGTTTAGCGGCTTAACCACATTAAATAACTGTAAGCCAGTAAAAATACTTTAAATAAAATTTCTTTCAATATAAAAGAGCATAACTCTTTTTGGCGAATAGTAATTCTTCTAATTTAAAATCAACAGCCACAGGTATTGCTGTAGTTGCATCACTGCGCTTGAAAGGGTTTTAACTGATTAAATTTATCAATCACATTAAAAATGCTTACAGTTAATTTTACTTGAAAAATATGAATTCAATAAGTATCAGTCAGGAAAAGCAATACTCGATTTACATAAAAAATTTAACATCGATAACAAATTATTGATATTTTTGACGTATTTTAGATATTTTTTTGCTACCCGTCAAAGATATTTTGTGTATTGATTTTAATGGTTGTATATATAAATAAGTGCCGTATGTAAAAGACCGCAGGCAAAAACAAGACATTTTTTCTGAAAAAGACAGTTTGAATTCTATGATACTAAATCCATTTAGCGATTTTTTATACGGAAAAATAGGTTCATAGTTTTTTTTTTTTTTTTTTTTTTACGAAAGAAAAAACCTTTTAGATAGATGTAATCTTTTAAGGGTGCGCAATGAAATTAGAATTGAAAATATCTATCTTGTCATTTCAAGTACGCTATATATTGAACTGCATATTTATAGACTTCTGACTAAGCTCCATCCCCTCCGTGGAGGATTAAAATTGTGATAGCATGTTTCCGAACCATCCTTAGGGGTGCGTCCCAGACCGTTGCCAATTATCCATAGTGCAGTACTAGTGCGACATTAAACTCAACAAACCAACTTGACTAAACTCTTTTCTAAAAAAGTTAATGGTTATATCCCATACTTGCCGACATGTCCCGCCTTCTTTTTCACACCAGTATCTTTTTAGAGTATTTTTCTTTTTCTTTAATTGTAATTGCATTTGGAGAATATTACTCTAAAAATTTAGTGGTGGGAAAAAAAGGGTGGTAGTAACAATACTACGGAATATTAATTGGGATGTTGGCAAGTATGGTTATATCCTTATTTTAATACTTAAGGAATAATACTTTAATGTCTTCCTTATTAATTTTCAAAACATGTATTTAATTCAATAGTAACCAGAATTTTTAAAGACTATTTTTTCCTGTACTTTATTTTGTCTGTTTCTACTTCTCATGTAGTTTGCTGCTTTTCCGTTTAACAAATGCTTACACTTTTTTCACCCAAAGAGGGTGGTATTTGGAGGTGAACGTTGACCCAAAATGATTGACGTGTGTTTTGAAATTTTATGGTGTTTGTTTACAAAAGTTCTTTATCATTCAACAACATATTTTACTGCATATAGAATATGTCGTATCAATTTAACCCATCTTAATACATAGTTTGCGGGTCACGTAAAAGCGCGTTTTTTAAGAAAACGAGCTTCGCCTTTAAGCTTTCCTCTAAAACGGTACTTTACTTTTAAAAATGATTTTGTGTATTCGTGTTAAACACTCTGTGCACATCCGGCGTACCTACATGCGTGTAGAATTTACCTCATCGATTGCTGAGCATAAAATTTAATTAATGTAATCGGAATTTCGTAAAATCCTCTTGTTAAATAATGTAACGTTTCAGATAAACAATGTATTAAATAAGGGCTTTGCGCATGTGCAGAATTAACGCTCAGTGGATTTTAAGATTATTAGCAATTTCCTATTTCCTACAATAATCAAACTTTTCATAAATATTTCTCCCTCCTCTCTCCCTTAAAAGAAAATGAAAAAGAAAATAAAAAACACTAGAAAGTTTATTTTTTTTCTCTCAAATCCAATTCATCTATAAATTAAAGATTTTAAACACCATGATTTTAATATACCTTCTTCCTAAATAATAAATTCACCGTCTCGGGGTTAAAAACCCTTCACATCATTTTTGTTTCTGGCGCTTTCCATAGCTTTACTAAATATGCATGGAAATCGTCTATTTACATTCTTGAATTCAAACTTGTATGTGTGAGTAATAAGTTTCCGTACACAGAGAACGTTAATATAAATATCCAAGGTAGGAATGCAAATTCATTGGCATGCTGTGGTTTATGCTACAATAGAGTTCTAACAGATGACGTCACGAGCATGTTTGCTGAGGGACAGTTGACCTCACTGACCCATTTTATCAATGCGGAATAGTGTTACAAATTTATTGTAACACAGTGTTGTAAATGTGTTTGCAAAAGCATAAAAAAATTCGACTACTACGCTTCCAAAGGCATGGAAAAATTAGCGTTGTCCTTCAGCAAAGTACGGTTGCTAAGAAGAAAGTCACGTGGTTGTTAGAACTCTATACTTCTTACGATGAAAAGTTTTATTTAAGCAAATAAAAAGAATAGTTCCAAATTTTGCTTTTAGATGGCATTGTACTTAAAAAAAGCCCGAAAAACAAAAACTAAACAATTAAACAGCATTTATTTTTCGAAATTCACAACAATGTTTCAATATATTTGTCTTTTATAGCTCCAATCATATCCAAACTGTGATTCAGTTCAGTCCCCATGTTTGGTAGCATTGATTGTGAGAGAGAATGGATTACAAATGTTATTCATGTATTTAGTGCTTTAATAGCAGTTACAGATTAGGGTTAACCGATGAATACTGCAGTTTTATTTTTGTATACCTCTATTTTTATATTGAAACAGTCAGTTTATAGAAAAACCAAAACTGCTGTGATCAAATTGATAGATTGACGCTTTACAAAATTAGTAATGTTAACAAATAAAATTATAGTATTCATCTGAAATTCTGGCCACAAGGTTGGTTGGTTGGTTGGGTTTAACATCGAACTAGAAATGGGAAATGGGTAATTGACCCTAGCCACAGGGAAACTATACACATTATCACTCATATAGTTTCACGAGAAGAAATGATGAGGGGTTATGGTAGACATAGCATAATTACAAGAAATGCTATGTAAACAAAACACAAGGTACAATGAACTTATCTGAAAAAAAATTTTGGAACTAATTTTTTTTATTTGCTTAAACAAAACTTTTTATTCTATAAGAAACATTGCAGTGGAAACCACACTCTCACATGTCATATACTATTGATTTTATATTAATGTTTAAGATGTGTCAAGAACTTTTGGACTTAACACATTTGCTATCTTCCTTGCAAGAGAAAAAGTTCGATAAAAGAATTAGGCATAGTTTAAAAAAATAACCAAAAGACTGAATAGTGAACGCAGTTGATAAATTAAGCAGAAACAATCTAGATAATACCATTTTACACATATTCAATTGCACAAATAATTCCTCTTAATCTACGTTATAGTAAATTTCATTCATTTCCTTACCGTAGAGGTTCAGCTTCCATTTTATCTATAGGAAGAAACTTTCTGGATTTATTCGCCCTTGGACATCCAGATCGACTACGGTGTGAGGAATAATTGCCAGTTATGTGTCCAGATCCGTCACAGCCAGGAGTTGGACATCTGAATAAAGAAAAGAGAAAAAGAAAAAGAGAGAGAGAGATTTAAAATTTAGCAGAATTCACTGAACTCGCAGGGGTCTATTCAAGTTTTAATATTTGGGACTCATGTTTGGATTTTTTTTTTTTTTTTTTTTTTCTGGAAATCAAAATACTTTTATGAGGGAAAGAAAAAATGGTTTTGTAAAGTATTTAATTTTAGCAATCATTCTATTTTATGTTAAATATGAAGTTATTTTTCATACCGCATTACGCATAATATAGAATTTGGGCAGACGGTCAGTAAATAATCCACAAATTACTACTTAGTACGGGTGATAAAAAAGCGGAGGGTATTTATTTTGCTAGTTATTTTGAATATTTCTGATTTATTTATATTATCACGACTATATTATGTCTTGTCTAATTCGCATAAAAAAATTTAGATGTCTCTCATTGCTACATATAATAAAAGAAGATGTGTGTGTGTGTGTATATGTTTTTGTGATAAAATGGTTAATCGCAGAACTACAGAATTTTGCATGGAGGTTCGTATTGACCTCGTTAATGCACCTTGAGACCCGATTTCCAAATTTTGTTAGTTATTTTTAAATTAATTTTATCTATGTATTTCTGAAATGATCAACTCTGGAGATAAAAACGTAAAAGTAAATCGACTTTCCGTGTCCCATTACCACAGTTCGTTAGAGTGCCATGCTAATAACATAAAGGTCATGAGTTCGATCCTCTAACGGTCCCTTTATGCAGACAATTAATTGAAAAGATGCCAACAGATAAAAGAAAATCTTTCAGTGTCTTCACAGTGCCTTAAAGCGCAAAGATGACGAGAAAGTAATTAAAAAAAAATTACAAAGTTAAATTTACAAGGTTTTTTTTTTTTTTTTTTTTTTTTGAATTTTTGATTAGGCTTTTTTTTAAAAAATCAATTAAAAATTTTTCAGTTGGGAAGATTGTCTGATGTTACCACTTGTTGTCATATAGTGAAGATAATAATCTGTCCGAGAAATTTTTGCCCTAAAAACATAGTTCTTAAACAATAGCAACGCCACTTATCGTCGAGTTAGCACCTAAATTAAAATGTTCAGTTAAGGCGAAAATGCAAGCAGTGGGGACCCGGAACTGATATGGCGCAGACCGAGAGGATTCTGCCGAAGGCAGTGGGGACCCAAAGCTAGGTTTTAAGCGATTTCAACGGATTTTATTTATTTATTTATAAAGTGATTTAAAATATAATGATTAATGTTTTTGAAAATTCCTTTAAATATAATGATTAGCGAAGTAGGCATAGCTTGCTAATTTTAAATATTTATATTTCAAATTATTTATTTCAATATTAATCTAATTTAATCAAATAATTTTATTTTATTTTTATCATCTACAAATTATCTTAAATGTAAATTTTTATTTTACTTTTATCACTTGCAAAGTAATGCAACGTGATAGAAATTGTGAAAGGGAAATTTTATTGTTCTAATTATTATTTTCATTTCGAATTGTTTACCTTTCTACTCAATACATGGTAAATTCGTTACACCAAGTGCATGTAGTACTTTGGTATAATAATGAAAATGGAGGATGTGGAACATTTTTATAACAGGATTATCTTCATAAAAGGAAATTTTGTAAGAAGAAACTGTTACCGTTAAAAATTTGCCGTTTTTATGAATTTAAATTTTATGAGGCAATCCTTTTTATGAAGTGGAACGCTATGAAAGGGAAGCTGAAAGGTACGAAATTTTGCTTGAATCGACCCCTGGCACAAATTATATAATATAATCACAAGAAAACGACACCTATTTTAAATATGGAGTTAAATATATATATATATATATATATTAAATGTGCATTTATTTTGAGTCATTCTTCCAATTTTCTGTCAGGCAACTGCAATAATACTGAGTATTTAGTGAAAAAGTGTAAGCTTCAAGACTTTCTATTATAATGATTAAAAAAGCGACTTCTTACAAACCGAAAGGTTTGTGATAAAATGTAGATAAGAAAACTGCTTTGTGCTAAATGAACAATTATGTTACAAGCTAACAAATTAGAAGACTTAGAGAGAAAGAAAAAATAATCGGGCATTATACATTTTCACAAATACAACATAATGTTAAATAAATTAAATAGGGTTAAAAAACTAAAAGGTAAAAAAAAAAATAATAATAATAATAACAACTTTTCTAATAGAAAAGAAAACAATGGGGATAATTTCTGATGAATCTAAATTTAAGGGATTGTTGGACATTATAAATCTTTTCTGGAAAATACTGTCATAGAGATATTAACTTTTGAATACACGTGCATTAAAATATAACAGTATTATATATGTATTAAACTTTCACGAAAACTTTTAAAACTTAATAAAATGAAAATAAAAATTTTAAAAGAATTAATGATACAAGTTTTTATCCCCCCCCCCCTTTGAATTTAGAATATTATAATTTAGTAGTCTATTCTAAATACATTTGGGTATCACTTTGTAAATTCATTGATACGTTAACTTTTAACAAATATTTTTACGTTTTAATGCTAAAAAATTGTATAGAATTTTAATAATAAAACATAAATACAACAAAGAAATAGTATTTTATCTATTATTCAAAGTAACACCTAAATACGTTTAGAATATATTGTTAAACTCTAATAGCGTAAAAATCGAGGGAAAAAAAAAAAAAAAGAAAAAAGAAGTCAAAATCTAGTAAGCAGGGAACATATATATGTATATTTATTTATAATTTACAACTTTATTTCGTTAAATTAAAATATTTTTCGGAAAAAAAAAAAAAAAAAAAAAAAAAAAAAACTGAATAGAGTTAATATTGTTATACTTAAATGCATATGTAATATGCAAAATTTAATAACTTTAAGACGTTAGTGATTAAAAATGATTTAAAATGTCTATCATATTCTTAATCGTTTTGATTCTCGGATGGAAACAAATATTTAAATTATAATTGAAACTCCTTTTTAATAATTATTAAAAAAAATTTAAAGAAAGGCATAAGAAAAATTGCTTTCTGTAGTAATTTAGGTGTGTTATAATATGCAACAGCTTGGAATTTCATTAATGGCATGGCTGGAAAGCAATCCAAACTTGAATTCGATTGAAAATGCATATTGTTTGGATTAAGTAAAAAAATTCGTTTACAGTAAGTCTGTCTAAATCTGAGATTTTATCAGTTAAAAAAACTTTATTTACAGATATTATTTTATACATATATATATTATTGCCATTGATGGGAGGGGGGGGGGCGAGGCAGATAAGATAATAATAAAACAATAATATGTAAAATGACAAGAAAAATAGTGAACAATTTTTAGCTCACTTGAAACAGGAAACAGAAAATAATGAGATGAAATACTAAGTATAACATTCAAACTCTTTTTAGTATTTCTAGTATTAAATATCTAATTAATATAATTATTGTTATTTTCGTTTGAAGACATTCATTGTCCAAAAACAACTGCTTTAAAGAATATCGGATGTCAAACACATAACCGATGAGATGATATAGATTTATTCTTAATAAACTGTTAAAACGAAAGAAGCAAGATAAAAGATCTTGAAATAGGTAACTATTTCAAGATTTAAAATAAATAAAAAAAAAAAAAACTTTTTAAAAATTACATTTTATTAGAATTTTGAGTAAACAAATAAAATTTATTATACTCAATTGCAATGTAAAGGGTACCAAGAAAATGAGTTTTCAATAAATTATTTGATTTTTACACATTTTTATGCATTTATTGAAAATATTGCTAAAATATGCAGAGACGCAATATGTATGTAAATGCCGGACAATTACTGTTGTTATTATTTATATATTCTATAACACTGAATTTTTGAAACTTATAACACTGCTCTGCATGAAAATCGGCCCCAACACCATTTTTGCAAATTCTTATGTAAAATGACTCCTGAATACGAATATAATGCCCATTTTTGCTCTATCACCCACCGTTTTTTAGGGACACCCCCCCACCCTCACCCCCTATTTTTTTAAATTACTTTTCGGTGATTTTTTGGCTATAAATTTGATATGTAGGGTAGGAAAGAATTATTTTAACTGTTAAATATCTTCTGAGGGGCTATAGAGTTGGAAAATTCTAAAACATGAACATTTGCAGCAAGCGGAAAATTTGTGTGTGTGTGTGTGTGGGGGGGGGGGATTTGCCACTGAAATTACGTATAACATTTGTTATATTTTATTAATCAATTATTTTTATTATTTATTGTACATTATATATTTTTTTATTTTAAGTGTTAAAATAATTCTTTTCCATTCTCCAAATCAAATTAATGGCCATAAAATTACCGAATAGTGATAAAAATTGGGGGGAGATGACGTCCCGAGAAAACGGTGGGTGATTGGCCAAAATAAGTGTCATATTCAGATTCAGGAGGTTATTTTACATAAGAATCAGCAAGAATAGTATCAGGGCTCATTTTTTTTTTTTTTTTTGACAGCGCAGTGTAATTAGTAAGAGCTGTAAACAATGCGACACATTTTTCAGTCATAAAATTTTTCTTCTGGAATTTAGCAGAAATTATACATATTTGATTATTAAAGGTTGTTACGAAACAAAACTTTTGAATATGTGAATTAAATTGATTCGGTTTGAATTTTAAATTAAGTACAAATTTCTAGCTTTATTATTATTATTATTATTATCATTATTAGACAAATATAGAAGGGCAGTAATATGCTTTAGTCTAACGGTCACTAACTTTTTCGATTTCAAGGACTACTAAATTTATAATATTCGATCGAACGAACCACAAAATTTATAATACGAAATCTCACGGACTTCTAACAATATTTATTAAAAAACACAAATACCGGGTGATCCAAAAGTCAGGACAAACTTTAAAAATGAATAATTCGAAAACGAATCAAGATACAAAGATACGGTTTGCACCAAACGGATCGAAAAAAAGCCGGGTTTTGTGTGGCAAAGAAATAAAAAAATAGTTCTGTTGGCGACCAACAGATGGCGCTGTCGTATTTCTGATGTAGGATTATGCAAAGCAACAAACGATATAAAAAGGAACAACTACAACAGGCAATGGTAGTCGAAGCTTATATGCATCGAAATATCGTATTCTCAGTCGCTACTTTAATCACGCATGGCCTCCAAGATCTCCCGATCTGACACCCTGTGACTTTTGGCTGTGGGGATTCTTGGAAGTCAAAAGTGTACTACGACCAACCGGCATCACTAGCAGCACTGAAAGATGCCATCCGCCAAAATGTGTCTGCCATAACGCAAGAAATGCTACTAAATGCTGTGAACGATGTGGTGAATCATCTCACAGCTGTACTTCTGAATGATAGACATTGAACAGTTACTGTAGTAGTACTAATTAACTGTAATTAAGCCGACTTGTAAGTTGTCAACTTTTTTTTTTTCATTTGTAAATCCTCTTTTGGTGAAATAAAACACTATAGCGCCATCTGTTGGTCGCCAACAGAACTAATTTCTTTCCTTTGCCACACAAAACCCGGTTTCTTTTTCATCCGTTTGGTGCAAACCGTATCTTTGTATCTTGATCCGTTTTCGAATTATTCATTTTTAAAGTTTGTCCTGACTTTTGGATCACCCGGTATATTTGTAGAATTAATGATTAAAGAATACCTATTTTATAAATATGTAACAAGCTCATTTCATACTGGATATTACAAATTCTTATTTTTTATTAGAAATACTTTCGCAGGAATACGTTGCTTAAAATTGTTAAGGTTTATCATTACTTTCTCATCCAGTAATAGATATTTTCATTTTATAGAGAGCCATATCTTGATGTGGATAGGAATACAGCTTTAAGATTACCATTGAAGGCCATCGATTGCCATATCGGTTAATCTTCCAATTTCACTCATGATTTGTTTAACATGGAAATGATTAATAATTTGATCTTAATCTTTTTAATAATTAATAACTCATTAAATGTGGGGTTCGAACCCATGTCGTGCCCGCTGGCCTAGCCTTTCGAAATTTTACGTAGTGTTATTTAAAATGTGCGTCAGTGCGGGCTAGGATTTCTTAGAAAGATACTGACGGAGGGCACACCACCCAGGCCTGGATTTTCCGTAGTCAATCAGCCGTAAACACAGCACCAACACTATCTATTACATGTGATGCTGTGAAAAAATAATTTACCAATCTTTTAGGGAGAAATTCCTTAAATGAAAGAAAGCTGTTGTACGAATATGAGTAATTAAAAAAATTCTGAAGCTAGAATTGGCATAGACAAGCAGTATAATTGCTAATAATGGATAAAACAAAATGTTAAGATTTTTCTGCGAATCAAGAAAATTTCTTCGCGGACTACTATTCATAGACCACCGGTTGGCGACCACATACTTTAGTTAAAGGAAATAGAATAAAACTATTAAAATTAGGTGAGTACAATTCATGCTTTTCATATCACGTTGAAGGTTAAAAAAATACTTCTGTTCTTTTTATTTTGCACAATATATTTTACCAGAAATAGTGCACATACCATAATTCTTTACATTAAGTTTAAAATTTTAAGTTTGTTTTTTTCAAACAAGCTCAAAGTGATACGAATAATAAAACTGCGCCGTTGTAGATTTCATTTACGTACTAAAGGGGCTAACATTAACAATTTTTTTTATTTCTAAATCATTGCTAAGCTATTGTTATTACCTTAATACATAATACATACTTACAAGCAACTTTAAATACATCCGTGCTGTTTCTTCATGTATAAATATTCATCTTACACATACCTACAACTTACTATACTTTAAACTCACATAAAAAAAAAGGAAAATAAATAAATAAAAAATAAAAGGAAAATAATTTGCCAAATTACAGTACAAGTACAGTAAATTATAATTTATGTATACTATCTTGATTATTCATGATATAAGTACGGTATTTCTATCTCAAATTGAACTTGAAAATACTGTATATGTGCCATCTGAGAGATGAAGGGCATATATAACGGTGTAACGATTGAATAAACAGCCATTAGGCAACATAACATTTGATGTCCTGTATAAACTCATAGTCCTGCATGTTCGAAGGCTCTACAACAAATAAAAACAATATCGTGTATTTTACTGTTGTTGAAGAATGTGCTAATTGAGGAATTTTTGTAATCGGAAGCGATGTTCTATTAGTTTTGGAAACTACAATGGTTTTTCAACAAACAAAATTTACAATTACTTTTGTCGATAACAACATGGTTACTTACTTTAAATCTTGATGCTGAGCCTGAAGACTACATCGATCAGCGTGAGGACATCCAGATAAACTGAAAGAGTGTAGCGTCATGTTCATTGTCAAACTTACAAAAAAAAAATAAAAAAATGTGCGGGCGTAAACTACGGATACTAAATTACATATATATATATTTTATTACATCAGAAACAGCAATATAAAAAAATTAGCCATTGATTTACCTCCTGTGTGTGGCATAATTTCCAGATACGTGGCCCATTCCGTCACAACCTGGTGTAGGGCAGTGAACCGGTTCTCGATTATCTCGAATTTTCGCTACTGTAGCTGCCGTTAGAGCATTTTTTAGAAGCTTTGGGGAGGGTGCTCTAAAAGTACAAAACAATCACAGTAATAAGACTCAATCAATTATGCAACAAAAGGAAAAGTAAGAAAGAAAAATCATGCGATTCACATAGATTGTGAAATAATTTCTAACTACATTTACCCGTTACGTCATTTAATATTGCATATACGAGGTGTTTCATATTGAATGGGAAAGAAAAAAAAAAAAAAAGCATCTGTGAACGCTATAATTACTTTATTCTGATAAATACAATTTACTGTGAAACTATAGCTAGCCAAGTTTCTGCAGATGCTCTATGTATATCTTTATCCAAGTTTCTACAGATGTTGTATGTGTACCCCTCCGGTAATATGGCAAATGTACAATATACGTTATTTGAGTTCCTATCAAACTTGTGATAAAATATATTTTATTAATGATTCGAGCACTTCATTTACCAGCCAACAAAAAGCTATGGCATATCGCTACATCCAGCGCGGCCAATCCAATAAATAATTATGGGGTAGACCATTAAGTAGGCTCGCGAGCCACATGCGAATCTTTGACCTATTGAGTACGGCTCTTCTACAAAAGACCATGTGAGGACGCGCTGTATAGTGCGATTGAAATTTCGCAGAAGACCAAAATCGTGAATTTAAAATTGAATGAACCGAGACTTTTGCGTTTATATTCAAAACATAAATAGCCTTACAACCTGTTTTTTTTTTTTTTTTTTTTCAAAGAAAAATCGGCTCATAACAAAAAAATGAAATTTGTAGAGAAATTTTTCAACTAAACTTAAGTATTTAGCACTAAATATCCTGCTGGAATGATAAAGGTGCAGGATTGGAGGATTGAGAAAAGTGTATAGGAGGTCAAGCTATGTATATAGGTGTAAAGATACCTATATATGTATGTATAAACATATATATGCAAGTACACCAAATGAATGGGGAAGGGAAAATTGGAAGGGGTTCACCTCAGCGAACGTACCTCAATCAGACTGAGAACGTTTTATTCAAAGGTCGGATTAGGAGTACCCTGATTATATTAATAACAGTACACCAAGTTATATAAATCAAGTTAAACAATTTTGACTCTCAAAAGAAATTTTAACCATTGTACTGTTGACATTTGTCTTTGTTGAATAATGAGTTTGCCGATCACTGGGGTATACAATCGTTCTGGTACTGGCGTATGTTTTTATGCCAGTATATGGTAAAGCACCCACCGTATAAACGATTTTTCTCATCAGTTGTCACATGCGGATGTTTTAGCGTATTCTTATGCAGCTGGTGGCGTCATTTTGATTAACAGTGGCTCTAGCGACAATTTCGTTACTGGAAGACTTTTCTCTGTTGACAGATAAAACTTGTATAATTGTAGTTTCAAAATTAGTTAATTTCGACTACACAATGAATTACAGAATTTGTACTATGTTATTATTTTTTCTCGTTCAATATAGGAAACACCTGTATTTTACTTCCGTGATGATGCCATAGAGTAACTGTACCAGTAGTGACACTTAAGAATATTTTCTGGCTATTTTTTTGTGCATAGTTCTTAATTTTTATGTGCATTTAACATGCACTACCACCAAAATAAATAAATAAAATATAAGTCTCATTGAACTAGTTTTAATCGTTGATTCCTTCAATCAGTTCATCTGAAGATTAATGCCTGATCAAAATTTACTTGTATTTTCATGATTACTGATTGATCACTCATTACTTGTAATATCAACAATAATAATTAATCTTTGATTGCAAAATTTGCAGAAAATGAGGGAATAATCTTCAATTGTAAAATTCAGGATTACCATTGCATTTTGCCTAACACTACCGCTAACTAGCGGTATATATACCTTATACCGCTTAATCGAATACTTTTATAATCGAATACTTTTATTTTACGGTATAAATGCTATTTACGAATGAAGTGATGCCACACTTTTATATTTAATGCACCATAAAGATAAAAATACTGCGCTTATACTGCAAAGGACCTAAACGGCACAAGTACCATACATTTTACGGTATTTATGCTGATATTTCATTTTTTTGTACAGTGAACAACATATAATAGTTTTAAGGCATTCTAAAAACATGTATGGGAATGAGAATGCGGACAAACAGAGCCAGAGACAGACGAACTGAATTCACAATGTCCATTTTTTCGAAAAGTGTTTAAAATGTTGATTCATTTAAAATACTTTTAAAAATTCTCACCTTCCTTTATCGTTATTGTAATCATGTGAAGGCGTAACTAGCGTTACTTGTCTCGAACCACCATTGGTTGTTATGCTTTGGTTATTGGAATTTGAAGTTGGTGTAAAAACTGTTGTTACTGATAGTGTGAGACATGTATTATTAGTTGGCACTGGGTTGTTAGGAGTTGAACTACATGGCGGTGATCTGAAATAGAATAATTTTTTTATAAGTAATCTAAAACTAATAATAATAAAAAAAAAAACTAATTATAATTCATCATTAATTAATTACCTTATATCAGAAATAGAAACAACTTTCGAACAATTTTATGAGCTTTTTTCTGTTATGAGTACATAATCATACGATGATTATTAAAATAATTTAATACAGTTAGGGATACATCGAAACAGAGACTATGATTTTTTCTTTATTTTCATTGTATGTTGCTGATTGTTAAAAATTTGTGTGCTAGGTTTAAATAAGTATTAGCGTTGTAGAAAATTCAATCAAGAGAAGGTTTAAAATATTATTATGGTTTAAATGTTACTATAAATAAAAAAAATATTCATATTAGTGTTAAAACTAAATTACAATTATCGTTCAATACAAATTTATTCTACACAACACATAATAGTAATATGTTTAATCTTTACATGGTTACAACCATTGCAATATCAAAATACAGTTCTAGCTTCTGACATATAGTTTCAATAACGTAAATTAATAATCTGGTATGTCACTCACACGACTTTCTTTTACCCTGAAATTTATTACTATAAATACAGGTTGCAGATTAAAAGGTAAGATAACGAGTACTGTTATGTAAACCTGTGTTAAACAATTCATATTAGGCTTCTGAAGAGTTTTATATGATAATTAGTTCTGTGTGAGGGGGGCTACCGCCCCCCTCAATCCCCCGTTTCATTAATGCACCTACATTTATATAGAATTTAATTCTGTTTTTAAAAAATAATTTATTAAAATTATTATTTAAAAAAATTATCTTTTATAATAATGCAGACGATTTCCATATTAGAGAAGTAGTATAACACCAAATATCCAAAAAAAAAAAAAAAAGTCCATTGTATTCTCAATATTTAAAAAAAAAAAATACGATTTTTTTTCTAAGTTTTTTTTTTTTTGTTAAAAGTAAAAAATATCGATAACTTTGTTTTAAATTATCGCAGATCGATGGTTCAACCATTCTTTTTAAAGGTATTATCGAGCTCTTTTGAAAAATACCCATCATGAAAATTTACTCCCCTCGAGGGGGGACTTCTCCCCCAGGGGGGAGGCGAAGCTCCTACATACACAAAATGCTTTTTGCATTTAACTATCTCTATTACAAAAAATATATATTCGTTTCATTTGGTTTAGTGCAATCTATAGTAGTTAAACTCTACTTACCTGCAATTTCCCCCATAGACGTAATGTATTAAAAGTCTCTTGATTGTCCCTGTACACGAACCATTTGCTTGATCTTAACGAAAAGCTTACTGTAGCATCCCTATATGATACACATTTAGAATACCAAGTTTGAACTTTCTGCCATAATTTGTTTTTGAGATATGCTGATAATAGACAGACACACAGACACACACACAGACCATTTCCTAAAAACATGATTTTCGTAATCAAGGGACCTCAAAACGTGTAAATATAACAAAATCTCGCGTTCGAAAATTTGACCCAAAAACAATACTTTCTCTACCTTATGGGTAAGAGAAAGTAAAAATAATGTAATCG
This sequence comes from Salticus scenicus, assembly GCA_963930645.1. NCBI lineage: Eukaryota > Metazoa > Arthropoda > Arachnida > Araneae > Salticidae > Salticus > Salticus scenicus. Next base: position 247,465,503 of record OZ005656.1, read on the forward strand.
GTTTTAAATTGTAAAAATAAAATAATAATAATAATAATAATAATAATAATAATAATAATAATAAAAGTTGATTTCTTAATAATAAATTGTCATTTGTATCATACATTTACTATACAAAGCAGATTTTGGCTCTGGAAAAGAAAGGTAAGCTGAAATATACTAAGTAAAGTTACGAGAGTCAAGTCCGTTTTTTTTCCCCCTAAGAATTTTTGGAAAAAAATCAGGACAAGTCCATTCACCGTGCTAATTAACCATGAGGAAACCATAACAGGCAGGTTCTCAGTAGCCGAGTAATTATGTCAATCATTTGGCTTCAAACGTAGGAGAATGGGTTCGAGTCCAATGCTGTCCACAGCGTTTTCTGTTAGCTCTTTTGTGTAGTTAAATGGCTCTGTGTCTATTCTACCCTCATTCTGATTAATCGAAATAGGGACTTTAAAAGGGTCTTCGAGTCAAGCATACAAATATGATATTTATATGTTAAAGCACCAGACTCACAACAAGCAATTTGACGTTTGTTTATAACGTAAATAATCTGGTGTGTCACTCACACGACTTTCTCTTACCCTGAAATTTAATACTATAAATACAGATTGGAGATAAGATAACGAGTACTGTCATGCAAACCTATGTTAAACAATTCAAATTAGGCTTAGGAAGTGTTTTATATGATAGTTAGTTCCGTGTGAGAGGGGCTACCAACCCCCTCAACCATCCGTTTCATTAATGCACCTACATTCATATAGAATTTAATTCTGTTATTAAAATTAAAAGTTTCCTAAAATTGTTCGTTTTTAAGTCACTCTAAGAGACACAGACAAAGATCAAACGTTACAAAAACTTGACTACGGTAATCAGAAAGCCTCAAAACGTGTAAATATACAAAAAACAAGCGATGGATATTTAGCTTAAAACCTACATTATTTACCATATCTGTATGAGGAATTTATTTCAATTTCCGAACAGCTTTCCTGGAAATGGTAAAATATTATTAGTAAAGCACATCCACTAACAACAAATAACTAGTGTGTTGTGCCACCACACGACGTTCTTCTATATTTTCCTATACAAATTCACTCAGTAAAAATAATTTATTAAAATTATTGTTTAAAAACAATATCTTCCAAGCAGACGATTAATGCAGACGATTTCCATATTAGAGAAGTAGTATAACACTAAATATACAAAAAAAAAAAAAAAGTTGAATTTATTCCCAATATTACATTAAAAAAATCGATAAATTTATTTTAAATTTTCGCAGATCGATGGTTCAACCATTCGTTTTAAAGGTATTGACGAACTCTTTTGAAAGATACCCATCATGAAAATTTACTCTCCTCGAGGGGGTACTTCCCCCCCAGAGGGGGAGGCGAGGCTCTTACATACACAATTCTTTTTTCCCAGTTGACCATTTCTATTAAAAAAATATATATATATTCGTTTCAATTAGTTTAGTGCAGTCTATAGATGTTAAACTCTACTTACCTGCAATTTTCTCCATAGACGTAATGTATTTGAATACTTTTGAGTGTCCCTGTACACGGACCATTTGCTTCATCTCAAAGAAAAGCTTAGTGTAGCTTTCCTATATGATACACATTTAGAATACGGAGTTTAGAATTTTTGCTTCTATTTGTTTTTGAGATATGCTGATAACAGACACACAGACATACAGACAGACACACAGACCATTCGCTAAAAACATGATTTTCGTATTCAGGGACCTCAGAACATGTAAATATAACAAAAAATCACTTTCGAAAATTTGACCCTAAAACAATACTTTCTCTACCTTATGGTTAAGAGAAAGTATAAAAATGGGTTTCTGAAGAACGCAAAGAGTTCTTTGTTATCGTTGGTTGTTGAACGGTTTAAAAGTATTTCCATTGCTAAACTTCAAAGAAAGCTTTCTGAAAGCCTGAAAAAACTGTATCTTAGGTTTCTTTTATTAAATTATATCGTAAAATAGATTAATTTTTAACTGAAATTTAATAAATGCATTTTAAAATACGTTTATTGTTATTTTATATCTAATCAACGCTTATTATATCTAGAGCATTACGCTTGGATATTTCTAGAAAACTTAAATATTTGATAAAATGTTTAATTTATTCGAACGTTAATGTTAGTAAACTTTCCTTATGAATATAATTTTTTTTTCTTTTCTTTTTTTGGTCAGTATAAATAATAAGAAAAGGCACTAACATCAGTTATGGTGTCTCAAGTTTAGTACATTAAACCATTTAATAAAAAGCATAGTTAAAAAGACAAAGGTTCACTTACCTCAGAATTGGTGCAGGTGACGTTTGTTGTGGTGGTTGTGGATGAGATGAGGCAGTAACGACCAGCGTTGGAGTTGCTAACGAGGCTAATATGGAGGGCACGTGAGAATTCGGTAATGATGTTATAGTAAAAGAAGATGATGAAGAAGAATGTAAACTGACGGAAGTCAGAGGAAGGCTGACAGCTGATGATGAAGGTATCACCTGAAAGTGAAAACAGTGATACCATTTCAACTTTTAAAAGGCTCGCAATATACTTGGGTATGAGATAATGTGGGGAATAATATTCTACATTAGAGTAGTAATTATTATTATATAAGAGTACAGCCTTCCCAAAAATACTCATATTTAAGGTTCCCAGTAATTATCTCTGTGTGAAAGGAAAGTGAACTTTGAAATTGTGTTTCTCATGATACAAAAAAAAAAAAAAAAAAAAAAAAAAAAAAAAATGAAGCCTGGATAAATAATAATAATAATGATATTAATAATAATGTATTTCTTGGAAATTTCAGACACGTTAAATGTAATTAATTCGATATTTTTACCCTTTACAAAATTGAGTTAGTAGGATTAGAGTATATTTAAGAGAATAAGATTTTGAATTTATATTTTTAAAAGCTTTTCTTGCAATGTTTTTGAATGTTCTTCTTAGGTATTTACAATAGTTTATTGATTGTGGTTAGGTAAATTATACATGTGCTTTTTAAAAGTTTTGTTAATTTCATGGTTTTACCAGTAACGGCGAAAAAATAAGTTAAATAGAACAATTAATTGCAGTAATTTGTTAAATTATACATGCATTTTGAAAACTTTTCATAACCTTCATGGACATTATGAGTAGAATCTAACTTAAGAAAAAAGAAACATTGAAGAAATTACAACAACTAATTGTAATGACTAGACAAATTAAATTAAAAGAAACTGAAGAAAAGCCTTAAGAAACTTCGAAAGTCTAGCTTAAGGAAAAGAAATGATGAAGAAATTACAAAACTAGCTGTAGCGATTAAAAAAATTTGGTGCATGCATATTACAATTTTGTGTGTCTGTTATCAAAATTTTTACAAGTAACGTTATATACCCACATCCATGCATATATATGTATACATTTGTGTAGTTATTTATTTATTCGAAAATTTTTTAATTTTCCCACTGCAAAATTTTATAAGAAAAATTAAACTAAAAAACATTTGCCGTTATTGAAATACATAATTTGTGAAACTCATATGTAGGATTCAAAATCTAAATATATATATATATATATATATATATATATATATATATATATATATATATATCAACATATTAAACAATATGGACATCTATGTGCTTGTAATTTAAACACATTTATATACAGAGAACTGCACAGTTACCTGAATAGTAGATGGTGTGGATTGTGCAGGACTGGCAGTCGATCCCAATAGTCTCGCAGGGCATTGTTGAGAGTACTGGGGCTGTGGAGTCGCGATAGATACTGTTACTGGATGGCAAGAAGTGGGCGGTAAAGAAGCCGACAGGGCTGAGGGTAAAGAGGCTGGTAAAGAAGTAGGATGGGGCGATGGCACTGCTGCTTGTAAGGTGATAGGGCTCTGAATTTGAGAGAATGGCGATCTAATCGGAGAAGGGTAAGGCGCTTGTGACACTTGAGGGACGATGGCAGGTGGCGGTGAGAGTGGCAGAGAATCTGCAGGTGCTAGGAGAGGCTGGACAGTCACAGGAGCCAGAGGACCTGCTATCACTCCAACCCTAGTGGCTGCCGATGTACCAGTGGAGAAGTCTACGGGCTCGGTTTGCTCGATAGCTGCCCCGAAGATAGGTTTAGGTGTCACAAGAACTGTAGGCCTTTGAGGAGTTGGATGGAGGATAGTCGCGTTTCCAGTTAGTGTGCTGCATGAAAGAATGTTATAGTATTTAAGGATGGATTCTGATACAAATTAACAAATTCAATTTGTTTGAAATCTAATGTTATTCAAACAAAGATTTTTTTTAGAAAAAAAGTTAAAGTTGTTAATATCTGTATATTAAGAAATACCAGTAAGAAATATCGAAGTATATCACAAGTAAAAATAATTTGAAATGGGAAAATGCTATAAAAAAAAGAAATACTCTAAAATTTTCACTTGTGTTCATTGATTAACTAATTGACCGATTTTAATAAATCCTGTTCTAACCGAAAAAACTATTTTTGATCTAAAAAGATTTAAAAAAAAAAAAAAAAAATCTTTTGATTTAGTTTATAAATTTTTAAAAAATAATTTTTTAACTAATACTTTTTCTACAAAATAAAAATGTTAAGTGTCAAACTATTTATAAATGTAAAAGTAATGCAAAAATAATTCATTCATAGGTGCCAATAATGGGTATGTTCACAATTGGTACATTTTAAAGAGACAGATTTATAGCAACAGCATTGTTTTAATTACAACATTTTAGTGGATATCCACAATTTCGGTAAAAGACTTTGTAGGACAGCAGTGCTCGTGTTTTACATCAACACATGTTTAACGACTTGATCACGAAAGATTAATCGTAAGAACTTCAACGAAACATTTTATTCATTTTTTAACTAAATGCACATTTTGTATATAACCGTCGAAAAGAAAATATTAGAAAAATTAATTATTATCAGAATTCACAAAATAAATACTTATTCATGAAACCACCAGAAAACACAAGAATTTCATTTAAAGAGTCTGAGGAAAAAATTACTTTCTGAATTAGTACCGATTTCTGAACTCGAGCATTATGAATGAATAAAAAGTGTAAAAGAATTTAAGCGTTTACTCTGTTATGCAATAATGTTAAAAATTAAGATAATGAAAATAAAGTTGTGGACACAAAATATACTTTTATTTATTTATTTACTTTTCTTTTGTAATAAAATTTTGTACTTTTTTTTTGCGCATCATACTTTACAGGTTATATAAGGTAAAGAAAGACATCAGTGCTCGCCACCCCTAAAATTTGCACCAGTGTTCGTTACCTTCACAAAAGACATGCTAAAATAACCGTTAATTAACATCTACGAATTTGAATCCGCTCGAACTAGATTCTCCAGTTCTAGGGAAACTAGCGTGGGTGGATTGAAATCCACAGATGTTATTAAATGCTTATTTTAACATGTTTTACGTGAGGGTGGCAAACACTGGTATCTTTTCTTTAAATAAATATTTCACTTTTTAAAACTGTACAGAAGACGAAAAATGATAAATCGCATCTCTATGCCAAATTATAAAATAGCTATAACATATAAAATACGTATAATAAATTCATAAAAAGGAAACAAATAATGCAAGCATGAATATGAGTACATATGCATTTTTTGAATAAAAATTAAAGTGTGCTAATTTATTTTTAGACAATAGAAAAAGTGTAGGCGAAACAAATTTTGGAAAAAATAATTAATTAACGATTCAACAACGTTAAATTTTTTTTCGTGCGTAAGCAGTCATCTCGGTACTAAAATGTATGAAATTTGCGGGTATTGTTGTTCAAGTGATTAAGAATTGAATAACGTTCTTAATTTTTCTTTAAACGTGTTACATTTTCCTCCTGATGGTGATGGTATAGTCGCCGAAACGTCTGCTAACCAACTTCGAACCCAACAAATCTAGTCTCTGCATCGTGACAAAATCCAACTTTGCATGATTTTCGAATCTTCTTCTTCGATAAAATAAAACATCAGATTTGTAATAAATGAATACAAGAACCTGAGATAATTTTATACTTAAAAAAAAAAAAAAAAAAAAAGACGTTTCAAAGCAAGTTCAAATAATAAGTAGTTTGGATAAAACAATAGCTGTAAAATGCTTACACCGACATCATATTCGAAAATTCTATTTCAGATAAAATATGGAAAATTAGGAAATAATATTAATTTTTCAAGCAAACAAGTGATAATGTTTGCAGTTTCATGCATTTACGAAAGAAAAAAAAATCAAAAAGTATTTTAAAATATAGGTAGGTTTAGATTTAAGAGTTTTGCTAAAAAGTATTAAATTAACGCGTTTCTTCTCATTAAAATAAGTGATATTTTAACATGTTATGAGATCGGAATTAAAGTGGATAAAGTCCATTTTTTATACTTTTTATATACATTGAGTTAAAGTTTCTCCTACAATGCGATTTTCATATTCAACTGAAGCAGTGTAACCAGATTTAGGGAATTTTTTTTTTATTCAATATCCACCACTAAAATTTAACTGTAAAGGTTGACCAGTCACTTTGACAATTTTTCGTTTAATATGCACACACACTGGCCAATGAATTAGAAACCTTTAAATTAATATTTTATTGGACCTTCTTTTGCATGAATAACAGCCAGTATTCGTGTGGGCAGCGATTTCACAAGCAGCTTCTGGGATGCATTTATGTCCATAGTTTACCATACACACTGTTAAAAATTTCTGTAAATTTAAAGTAAATATTTATCCAGAGTCTCTGTAATTTTACAGTAATTCTTAGTTAAAAGTGAATAATCGAGAGTCTCAATCTTTATTCTGTATTTTTATATTTTAATTATTTAATTAAAATTAAAAATTACTATTTCTACTTTAGAAAAAGCATTTTAAGTCCAAAATATGTTCTCACCAATAATTAATTAAATTAATATTACTTATTAAAATGAATGTATAAAATAAGTTTTTTAACATCTCCGTTTATTTTTCTCTGTAATTTTACGTAAGACTTAAGATAATAGATTACGCAGAGTTTCCTGTTGAAATTATTAACAGTGCATTGGCTACACAGACTTTAAGATCCTGTAAAATGGATGGAAGAGGAGACTGCTGACGGGTACTCCTTTCCAACATGTCCCAAACATTTTCTATTGGATTAAGATCTGGGCTTTGCGGCATCTAGGAAAACTGTTAGAAGTCTTATTGATGTTCACTGAACCAATCTAGAACGATTATGCCATGATGTATGGTTGCATTATCGAGCACAAAGTATCCGTTAACTTCGGAGTAAAAATGTAACGTTGAGGGATGCACTTAATCCATCAACATGTTCAGGTTCTGCATGGCTTTTTGATTATCCTCAAGTAACACCAGGGGACCACTTACATACAAGCAGAACATTCCCCAAAAAGTCTGTAACAGGTTTTGCATACCTCCGTTTCTAGAGAGCATTTGTAGAAACTCTTACAGGTTTCTAGTTCATTGGCCAGTGCATGTATATTAAATATCCCTCCTTAAGATAATTGGTAATAGTTAAATAAAAGAATCCCTAAACTTGGCAACACTGAGCTGAAGGAAATTCCTGCATCTCTTCTACTGCAGCTAGAGGCTTGATTCAAACACGCACCGACAGGATTCAATTTTAAGAAGTTCGGGAGCGTGATTATCAGAGATTGCTAGAAAAGCAGATTTCATCCACTTCAGTTCTAAATAGAGCTCCTCCAATAAAGGCTGGCTCATCAGGCATTTTGTTTCCCACTCAGAGATTGTTGCCCACGCGGTCCGAATTTCTAGTGTTATTAAATCACATAAAATGGAGATTGTGCAGCCGAAAACTGTTCAAATCATACCAGAACTACTTTTAGAGTGTTTAGATTTCCAACAGATGAAGATAGGCGACAGAAATGGGCTATTAATTGTCCAAGAGAAAATTGTACGCCTAGTTTTCAATCACAAATATGCAGTGTAATTATGATATGTTTTCTTGTATTTTTTGTATCAATTTTTTGTTTTTATTACTGTTTGATTATCTAAATGTTGTATTTTACATCATACACTACTTTTTAACGTGTATAAATATTTAAAATTAATTAATTTAACAGTAGCAGTGATGTCTACTTTTTACTAGGGGTTTTAAAAAAAATTTCGCCAAATATTACCGCCAAACTTATTAAGTACAAACAATAATTCGCTCTCCTGTTTAGGTAAATTCGCCGTTTTAAGCGATAAAGACGCCGAGTAATAAGTCTGTAACTAAACATTGCCAAGCTATATTTCCGCTGGGCAACAATGGTTAGCTGTGAGTCAGCTCGTATTACAGGAGCCTTAGTTATAAAGATCTCATATGTAATAAATGTGATGCACTGTTTGTTTTCGTATCAGAGTTAAGTCTGCTTTCTTGCACACGCGTTAGTTTTACTGTGGTTTCATCAAAATGGGAGTGAGAGGAGAGGATGGAACTTTATGCCTTATCGCTGCATTTTTTCAGCGTTAGCGTAACCTCAGCAGTTACTCTTTTTCGGAGCAAAATCGTCCTTATTAGTTTATGACTCTCATTTAACACGTTGAGCGCCACGCAAATTCTTGAAATCCATTAAAATTCTATAATGATTCCTCCTGTAATAAATAAATTTAAGCAATTTTTTAATAAATTTTCAATCATTCAATGTAATGTTTTTAGTTTTATATCCTATTTTATATCCGGCACCGATGGTTGACGCGGCTTTATATCATATTTGACACTGTCAGCCATCGAAGGCTGACAGGGCGCGCAACGTTTTAATTTTTTATTGGTACTGCTTTTACTTTCGGAGTAAAACTTTCACTGAAATGTTTGAAGTATAACATGTTCTGCACACTCCTAAAGTTTCAAGATGATTCCGTCAGTACTTAGAGATGTATGACAAAATGTCTAGAATCTAGAATGGCTGACATGGCGCTCAACGTGTTAATGTTGCCAGATCTGGAGGATTTTTTAATCAATATTCACCAAAAATTTTGAAATGTGATATTTGATATACATAATAGATGATTAATTTTCGAAGTGATTAGGCAAAAGTTGCAATTAAAAATTATTGGCGATTATTGAATAAAAAATATGCCAGATCTGGCAACACTGCTCGCATCCGTGAACGAACAGTAATACTGCTGCTTTGCAACAACTACTTTCAGTTATTCCAAAAATCATGTCCGCAATCATAATTTTGGAGAATAATATAGTATTTTATTAATAGTAATTCTTAATAAATAAATAAATAAATAAAACACATTTAATTATTTCATTATTACCACAGAACGTTATCATAACGGAAGAATATTTCCATTATTAGAAAGCATAGTAATAAATAAGCTTCTCAAAACGTACAGAATAAAACCGCCCCATATTAATAAATAATCGATGAACACATAAATGCATCTAATGCGAAAGTTCCGAAAAAATACAGATAAAATGTGAATTTAACAATCAGAATTTAATGTGTTACCTTGCACATATCCCTGTGGGACATCTTGTATTGGCACTGAGATCGAGAGTATGAATGGTGCGTGAGCTAGATGAAGATAAATCCATGACGTTATCGGCGGATTTTGTGGAAAGATTGATGGCTGATGCTGATTCCAATGAAAATTGCCTAGGAGAAGGTAAAAAAAAAAAAAAAAAAGGCTTTTTGAAATATGATCTGTTTTAAAATAAACACACCAAACTATAAAATGAAATAAAAAATAAATGCATAGAAGTTGATTTCATGTTCAGTTAAAAAATTTATTTGCATTTCTTCTAAAGTCAAGTTGAGATACATAAATATACAGGTTGTGCTCAACAATTATATTTTTTTAATTTATTTCAGAGGTGTATCTATATAGTTGCAAAAATGTTTAAAATTTGTAATCTTAAAAACAATTTAAAGTTCATTTATATCTTTATAATTGCTTCGTCATTGGCAGTCAAACCTTAAATTATTCAATGGGGAAATTTGTTAATAAAAATTACTCATTATCTGTGAATTTATTGGCTGTGAATTTTATGAATATTGAAACGGAATTAAAAAGAAGTATGTTTCGGCCACTGCAAAAATTTCTTCTATATTTTCCTATACAAAATCTCTCAGTATAAATAATATATTAAAACAAAATTATTTATTAAAATGAGATCTTCCATGATGAATGCAGACGATTTTCATCTCAAAAAAGAACAAACTAAATATCTAAAGAAAGTCAACTTTATGTTTTACAAATAACACCTTAAAAAATGTTTTTTTTTTTTCTTTAAAATTGAAAAAATCGATAACTTTGGTTTAAATTGTCACAGATCAATGGTTCAAACACTCATTTTAAAGGTATTGACGAGTTCTTTTCAAAGATATCTCTTTTGAAAATTTGCCCCATCGGAGGAGGGGCTTTGCTCTTACTAGCTCATTCTCGTTAAAGTGCAATATAGTTTGGCTATTCATTAGAATTATATTAAGTAAGTATTATGGTTGTTTTCATATCTTTATTAAAATTCATACTGGTCAAATTTTCATAAAATATGGATTAAGTAAAAATGTTTAATGCTCCGTAAGGCAACAAATTTCACTCAGAAATATTTTAGGTAATTTATTTATTTATTATTTATTTTTTATATAAATCTGTTTATTGAAATAATTTAATTTATCTATCTGTACATATATATTTATATATAGACAGATAAATTAAATTATTGCAATAGCTAAAAAAAAAAAAAAAAAAAAAAAAAAAACTAAAAATATTTTTGTCTAAAATTTTCTTGTCTTACAATGCATTACATTCTTTTATTCAACTCACATTTTTGCGTTTAAAAATATTCCGTTTTAGCAACACTTAACCTTAGTATTAAAGTCTTGATTAAATATATGTACTAACTATATATAGTCCATTTTTCAACAAATCTTTATACTTCTATATCTTAGTTAACGATATATTTTGTACAAAAATTCTTCATTTTGTTAAAAGAAAATTTCTGATTTTTCTATTTAAATAAGTGAATTGATATCCTTATATTTATGTAGAACATATCGGTAAAAAAAAGAAGTTTCCTTACTCTGCTTATAGTTCTAAATTCAAATTTTGAATAGCTGTGTATAATTTTCTCATATCAAGATTTTACAGAAATATGTATCGATATTTCTATATAAATTAATGTTATCAATTCAGCCACATGAAGTTTTATATTTGGCAATTATTGTTATTCCTTTTATACTTCCCCATCATTGATGGAACTTCATTTGCAATTAGGACATTTGTAGCTCTCAAATTAAAGATTGTAACAATTCATTTAATAACAACAAGAAAAGTTGGCAAAATGCGATTCATAAACCTCCCCCCCCCCCCCAAAAAAAAAAAAAAAAAAAAAAAAAACTTTATAATAACAAATATTATTATTATTTTTTTTAAAAGTCAATTCCTACTTGCTTCCCTAAATGCCGAAAGATGTCAATTTTTTGCAAGTCAACAGAAATATTTTTTCCCAAGTTTTTTTCGTTAAAAGATAAAAAAAATCGATAACTTTATTTTAAATTACCACAGATCTATAGTTCAAACATCCGTTTTAAAGGTATTGACGAGATCTTTTGAAAGATACCCATATTGAAAATTTACTCCAACCGGGGGGGGGGGGTACTTCCCCCCCAGAGGGGAAGTGATCCTCCCACATGCACAAAATTGTATTAACATCAAGTGTCATCCGCTACAAGTTAAAAAAAAAAATGTATTGAACTTGAGTGGATGAATAAAAAGTATTTTATTAACGATTGAAAATTTGAACAAGATATACAAATATATATGGGGAGAGTGTGAACTAATAGTAGGAATTGAAAAAATGGTTTTCACTATCTTAGAAACAATAAATTAAGAACATAATCTGAAATCTCCATATTTAATTCATCATGCGCCTTCTGGCAATTATCTTTAATATTCCAACCTAATACATAACATTTTCAACTTTTGCCGCATGCAATACATGTTTTGCAGCACGCAACGAATGGCTTTTAAGTTCGGTTTAAAAAGTTTTCGCTGAAATTGGTTATTTAAAAAAAAAATTCTGGAAGTTAACATAGTTTTACACGTCAAATTTGAAACTTAAAAAGTTTTGGCTGTGAATATTTCTTATGCCAAACAATTTTCTATCTTTCGTTCTTTTTGCTAAACACCACTTAATAAATACCGCATTTCTTTTAAAAAGAACATTTTTCACTCTTATAAAGATTTGCATTTATTTAAAGTTAGTTTTCTATTTTTTTTTTTTTTTTTTTTTTTTTCACGTTTTCAAAATTACATATTTTTTACTTAGTGGGTGATACCAAAAGTTCGTACCCCATTTCACAGATGACTTTATCCGTAATTTAGATCATTATAATTCCTGAATTACATCTGAAAAATTTAGTGATAGACTACAGATTAAAAATTCTGTTATGGTTCGCCATTTAAAGAACTCGGATACGCTCATAAACCCGAAATATGGGCTCTGCATGTTTTGTCAGAATAAAACAATCTGAACTGTTTTTTCAGTGTTTCGCTTCTTACCGATCAGCAAAAGGAATCTTTCTTGAATCAATTCATAGCTGGAAAGGAAATAACGGACAATTTGCACACATGGGGGATTTGAATAAAATCTTATTTTTTTGGTAGTTTTAGGCTCATAAATTTCAAAAAGTTTATTAAAAATGCAAAAAAATTCTCATTAATTTCAAAAATAACTTTAAAATTAACCAAAAATCACGTGACTTCAAAACGCTGTCTGACGTCACACTTTATGATGCTTCAATGTTTACATTTTGTTAGCCTAGTTAGCAAGCAGCAATTCGTTTTAACTTTCGCAATTATCAATCATTTATATGATTTCCTTTTTCCTTTTATAATCATTTAATACCATTATCATCATTTTTCCTTATCATCATTTTCAATTGTTTTCTTTTCATAGCGGTTGTCCAATGGTTTCGTTTAATAGCATCCTGTGGTGGAATCTAAAGAATACCTTTTGACAAGCATTTAGCCGTTGTATTAGTGCAGAGTGGTACAATACAATATTTATACTATGATTTTTTAATATCCATCATTATTATAAAATACAAAACCTACTTCACTGATTCAAGAAGCAAAACAAAGCACAAAATCGAATGTAAACAACAATTACTCCCGTTTGTTGTCATAAAGAGTGACGTCAAGTTTTTTTATACTGCGTTTTCTCGATAGAGTAAATAGTAAAATGTTAAAATTGTTATAAATCAGTCATTAGATTTCAAATAAAGAAAATGTTTGTATTTATTTTCTTACCTTTTCATATTCTATTATATAAGAATGACATCAGAAAACGAGCAAATTCTATATTGGCATAAAGAAAAAAAAAAAAAAAAAAAAAAATCAAGCTGGAAGAGCAGAATTAATGGTAAAAGATGAGTTGAACGCAATGAAAGTGCATCTTGTGGAATTGTAACGAAATCAGATTTTTCCGTGTATCTAAGTTCTTTTTACTGAAAATACGAATAACAATAGAATTATCAATAGTTAATGTCTCAGTAATCTTTTTATTGGGTAATCCATGGAATATATTTAACAAAATCACGAATAAAGGTATCTATGAAATAGAGCACGAACTTTTGGTATCTTGCAATAGAATGATTTTTTGTTGTTAATTAAATTATGCTTCTTATTTTTTTCAAACATAATAACATTTATTCGAAAATATATCTTACATGCAGATTGCACAATACTCTTCAGGATTAGATGAAATTCTTGCCTTTGTACCGCCGGTACCGAATATATTAGTTCACTAAGCTGTTTCTTTCTCACAATATAGTCATAGTAAAATATATATATATATATATATTTAAAATGTTTTAATATGTTTTTTAACAGAATCAAGCATCTATACTAAACATGTTTATCTTTAAATGAATAATTATACTTTTGATTTTATGATTTAAAAATCCTCATTTTAGTATTTTGCACAGTGAAAATAACATTACAATTTTGCCCATTTACTAAGTAATAAATTCAAAATAAGAAATTACATAATTGAGAAATATTTTTTTTGATAATTGTTGAGTGTTTTTCAACAGTAAAGAGTATGTACAATAACAATGAGTTTTATCTTCAAATACATAATTATAATTTTGACCTCATGTTGAAAGAACCTTTGCATTAGTACACTGTAAAAATTTTACAAGGAAAGCAGCATTAGACTTTTGCCCTTTTCTTATTAAGTCAAAGGGTTAAAGATAAAATGTAATTACGATGCTCTGAATTTTCTCAAAGCTGCTAAACACATGTTTAATTTCAGTTATATTTTGGATTGATACTGAAATAAAAACTTCAACAATGTTTTATAATGTCCGTGCTGCGAACAAAGGAAATGAAACACATTTTCATTTCCTTAAGCTCAAATCCCATGCAAAAACATTGATCCCAGCTGAAATGTTTTTTACAAGCTTATCAATAATATAGGAATATGCCTGTATTGCTACAAATAAAAAGGATCATATCGAGGAGTGTGGTTTAAGACCTCACTTTGATTTTTAAAGAAATAGTTAAAAATAATATCAAGGATTAACACAGCAGCAATAACACATTACATTATTAACTTCTCTTAAACACAAATTCATAATTCTTCTAAAACTTTTTAAAACATTCTAAAACTGTTTCATGGTTTTAAATATTTCTATAAATGTACAATTAATAAAAAGAAGAAATAAAAGAACATTAAGTTAAAATGATTTTAAAAAAAAAACTTAAATCAAAACGTCCACATTTGAATTTTTTTCTTAATTATTACAGTAATTAGAGTGAACTTTAAAATATAATACATAATATAAATATTATTATACACTGGTTCTCATAATTATAAGGACACCCGTTTTTCTATATTAACTAAACACTGAACACTATTATTTAAACAAATATATTTTTTTATTAATTTGAGTTTCATTAATAGACTATATTTAAAAAGTTTTATCGTTTTTCTATCTTAAAAAACTTTAACTACGGTCAAAAAGATGATTTTTCAGGTGTTCACAATTATAAGGGCAGCTCGAATCTTAGTAATTTTTTTTCAGCTATTCTTTAAATTAATATTTTATGGGGTCTCTTTTTAAGGTGAAACAGTCAGACATTCTCTCTGGTATATATATATATATATTTAATATTCAGTTTCAATACCATTTCATACAGCATAGATGATATTCTGAATACATTTAAACTATTTAAAATTGCTTTCCACTTACATGCACTTTTCTAATATGATAAGTTAAGGTTTTTTCAACTTTTAGGCCACGGGAAAGGCAATAATACAGAAGTTTCTTTCTTCAAATTATTTCCTATTGCTCTAGAAGTGGAGCAAAAATGTAAGTCTTGTTGAAAAAAAATATTATTACCCCCCCCCCCCCCAAATCTAACAAAAATCTGAAAATTCCCCGTTTAAAATTTGCAGATTTTCTCTTGATGTTCATAATGATAGAAAAAATTGCTAAATTCATTCTGCCTTCAGTAGAAACAGCTCCCCACAGCACCACAGATCCATCTTTAAAATGCCCGATTCATATCTGCCTTTAAAAAATCTGCTCTGTCTTTCGCTATCTTCAGATCGTGCCAGTAACTGTTAAAACCATTTGGTTAATCGAGAATAAAATGTTTTTCATCCGAAAATGCAACATTTTACCATTTAATATTCCCTTTATTCAACTTTAACGCAGACGTTCTTTCCCCCATTAAATACTATTTGATTTTACACGTTTTTTATTCATTTTAACATATTATTAATTATTTTAAACATGCATAAATGTGGACCACAACCTTTCGTTAAAAATTACGAACAAATTCAGCAGCAGTCATTATGAGTAGAAGAATAAGAGGAATTATGAGTCTTCGATCTCTGTAAAACAACTCTGATTTTGCATCAGATCCCTCTCCTATCGAACCAGCAGTTCAACTTTTGATCACATTTCCTTCAGCCATTTTAGATCTTCGAATTTCATTAGAAATTCGGCGGATTGAAATTATACTTCCACTTAAAAAACACATTTATCATACTTCACTACATGAACGTTCTTTTTTTTCGAGGAATTATCAGTAATGTCCGTCCAAGAAAAATTGAATGCTTATATATGAATTAATCTAGCCCAGTAGTTAACAAATTCGCATGTCAACTGTAATTTATCCGCTAGTAAGTTAAATAAAACGAAAAATTCTTGATTGTCCCTATAATTATGAACATCTGAAAACGTGGAGAAAAATTTTTTTGCATTATTTTTTATTAATTTTGTTTCATATTAAAAAAAAATTATAGCTGTTTTGGTTTTTAGAGTACTAGATATATTAAGTGCACTTAGTATAATCTTGTTCACAATTATTTTTACATTAGTTATTTCAAAACATAAAGTGTCCCTATAAATATGAGAAGGAGTGTACTATCGCATTTTCTACTGCTATTGCCGATGAAACGTCGAAATTAGGGATGTTCTGAGGTTCTTGAGGCTGTGTAGAAATTTCGTTTCGTTGATTCCATGGTAAAACTGTTTGTATTGTTGTCGACAAATACACAGTTGCTTCAGTTTTAATCCGAATTTCTTAAAAATTTGTTTTATAAAATTCTTTAAATAATAATATTAATAATAATAATAAAAATAAAATGCTATTATTTTACAATAGTTTATTAAAACAAAATCATATCAACTTAAGTAAGAAATTCATGTCATAGAAATAGTTTTAAAATTAGTCATATTTACTCAATTCTTCGACTAATAATATTATATCTTAATTTTTAAAAATCACTAATTAATTTAATAATTAAAAGTTTTCTTTTTCAACTATTGATCATTTGACTTAATTTTAAAGTTATCTTTAATTTTAAGTAAAAAATTCATGTAAATTTATTGTTACATTTTTTTCGAGTACCTATCTTTTATTAAAGTATCTAAAACAATCGACTCTTCAAGGCATGTTTTTCACGGACACATTTTTGTGTGAAATCTTAAATTTTTGTTGAGTATTTAGTTTTAAAATGATCAAAACTTACTTGAAGGGAGTCCTTTGCTGAGGTTTAGGTTTCACTACGATGGGTGTTGGCCTTTGTGGCATAGACGGTGGAGCAACATCAGCTTCAGGCTCTGAAGTTGCCGGTGGTGGTGCTGGAGCCTTAGGCTTTGGTGCAATAGGTCTGTATACATCAAAAGTAAAATCTGGTGGAGGTTTACTATACTTTTCTAGTTCTTTAGACAGATTCGTCCTAGGCGTTGGCGTGCTCACATACCCCGGAAATTTATATTCCTGGAGCTCGAGCTGCTTGACAAAACACATAGGTCTCAGGACTCTTTCTGTAGTAAGAGTAGCTACCGAAAAGAAAATTCAAAACATATTCCTATTAAAAGAAATTAAATATTTCCGTAATTTTTTTGACTATTAAAAAAATAGATTTAATTAGTTAGGAATGAATATCTATTAATATCGAGAGAAGTGAATGTTTATAGTCAAATGGTATGGGCTATGCGAAAGGGTAAAAAATCCATAAGGTATCAAATCCAATTGATTTACTTTTAAAAGAGAACACAAAATAATAAATCAACGGAAAAGGAAGAAAGAAAGGAAACAAACATTTATCAATTTAATAAATAATGATTAAGAGTAACCGATAACAGACTAAGAAAAACTAGCCGAAACATTTAAAAAAATTCCCCCCCCCCTCTCTCTTTTTTTTAATCCTAAAAAATAATTAAAAAGTACTACACACTTATTTTAACATTTTAAATATTTAACTCAAGCATAAAAAGAGTTGTGAAGTAAGGTAACTTTGTTCACAAAATTGCATAATACTTTTCTTTACTTTTTTTAAAAAATCACTTATTCATATAAAAAGCCATACATTTTGTAAAAAAATAAAATACTATTCATATATGGTGATTTTTTTTTTATTTTTAAATATATGCATTTTTTTTTTTTTAATGCTTAAAGCAAATTAAAGGAAACAGCTGGAAAATTTTCTAATTATTTATTTTTTACGTCTGTGAGACTTAATAAACCTAATATTTTAATTTTCATGGTTAAACATTTTTATTTAAACCATTGTTCTCATATCAGTTTTGATGAATTAACTTTCTTTTACATATATATCTGAGGTTTAGTGTTTATAGTATTTATCTTTTAATGAAAATTAAAACTTTGGGAATCATCACGAATGTGATTTATTTAAATGCTCGTTTAAAAAGAACAATTTGAACCAATAATCCGTAAGAAGTTTAAGATTTTAATAACTGCTGCATTGAAACAATAAGTTTACATTCAATATATATATTAATATTATTTTCTACAAAATATTAACTTAATTTCCAAATTGAAATAGTAAGGATTTCCTGTTACAAAAATTTAAATATTGCAAATGTCACAAGAATAAGATAATTATCACATTCTTTAATTTTATCACTTAAGGTTATAAAACAATTAAAGACAGTTCAAAAAATACTTTTCTTCTTAAAAATGTTATTTACATATACACTTATAGTATAAAGCGTCTCATAATAAAAAAGAAACAATTAAAACAATGCAGCTTCTACAAAATTTCAAATTTTCTAGGTTATAAGAAATGTTATCACAGAAATGAAAAAAATATCTTCGATAACACTGCTCTGAAAAACAAAATCGAGATCTGATACCATTCTAGCTGATTCTTATGTAAAATAACCTCCTGAATCCGAATATGACTCCCATTTTGCCCAGTCACTTACTGTTTTCTTCCCTCAATTTCTTTCCCTGTTCGATAATTTTATGACCACGAATTTGATTTAAAGAATTAAAAATAATTAATTTAATACCTTAAAAAAAGTTTAAAAAATAACATTAATAACAGATTAAAAAATATAAGATATGTAATGCATAATTTCAGTGGCAAATCCCCCAAAATTTTTTTCTTCTTACAAATGTACATGTTTTAGAATTTTCCAAATCTGTAGCCTCTCAGAGGATATTTAACGGTTAAAATAATCCTCCCCCTCCTAAAAATCAAATCTATAGCCATAAAATCACCGAAAAATGATAAAAACAGGGGCCATTCCTAAAAACGGTGGGTGATAGGGCATAATGGGCGTCACATTCGGATTCTGGAGGTCATTTTACATAAGAATATGCTGAAGTGGAGTCAGAGGCAATTTTCATGCCGACCAGTGTAATCGCACTCAGAATTCTCATTCACTTTTTTAGTAATCTAAAAAAGGTTCAAACAAATGGGTCATGCTTTTAATGTTATAGATAATAAATAGCAATGATTACTATATTTAAATAAATTTATTTAAAATTATTTAAATATATTTTAAGTAAGTGACCAGTTAAATCAAAATCTTACCTTGACCTTGTGTATTGGTCGTCGTTGAAGTTGCCTTAGACTGTGTCATTTTGTGTTCTTTGTTTGCCATTTTTTCCATAGCAGCTATTGGACATCCTGAAAGACTGGGGGAAAAAATATAGATATTTAAAATACAAGTTTTTTGTTCTGAGTATAAAATTCGTAAACAACCAAACACACTGCTTTATTTATAAAAAGAAAATAGGGAATAGTACCATTCAACTTTTTGTACATTTATTAATTAACGATTGTTTAAATAAATTTAAATTAAAGAAGTCGTTATATAAACTAAAAGGAAAATCATAATAAGTGTTAGAATATTTCTCTCTACACCGAGAAAAAATTCTGTAACTGACATCTAGAATCTAGATTGTGGCTCTAGAAAAAATAGTTTTACGTCATCTTTATAAATTCTAGTCCCTTTTGAAAGAGAATTCTAAAAACCCCTATTAGAATTCTAGAGCGTTTGTCTATATTCTCGAGGGCAAAGTTATTAAAAAATCTCTGCAAATAAATGCGGACACAAGAGGCGGGTTTCAGCAACTATAATCTTGGTTTATGACACAAGTCTAGAAAATCAAGCCAGAATTCCTCGCAATACAAAAGATTCAGAATATTCTGTATATTGTTTCACCATCTAGAAATGTGTAGACTAGAAATGCTCGATCATTTCGTCTATTCAGTTTATTGGCGTGCCTTATGCGCCTAGCTCGGAAATATATATTTCTCGTTAAGGGATTGAGAAAATGCCCACTTATTCATTCTAGATGACGGCGGTGTATTTTTTTTCTCTGTGTAACTTGTATGACATTTAGTGGATCGTAATAAATGCAAATTATTTTGCGCAAAAAATTTAAATGGTAAGTTCACAATATAAAAAATTATCTTTTTGACGTTTTTAAAAAAATTAACATTACTAAAGCGAACTTTAACTAGTTCGAGCCTATAAACCGCAATTATAAAAGAAATAATATTTTGTATGCATTGAAAAAAAAAATCTGCCGAATACTTATCAAAATTCATACAAATCGTACGACGGTGACCTATAACATATTTACCAACTTTTGCTTAAACCAACTAAGAGTTTAGATGCTATCGCACTTTAAATAATTGATTCCATAGGGCCTATAATGATAAAGAATATTTCTTTGAGCTCCTGTATAAACACTATAGTTGTACATTCATCAAAGTCTATACGTATCGTGCGACGGTGACATATAACATACCTAACAACTTTGAGTTTAATCGGACAAATAGATAGACAATTTTTATTAAAATCACACAATCAACTGTGGAAGAAAATCATGTTTATTGAAATTATATTTTTCCGACTGAGTGAGTAATGCTGACCGGGGTGTCGGCCTGGATAGCTCAATTGGTAGAGCCTTGACCTTCTAAGTCAAAGATCCGGGGTTCGACTCCCGGTCCAGGCATTATTTTCTCTCAGTCGGAAAAATAAAATTTCAATAAATAGACGTTATAGTGTTCACTGAAACACACATACACATACATCACCGTAAAAATATCAAAAATAAACTCAGAAAATTAAAAAAATGTATACATACGCCAAAATCTCACAGTCGAATGTTTTCATGATAACAATACTTTCCATATACAATATATATGATTGGAAATTAGGAAGTAAAACTAATGCTAATTGCCATATACATAAATGGACTATTTCAAAGACAAATTAGTTAAACATTCTTTCAAACAATTTAATGTTTCTTGACTAAGAACTTGGTATAATACACTGGTGGACAAAATAAAGCAATAATCTGTTTTCTCGTTCTCTTCTTTTGCACATAAATTTTAAACAAATAACTGTATGAACATAAAATTTTGATGGTCTGTTTGTTACCATATTATTAATCGAATTTTATTTAACTTTAGCATAAGAATAATTTTTAAGCTAATAAATATTCATTTTTCTCTCAAAAGTAAACTTTGGAAAAAATGAAAAAATTCAATAATTCTAGGAAAGAACACTTGATGAAAAGTGGTGTTAAGGATGCATTAGAGATAGGTAAAGAAGCACGTGCCATGAAATATTAAACTAAATCTCGATTTTTCTTTCTGTACTAACTTTTCTTTTACTTTTATAATGGACTTTTTAAAAAAATATGATTAATAATTTGTAAACTATGAGCATCACCAAAATAATAAAAATGTCGATAAATAGTTTTATAATGAACATCTTATTCAATTTTCATGTTTCTATGCATATTTTTTAAAAAGATATTCACATGCGAAAAAAAGAAGAAACAGAAAAGTGAATGCAGGCAGAAACATTTGGGTGTAATCTAACGTATGGATGCATGCGCACCTTCACCTATCTCTAATGCATCCTTAACACCACTTTTCATTAAGTGTTCTTTCCTAAAATTATTGAAAATTTTTATTTTTTCCAAAGCTTACTTTTGAGAGAAAAATAAATATTTATTAGCTAAAAAAAAATTATTCTTATGCTAAAGTTACATAAAACTCGATTAATAATTTGATAACGAACAAGACATCCAAATTTTATGTTTATATGCTTATTTGTTTATAAATTATGTGCAACAAAAGAAAACGAGAAAACAGGTTGTTGCCTTAATTTCGTCCACGAGTGTTTATTTGAAGGAAGAGGAGCATTACATATATAAGGTTTGTGCACAAAGCCATTAGATTTTTCTCAAGTGTAAAGCTTTATGCTCAGAGATTACTGTTAAAAATTTTTTTGTTACATTTTACTATAAAAACTTTTCCATATTACTATTAATTACTTTCCGAACACTATAGTGAGGAAAGTATTGTAATCATGTCAAAAATCCGAATTCGAGATTTTGATGTTTCTATACGTTTCGAGGTCCAACGAGTCCGTTTTCACTATTTTTACGATGATGTATGTATGTGTGTGTGTATGTATGTGTGTATGCATGTGTGTATGTATGTGTGTATGTCTGTGAGTGAACACGCTAGCGTCTAAACGCTTTGTTCAATTAACCTGAAAGTTGGTACGCATATTGTAAGTCACCATAGTACGAACCCTATAGATTTTGGTGAATCTAGCACTTATAGTTTTTTTACAGGGACACAAAAAAAAATTCTTTATCATTATGGCCTATGGGAGCAAAATCTTAAAAGTGCGATAGCATCTAAACGCCTTATTCAATTGAGCAAAAAATTTATACACATATTATAGGTCACAAATACTCAATCTGTATAGATTTTGGAGAATCTAGCACTTATAGTTTTGTTACAGGGACACAAAGAAAAATTCTTTATCATTATGCCTATGGGGCCAAATTTTTAAAAGTATGATAGCGCCTAAACGCCTTATTAATCTGAGCAAAAAATTTGTACACATGTTATAGATCACAGTTGAAGTAACTGTATAGACTTTGGTGAATCTAGCACTTACAGTTTTTTTACAGGGACACAAAGAAAAATTCTTTATCATTATGGCCTATGGGACTAAATTTTTAAAAGTACGATAGCATCTAAACGCCTTATTGAATTGAGCTGAAAATTTATATGAGATAAATCACTGTTGCACTAACTATAAGCATTTTGGTGAATTTAGCATTTATAGGTTTTTACAGGGACACAACGAAAAATTCTTTATCATTATGATCTATGGGCTCAAAGTTCAGTAGCGTTAAATAAAACATCGTGTAATAGATGGAGAAAAATACTCAAACACTCTATTATGGTTTTCTCTCTTTTGTTTGTTTAACAACTCCTCTTTCTTTACTTTATCTACAAAACTGTTAATTACTCAATGTTCGGAAAGTCGAGTGGAGTCACTCCAGATGTTTTTTTTTTACTTTCCGAACACTATAGTGAGGAAAGTATTGTAATCATGTCAAAAATCCGAATTCGAGATTTTGATGTTTCTATACGTTTCGAGGTCCAACGAGTCCGTTTTCACTATTTTTACGATGATGTATGTATGTGTGTGTGTATGTGTGTGTGTATGTATGTGTGTATGTATGTGTGTATGTATGTGTGTATGTATGTGTGTATGTATGTGTGTATGTCTGTGAGTGAACACGCTAGCGTCTAAACGCTTTGTTCGAATAAGCTGAAAGTTGGTACGTATATTGTAAGTCACCATAGTACGAACCCTATAGATTTTAGTGAATCTAGCACTTATAGTTTTTTTACAGGGACACAAAGAAAAATTCTTTATCATTATGGCCAAGGGACCAAAATCTTAAAAGTGCGATAATATCTAAACGCCTTATTCAATTGAACAAAAACTTTATACACATATTATAGGTCACAGATACTCAATCTGTATAGATTTTGGAGAATCTAGCACTTATAGTTTTTTTACAGGGACACAAAGAAAAATTCTTTGCCAAATTTTTAAAAGTGTGATAGCGTCTAAACGCCTTATTAATCTCAGCAAAGAATTTGTACACATGCTATAGGTCACATTTGAACCAACTGTATAGATTTTGGTGAATCTAGCACTTACAGTTTTTTTACAGGGACACAAAGAAAAATTCTTTATCTTTATGGCCTATGAGACCAGCGATAGCATCTAAACGCTTTATTCAGTTGAGCTGAAAATTTGTATGAATATTATAAATCACTGTTGCACTAACTATAAGCATTTTGGTGAATCTAGCATTTATAGATTTTTACAGGGACACAACGAAAAATTCTTTATCATTATGATCTAAGGGCTCAAAGTTCAGTAGCGTTAAATAAAACCTCGTGTGATATATGATACTCAAACACTCTGTTATGGTTTTCTCTTTTTTGTTTGTTTAGCAACTCCTCTTTCTTTATTTTATCTACAAAACTGTTAGTTACTCAATGTTCGGAAAGTCGAGTGGAGTCACTCCAGATTTTTTATCTTCTTTTGCGCATAACTTTAAACATATTAACGCTTAAAGATAAAATTTGGATAGCCTGTTTGTTACCGAATTATTTATAAAATCTTACTTTGTTTTACTATATGCGCAAATGATATTTAAACTGATGTTAATTTAATTTTTCTGAAAAGTAAGCTATGGAGAAAATGAAAAAAATGAACAATTTTAGAAAAGAAAGCTAAATGAGAAATAGTGTGTAAGATGCATTATACATAGGTAAAGATACACATGCCTATAAATGTTAAATAAAAATTAAATTGAATTTTTCTTTGTGTATTCACCTACTTATTATCCCCTATAAAAGACATTTTGAAGGAAAAAATAAGACATAAATATTAATTTGCAAACTATGAAAATCACCGAAATAATAAAAATGTCAATAAATATTAGGTCGTTGCAAAAGTTCGTGCGATTGTTTATTGCTTCATTTCATAAAAATACATAAAATCAAATGACAATTTTTAATCAAAATACTCTCCATTACCTTCTACAACCTTTGCCCATTTTTCGGGTAACAAATGTATACCACGGCGATAGAAGCTCTCGTCTTTGGAGGCAATAAAATGATCCGCGTCCGCGCGAACTTTTGCAACGACCTAATAATTTTATAGCTCATCTAATTTTTATGATTGTATGTATATTTTTAAAAAAGTTATTCGCATACCAGAAAAAGAAGGAAAAGAAAAATGAATGCAGGAATAAATATCCTATTTTAATTTAACATTTGGAGACATGTCTATCGTCTCCTATCTGTAATGCATCTTTAATATTCTTTTTCATTTAGATTTCCTTTTTTGAAAAATTTAAATTTTTTCATTTTTTTCCAAAGCTAATTTTTAAGAAAAAATGAATTAATACAAACTTGCCAACCATCTCATTAATAACCGTACAATTGTTAACGCCCCCTGAAAAAACGCCACTTTTCTCCCACCCCTATATTTTTAGAATTATTCTCTCCAAATGTTGTTACGATTAAATAAGATTAAAATTACTCTAAAAAATTATTGGTGTGAAAAAAAAGCCGGGTACTAAGAATTGTACGGTTCATAATGAGATGGTTGGCAAGTATGTTAATAAGTTAAGAAGCAAGCAAATAAGAAAAGAGGTTGTTCTTTTAATTTTTCTTGCTAGTGTATTTCTCTCTCTTCCTCTTAAAAAAATAAAAAAATAAAAAAAAAAGGACAAAAGGATTTTTTTTTTTTAAAGGGTGCAACGAATGAATTGAACAGATGTGCAATATCATGGTCTATGTGTTCAATTTTATTATTATTCTTTCTGATAATAGATTCAAATTCAGCGTATTTCTTTTACAATAATAATAATAATAATAATAATTATTATTATTATTATTATTGTTATTATCTTATCATTTTTCCTTTTTATTTTTTTATTTATATATTTATTTATAATTTGGTATATTTCTTTTTATATTATTTTTATTAATATTCTACTTTATGATGTATTTGAGTTTGTCATATTTCTTTTATTATTATTTTTCTCATGGTGGATTAGCGCAAAATGATGAGAATTATTACGTTTCCGAGATAATTACTATTCCTTATTTATACTAAATAAAAAATGAACATTACATAACATACTAATTCAGTCTAAGATTATTAAATATTAAGAATTTTTTTTTCTTAATTCTAAAATTGCGCTTTGAGTAACTTTTGGGAGCACTTATTAAAAATATCACAAACGGAAAAAAAGTATATATTTCATTAAAAGATTCTTTATTTGTTAAAGAGAACTATAAACAAATCCAACACGTTAAGTTACAAATATATTGTTATATGCACTGAATACCTTCTATGAGAATTCCGATTACTATTTACATGACCTTTACCATTGCAACCAGGAGTTGGACACCTGAAAAGCAACGTGTTGAAGGTTACAAAGAATTAGATACTCGTAAAATTGAACTAAAACAAATCACATTATACATAATTTCATTAACATATTCTTCAACAACAGCAACAAAATATTTTTATTGAAGCAATTTTAGAATTAATATTAATATCGTTTTACTTGATACACAAATAAATAAATAAAGCAATATAATGCAATCTTATGTACATAAAAAAAATAAAAAAAAAGGAATAAAAGAAACCTTAAGATAAGATAGAAAAATTACGTGATTGACATACATTATAAAAATCTTTCCAATTATAACTTTATTTGCTTTATTGCATGCCTAATTTATTTTGAATTTGTGATGAACCTTAAAATATATACTATATATACACTCTCGCATGTAAGTCTACTTTGAATGAGAAATTTAGATAAAATAAGTAATTCGCGTACAAGTCGGCGGCGATTCAGAAGATAATTTTTTGTAAAATAAATAAATAATCACTCGCAGTTTTATAACAATTTAAAAATAAATGTTGTAACTTAATTTAAGATTTCTTTTCCTTTTTTTAATTTGAGCATATTAAAAAATCTCAAAATGTGATAATCTGTAAATAAAGTTTTTTAATCTGTCACCAGAATTTACAATTACACACATTAATATTAATCATTGACACATACATTTAAAGTATTCTATTTGTATAAAAGACAACTTTAAATGCGTGGTGAAAGCAAAATTGATGTTTTTTTTGCTCCTCGCAAAAGAACTTATTGTCCGTTTTCTACCAGCGTCGGGTGATCTATTTTGTATTCCGTATTGAAACCATAGATATAGTAATTTATATAGATCTATCATCCCCATGTTAACGAGCAAAGAGTTTTGATGCCGAAAAAGTTTTTTGGCATCAGCCATTAGAGAGTTAAAACTCGAAAACAATAATAAAATAGAATGGTAATGAATTTTGAAAATGCCGAAATATTGCACGGTTTTTGTGTTCTAATGAACATATGAAAAGAAATGGGGTAAGTTTCCATAAATAAGTTATATTCAAATAATTTATGAAAAATATAATTTTTATAATTAGTTGCTTTGTTATTATTATGAGATAATTACTGTTTTCATATTTAATGGAATACTTTTTTTAAATTTTAATATTTTTAAATATTTTATATTAGTAAGTAATATGGAATTCTCAAAATTCTTTTAAATGTAGTTAGCAGCCGCGGAAGTTTTAATATATAACTAGTATGTTGTGGCCACCACAAGACTTTCTTCCATATATAATCCTATACAAATAATTTATTAAATTTTTTTTTCATGATGAATGCAGACGATTTTTATCTCAAAGAAGTATAATAATAATAAATGCCGAAAGAAAGACAGTTTTGTGCAGACATGAGTGTATTAGAGTATAGTTAAAAAAAAAAAAAAAAAAAAAAAGGAAAGGAAAACGAAAAGAAAGAAAGAAAGAAAAAGGGGTATCTGGAGTTTTTCATTCTCTTTAGTGCATAAATTTTATTTGCTAAATTACCTATGTGTATTCCCGTGTATATTCACTCGGGGATATACATCCATAAGAGAGTATAATGGCCGTTTTTTCCCGATTAAAAAAGGTATAACTTTTCCCCTCTTAAGGATCAATCTATGTCTTATTACTATATCTATGATTGAAACAAAGTAGATAGTTGTTCATACTAATTATAATAGTTTATTTATATAATGATTGTAGCAATAAATAACAATGTGAATTTATACGATGAACTAAAAAAGAAAATTGTTGTTTAACAACCATACGACTTCTATATTACTCTCTATTATACGTACCATAAACTCTCTAGATATACTAACAATATAACAGACAATATAATACACACTTCCCAACATCCTAATTAATATTCCGTAGTATTGTTAGTACCATCTTTTTTTCCCTACCACTAAATTTTTAGAGTAATAGTCTCCAAATGTAATTACAGTTAAATAAAAAGAAAAATACTCTAAAAAGATACTGGTGTGAAAAAGAAGGCGGGGTTAACAATACCATGGAATATTAATTAGTATGTTGGCAAGTATGATACAGTGTTGCCAGATTGGGGATTTTTTTATTCAATATCCACCAATAAATTTTAACTGTAACGACTGCCTAATCACTTCGAAGCTTAACGGCCCTCTTCACTTACCGTTGCTGGAAGCCCAAGCCAATGTTATTCTATGGGGAAATTTTCTTTACAAATAACTTATTAACTAATATATATTTTTAAATTCAGTTTTCACATTCAGAAAATTCCCAACTGTTAAACTGACGGACCTTTTTTAAAAAAGTATTTTTTAAATTTTTGATACTTTATTTTGAAATTTCAAAATGAAAAAAAATTCACAGATTGAAAATTCGTATTTTGCAGCTTCAAAATACAATATAAAAAATTAAAAAAATAATTTTTTAAAAAAAGGTCCGTCAATTTAACAGCTGAGAATTTTCAGAATGGGAAAAAAGAATTTAAAAATATGTATTAGTCAATAGGTTATTTGTAAAGAAAAATTTCCCATAGAATAACATTAGCTTCAGCTTCCGTCGGCGGTGAGTGAAGAGGGCCCGTAATCGTGCATTATGTATATCAAATATCAC